>CM077621.1:12573580-12949548 GCA_039566895.2 Turritopsis rubra
TTTTTGTTGACAAAAGTTTTAAATATTGGCCATCCGCAGAATTTGAAGTTCAGAATAATCATTAAATTGAAAAAAAGATTTTATAATTTCCCTGATTATGGAATTAATGTGCTAATGCCCAAAGATGTGGCCAGGCAAACAATGAGGTGTCCTTAAAAACACGGAAACAAAAAACAAGATACTGAGAAATGAAATGACTTTTCTTTTCTTTTTCAGTTGTAGAGAATAGAAAAGTGCTACACGTTGTATCTTCAAAAAAATCAAACGAAAGTTGCTACCGGTGGTATATATACATGAACAAAAGGGAATATATTTGAGTAACAAACACAGTTTTCAATAAAAAATAAGTAGCTGATAACATACAAACATTACTTCCAATAACTCCCTCAAAACTAAAGTATATTTACTGTTGAGATTAACAATAATATCACAAAAACAGCAGGGAGTTTTATGGCTGACCAAACATCAACACCAAACTAGACTTGTGTTCCGTACACGAACCTAGCCAGTTACAATCTCTTTTGCATCGGTAATTCTCAAACTTGGTTTTACCATTCCATGTTGTACGTAAACCATTTCCATGTCTTACAATGTGAACCATGGCGATTGTGAAACCGTATGAATTTGCTTTTGTCCATGCCTTCTCTCTGTATGTCTCTGCATCACATCCCTAATTTATAAAAAATATAAAATAATAGTACTAGATATTGTTTCCAAGATTATTACCCGCGTAGCAGGGCTGTATTTGATACAAAACATTTGCGCGATCCTATTGGTCAATTATGCTTAAATGTGACGTCACTCCGGTCTATACTCTCCAGTCCGCTGAAACAGTTAAGGAACTCATTGCATTGCATTTTTTCTATTTTTAATAACGAATCGAATGTCATACAAAAATGAAAAGAAAACTTTGTTTACAATTTTTTTTTCTGTGCGAAGCGAAGTATAATTTTGAAGAAACACAAACGCTCACTGCCCTCCCAACCTCGGGCTTTACTATGACGTCAGTCAATATTCTCCGGTAATGCCCTCATAACCAGTTAGTATAGGGTTAACACAAATCAAGAACAGTAAGTAACAGTAATCAAAGGATCTTACCTTGTCTTTGATTTCGTTCAAGACAGCATTCTTTATTTCTTCTTGTTTTGTGGAACTGGGAAACGTTGCAGTCTTCTTTGAATAACAGACCAACACGTTTTTACTGTAATATCTCCACACATATTTGCAGTATCCTCTGAAAGAATGCGTACTTCCACCAGAAACAGCGTCATATGAACTGACAGTGAAATAATGGTTTGGATAAATGGTTTTTAAATAATTTATCAAGGTGTGACGGAAATCATCGCTACTTTGACCACTGTAAATTACCATCATTCGTTTGATTTGATTGGTCAACTCTGAATTTATGGACGTTCTTTGGGCATTGCAGTGTCTGGCATTGAGCTGTAAGGCGTCTATTTGCGACAGACCACAAGTGGGACATTGGCCAAGATCAGTATTAATTTAGGAGTGATTGTTTCCTTGTATAAGGTTTGACCAGCCCAATTCGTGTATGATTTTCCGTACTCATTTCTGTCAATATAAATAAAAACAGGAAGATTAGAATGGACGAATGGCCTTACTTTCGAGGTTTTCTTGATTCTACTTACTTTTTAAAATGTGTAACACTGTAGTCGTAAGGTTGTCAATAATACGTATATGCACTTGTAACACTTTGAAAATCACTTTCTTATCCTTCTCGAATGTTATCATCGTTGATTGTTACGTAATTATTTCTGTCTGCTCTTTGATGTTCATGATAAAAACCAATCGCGTGCATTATCTACGAAGGAACGTAAAACGTTACGTAAGGCGTGTGATCGTTGAACCGAACTGCAAAAATTGTTTCGAATATACACCTACTAAAAAACTAAATATACCAAGAGAACCTTTGTCCCAAGGTATACAGTACCTCATGCAATGCGCGACTTTTATACTCGCACCCAGCACCAAGCCATACCACTTGCTCTCCTCCTTGTCTTCCAATGTAGCTCTTACATCCACTGCTACCTTTGAATCTGATTCGATCAGTTGCACTGCTATTTTGAACGAACGTTATGCAGGTTTTCAGTTTGATTTCTGCTATAGCTTGAGCGATAACCGTTTTTGCTGAACTTCCTATAAAGGTACAGAAAAGATTGGTCAATTATTATTTGTGAAAATCATTATTCATTATATTTTCGATATCGATTTGATCTTTTATGCTATACTTTAAAGAAGTGAACATTTACCGAGACTGGAATCAAGTACGTAAGCAATTGGCAATGACCAAAGCCTTGCTGATTTTGTGGTAGCATCTGATGCTTGATCTTTCTTCTTGTTTTCACACTTTGGATTTTTTTTACCAAAAACCTTTGCTTCATCACATTCGTCATTGATAATAATGTCCCCATATGAAACATATGCATGAGGATTTATAATAGAAATATAAAAGGTGTTTATTTACGTTGTTTACTGAACATCTCCAGTTTTTCAAGAAAAATATAAAAATAATTTCGTGTCCTTATCTAACAGGCATTGGTCAATTTATCTTACGATCTGGGTCTTTTAATTGTTTTTTTTCCAGCCATCTCGTTAATTCTTGGTATACTAAGTAAATCAGTATCGCCAGCGTCATGTTGGTGACTTTTATCATCGAAGTTGATTTTTTCATCATGGCTTTCAGCTTTGATTATTGTATCATCTTTATCGGATGATTCAACCAAACCTTCACTCATTTCTTGATCAGAAGAAACGACTGAATCGGCGGTGCTTTCCAATTCCTTCTCATCTTCTTTCTCGTCTTTTTTCTTCATTTTATTTAAATATTCGCTAAGGTCATGTCGTTTGTTTTTGTCAGCCATCATATCTTTTAACTCATTCAAATCTATATGGTCTTCATCAGACCCGACATCATTGAAATAATTTGGTGGTGCACATGCAACAAATACTGCCATTACTGCCAAGAAACCTATTGGTATAAATAAGAACGTTGCATACTAACGGACTGATGAATAAAATATACTCATTGCATTTCCACTGGTTCTTAATGTATAGTATGTCTTAAATACAATATAAAAGTGTTTGTGTTACAAGTTTTACATCCATTTTCTACAAGCCATGATCTTTTTTATAATTTTTAAGTCCACATGTCGAGGTGATGTACTTACAAGCGAATGTCTTCATATTATCACTTCTCTTCGAACTAAAAATCTAAAACAGAGACAAAAATGCTCACTATGGTCAACAAAGTCTTGTGGCAGATTGTAATAACAAATAAATTAGTGAATTTAAAGACCTTTTAAAAGAAGTTATTTAGGAAATTAACCTTGTATATTTTCTATTTTGAAATCTTCTCTCCACGAGACTTCAAGTTGCTTGTAGTGGTAGCTCCGAATTCTTTTATACTTTTATGCAATCTTCAATTTATGCAAGGTGATATTTTTTTAATTGCATGTGATTATGACATAATTCCAAAAAATTGAATTAATTATAAAAATTCGTATATCATTTTAAAACTAGAGTGGGTCAAATCTTGATTGTATATGGCGTCCGCAAATAATTTAAACACAGATACGGGTCAATATTTCAATTCCCGATAATTCCCGATCCATTTTATGGCTGATTGTTAAGTGGGTGTTAGCCTCGGAATGTGAAAAAAATGATATGTCAGATGTTATGTTTAAAAGACAGTGCAAGATTTTGAGAAAATATTCCGAATGATTTTGCTCATAAGTACAAGTGTTGTAAAAGAAAATTAACTGGATATTTCTTATCTTCTCCAACCGCTACGGATGGAAGCCCAAGGGCTTAAAACTCCGCGTTACTTACTAACTTACTTAATGTAATAAGAACTTTATGTTTCATGTATAAGAGCTTTGCGCTCAATGTATAGCGTTGTGCTAAATGTATAAGAGGTGTATGCATAGTGTTATTACTTTTGCACATGTCAGAAAGACATTCCATCGATATTCGACGTCAAAATGATGCATTACGGCACTTGAGCAGACATTAGAGAAATTCATGTTTTTATAATGCAGAGTCTTTTTCGGAGCTGCTTCCATTTTCCAATATCAAATTCACTAAATATAGATGTAGCCTTAAACAGAAAATGAAAAAAAAGTGATTGTTAGTTCATATCTTTAAATATCATGCATATTTAATTAGAGTTGTCAATCAAAATAATCAATTTTTTCTTCCATATTCATTAAGCACAAAAATATTAATTTTAGCAAATGCATACCCCCTTAATTTGTTTGTTCTTTACATTTTGCAGATGTGATTTCATGCAACTTTGTGGGTGTCTAGCTACTATTATTAATATAAGCTAATGGATTGAATGGAATTATGAATTCCGTGTTGATTAATATCAATTAGCTGTTAGTGCGGCAATACATAATTCCATTTTACGGAACAGAAGAAGCCCAACCATCTTCTCTCTTCTTCCCTTCAGGGTTTTATCTTCTCTTTCTCTCTTACATTCAAATCAGACATAGCACCGCTTGTCGATTTTGAAATCTTATTGGTTTCTAAAATTTAGATGTTTTACTTTACTACCTGGGGAGTTGAAGCGAATTTGATAAGACCTTGAAAATATATATTTTTTAATCATGTTTTTTCAGAATCTGTTAAGCCATATAAATGGAATAAAAAAATAAGGTTGAGGCAATTTTAGATTTTTAAGGCTAATACCCCCTCAATGTTTTGCCGATGTGATTTTATGCAACTTTGTGGGTGTTATGGTTAATATAGGCTGATGTATTGAATGGAACTACAATAGCCAATATATTTTTAAAAATATTATTTTGGCAATTATAATTACTCGTAAATCTACATAGAGAGTAAGTTATTTGAATTTTTCTGTTGTACAGTTAATCCTTATTTATCTCGAACTCTCAAGGGAGTGAGAAAAATGTTTGAGATGGCGAGAGCTATTCCAAAGGCCGTTTTCCATTAGGTGGAATCGTCCGCGTGGACTTGGCTTTGGCGGACTTTGCGCATGCACTGTAAACAAAAATCGTAGTTTGAGACTAGAGAGCATGCGCAAAGTTCGCCAAAGTCAAGTGGAAATCGAATTCTTGCAAATTTCATTAAAATCACACGATTTCCTGAGAGCGTTCATTCCTCAATTTCAACATGGCGTCACGCAGCGGAGAGAAACGTAAAATACAATCGCGTACGATTGTTGAAAAGTATGAAATTTTAAAAGAAATCGAGAAATGCGAAAGCTGTGCTGCAGTTTCTCGTAAACACAGCATTCCTAAACAAACGCTTTCGGGATGGATGAAAGAAAAATCAAAGATCTATGATGCAGTGGAGAAAAACACAACGTCCACGAAAAAACAAAGGATGAGGGGTGCAAAATCAGATGACACCGACAAGGCATGTTACCAGTGGCTCATCAGTGCCCGACACAATAATCTGCCTGTGAATGGTACTATACTTAAACATTGTTAACTGTTTCAAGAAAGGAGGGTTCTCAGAAACCGCTATTTCTGAGGATGATGAGCCGTTCGCTAACCTAAATGAAGCACTGGATCAACTTAAACAACGTGATGAGAATGCTGTGCCCGAAGCCTACAATACCGAAAATCTTTTATCAGTTGATGATGACGTTGCAGTAACAGCCCAAGCGGCAACCGATGCAGAAATACTTGAAGAGATCCGAGGCAATACGATGGAAATGGAAGAAGATGATGAAGAAGAAGGCACTGCTGAGGATGAAGTCCCTGTGAAACCTTCGAATGAAGAAGTGCGGCAAGCTATTGAAACGCTTCTTACATATTAACTGTTTACAGAAAGTGGGGAAGTAGGAGCAATGGCTACGAAGGTTTTCTCTGTTGTTGAATCAGAGCTCACTCGCTTCTTAAAACAAGTGACAATAACAGACTTCTTCAAGAAACAGTAGCTATTTAAAAGTTGTATACATGTGTAGCTTTTTCTATTTGATGATTGTTAGATGATATACAGAGTGATTAATTAGTACCCCGTTCTTTCTTTTAGCACTCACCTACAGGAAACCTAGAGAGACGACTCTATTTAGTTTTCACCAAAAATCTTTAATAAAATCCTGATAAGTCGTACGTTTCAAGAAAGTCCGAGTTATCGAGACTTCGGATATCTCGGACATTCGTTAAGTCGGACGAATTTCCTGTCCCCCCTGAGGGTCCGAGTTAACGGGATTCTACTGTACTTATAATGACAAACTTTTTATAGTTCGCGCAAATAAGTCGCACGAATTGACCGACTCTTTCGCATGTGTCATATTTCCATAAAAGAAGGCCTGGAATCGAGGTTGATAAAATGGTCTCCTGAATGATTGTAGTGTATTTGCCAACAAGGAGAAATTGTAAATTGTTTTAACTACTTTTTCACGAAAATCTTTTTGTAGCAAAATGTTTATCGTCGCAGTTGCTAATTTCCGTGCTGTCAGATTTTTTTGTGACATACGGATAAAACACCTAATGAAAACCGATCGGGAACTGTGTTTGGATAGTTGCCAAGGTCAATGTCTTCTCACAGTGGTGTTGCAGTATGAGGCAAAATACCAAATGAAAAGTATGCAAGGAGGGTTTTTCAGGGGGTGTGGGGAAAGTACTTTCAGAGGAATTCCGAAATTCTTGTTACCCCCGGCCGCCGTTTATAAAGATGGCTAGAACATGATTCAAGAAGCGACGTTCTGCTAATAACTTCGAAGTTACTGTCCTTAATACCTATAGGTACTGCAACTGCTCAGAAACAGCCCCAGGTTCAACTTGATTTTTCGAACAAGGAAAAGTAAAAAAAGGGCATATATTTTTTTGCTTGCTGATGAAAAACGTGTTTTGAAAGTTCCATTGGTTTAAAGAAACCCACGCTGGGATACCTGAGTAAACAAACACGCAAATTTGGTCTTTTCATGCAACAGTTTAAGCAACAAGTAAAAGACAACAAAAAAAATACCATCAAGTTAAAGACATACCGAACTACCCAGGGTATCACGCATTTTGAACACTCGGGGCAAGTCTCAGCGTGCTTCATGCTCATGAATTATGCGGACCAGAAAATAATCTTTTTTATTTTGAACTGATAATAATTTTTATTAATCGCGCTTTTATTAATTTCTTGACCGTGAAAAGTTACCTGGTATGTATTATTTCAACAATTCTTTATCGTTTTCAAGAAAGAAGATTCACGATCAATTTTTGGTGCCAATATTCGATGCACAGACACAGTTTAGTGCAACAAAGATTATAAAAATGTATTCTTTAATATTTCTAGTTATGCTCTGTGCAATTCTACAAAACTTCTCTTGATTCTACTTATCTTTTTTTGAGCAATCCTCAAATCCACTCTGGTAAACTTTTACCAAAACTTTCTCTTAAAAATCATATTTTTCTGCTAAATGGTTAGCCATAACAGTCGTAATTGTATAATATAGGGGTTATTGTGCTGTTTTGGAAGACAATTTACACTTAAATACTAAATTATTGGTGAAAACAGGTTAGCAATTTCTGTTTGTATATTCTCTCGCTTAAATTTTAATTTCGTGGGACCCAAGAAATTAAAAATACACACTGGGTAGTTCGGTATGCCTTTAATGATCTATAGTTTTAATAAAGAATTCAAAACAGGAGAATCTCCAAGGGAACGTAAGCAAGAATTTGATGGCGTGAAAAGCAAATGTAAACATGATATTCATCTATAGTTTCAGATTTAAGCACACATTCGGTATATATAATATAAATGGAAGTTAAATTGAACAAATTAAGACCAGGAGAAAAAGTGAAAATATTTTGCTTGAATCTTTTTATATGGTTATGGGAAATAAGTAGCTTTAGAATGTGTGAAGAAATTGATAACAAAATTTTGCTTTTGGTCAGGGCCTTGTTAATTTCTGCTTTTACTTCTCAATATATATACATACTGAACAAGGGTTAGACAACAATGGAAATTTAAATCGAGCAATTATGTTTCCCAAACTGTGAACTGGTGTATTACATTGCAGTAGCCCATTTTTGTGTGTCTATATTTTCATTATTTCAAAAACACGTGGCTTATCTTTGAAAATCTTTGATGTGATTTATGCTTTTATATTATTTTTGGATTTGCTTTGTACAGTAGAAGTTTGTTTTCAGGAAATGAAAACAGATTGTTTTATGTTGACGTATTTGCCAAAAGCAATATTTTGAGTGGACATTTTGAGTTATTTTGAATGTTTTACCTCCTAAATTGTTTTCATAGTTGAAAGTTAAAATTTTCTTGTAGAATGAATGAATGAACAAAATCATGATTTTGTTGTTGTTGTTGTTGTTGTTGTTTTTTATTAAGAAAAAAAATTTTATATAGGTTTTTCCTAATTGGTTAATGCATCCTGTGATCATTATTCCTTTAGATGGATAAACACACAGTATGGAACTCAAATACCACTGATCTTGAGGATCTTGGATTATATCAGAAAGGTGATATACTTTAATGGGATTAAATTTCGCGGGGATTAAATTTCGCGGATTTGGGTGTCATCCGCGAAATTAAGTCCCAATGGAAATTTGAAAGGGCCTCATCCGCGAAATTAAATACCCGCGAAAAATTTGAAATTTTTCTCGATCCGCGAAAATTTTAAATTTTTATCGTCCTTTTTTTTGTCCAACAAGGCATACAGGACACGAAAACTATCACTTTTTTTCTGTGAAGACCTTTAAATTCTTATCCTTATGTCTGTCGAACGATATAGGCGTTTCGAAACAGGAAAGGTAGACCAGTATTTTCGTTCGAAAGTGCAAAAAAAGGGTGACGAATTGAAGGGAAGGATTCGTTGCAAATATTATTTTCATCAAAGGAACGTCCGAAATTTTTCTCAGGGGGATCTTATTAGTTTCATAAGTTAAGGAAGGAGTGTTTAAATAACAAGAAAATTCCTTTAAAATCGACACAAATAGAAGGAAAGAACTAGGCAAGAGTTTTAGGGATGAAAAAGAGTGAAAATAACGAAGCAATAATTTCAAGTCATATTTTATGTCAAGTTTTTGCTTTTCTTTTGAAACAAGTTTAAAATCTTTTTCTAATCCAACAAAATTGGTACGTTTTCATAAGTCTTTGAACACGACGGTTTATTCGGACGATTTGCTTTAGAAGCAGCATTTGCAAACAATGTCCTGATGTCACCATCTCGTCGAGTTTTCTTTGGTGGACCAGTAGCTAAAGCTTTATTCTTGTTTTTCCTTTTTGGAAGGGCTGGTAGGGAAATTTCAACAGTGCATCCTTTAACCAAATAGGACCCGATGATTATCTCTTGTTTGGGTTCAGCATACAGGTCTGATACAAGCTCTGCGTATCTATCCAGTAACAAATGGTTTCTCACAGTTCCAGACATTACTGTTACTGTTACCTTGCACGCGATCTCAAGCCCGCCTTGGACTAAAGGAGAACGTCTATAGTTTGTTGTTGTAAGGGTAGCTTTAATTGATGCACCACGGTCAAGTAAAAATTTGCTGACTCTGGAAATTTCTCGTGGTAAATGTCCGACGATCTCATCGTTGTTGCTCACTGTTTTAATGGCAAACACATCAAAAATATTTCCAATTTCATGTAGGCACTGCAAGACTTCTTCTTCTTGAGGATTCCATGTTTGTTTGTAGAAATGGTACCCTCGTACAGCGGAAGTGAATTCTAATACCTTTTCAGCATTGGTCATCATAGCTGTATTTTGTACAAGAAGCAATAAACCAAAATAAAGTTGATGTCAAACTTTGTTTTTGTCTGTCTGTAGGTTGTACATTTCATTTTTATTTCGTTCGAACGTTCGATTACGATGACGGGGGTCAAGTTGGAATTTTAATGATTTAGAACACGTGTGAAAGATAGAGATGTGAAAGGTTTAAAATCAATTCAAATTAAATTCAATGTGACTTCCACCTAAAGAATCTAAAGGTTTGATTTGGAAGAAATAAGTTTTTATTTACTCTTTTAAAGGAAAGAATATACAGAAATTGAAAAGACATAACACCCGTCTGAATATAGAGGTGTGTAGAAACACCCTCCTTCTCAAATCGAATGAATGAATGGGTGTGTAAGGGAAAGGTAACTGTGTAGGAGGGATCAAATTACGCAACACAGGGAGAAAGTAGATTTTCTACTCTCTGTTGAAAAAAGTCTTGTGTTTTGAGAAATGTTCAAACATTGAAGATGGCCAAGCAAGTGGAAATCGGTGAAGTTGACATTGAAAGGATCGAGAGAGGAATACAAGAGAGACAATCGAAAAGAAACACTACCTACACTAAATACACTCCTGAAGAACGTTATGATATCGGAAAGTATGCAAGTGAAAATGGACCCATTGCTGCAGTGAGAAAATTTACCTCAAAGTTTCCTAATCTGAAAGAGAGTACGGCTCGTACTTTTAGAGGAAAATATGAAGAAAAGATCGCAGACGAAAAGAAAAAAGGAACAAAGTCAACTGAGAAATCCATAGCTTTGGAACCACAAGGGAGGCCGCGTCTCCTTGGTCCAATAGATGATATGGTCCAGAAATATCTCATATCTGCAAGTAACCGAGGAGCTGTCATATCTCGAAGTGTTGCAAAGTCATGTGCTAAAGCTTTAATGGTTCGATACCCGGACTATGTTGGACAGATTGATATCGAATCGTTCTCGTGGGCTCAAGCTTTGTTTAGAAGAATGAAATTCGTTCGCCGTAGAGCAACAACGTCGAAGCTGGAAATTCCGGATGGAGCTTTAAAGGAAGCAAAATTACTTTATCTCAATGAGATCGTGTCGAAAGTCAACCGCTTCAAAATTCCCGATTCATTAATCATCAACATTGATCAAACCCCTACAAAATACGTACCCGTTGGTAAATCAACGCTTGCAGCAAAAAATTCCAAATCAGTTGCTGTAGCCGGAAGTTCGGATAAAAGAACAATCACTGCGACATTTGCCATTGCTTACGATAACACCTTTTTGCCAATGCAATTAATTTACGCTGGCACCACAAAGAAATGTCTCCCAAGATTCGAATTTCCTGATACGTTTTGTTTGAGTTTTAATAAGACTCATTACAGTAATTCAGAGGAAGCTTGCAAAATGATTAAAGAGGTTCTTAAACCTTACATTAATAAGGTAATAAAGGAACAAAATTTACCACTTGGTCAGAAGGCTCTTGTTATAATGGATGTGTTTACAGGTCAGATGACGAAAGAAGTGCTAGATTTGTATGAGCAAGAAGATATTGAAATTGTTTGTGTCCCGGCAAACATGACACACTTGCTTCAGCCCCTTGATCTCACTGTCAACGGTTATGCAAAAAAGCATACGCGTAGAATTTTCAATGATTGGTACACAAATCAGATTAACCTACAACTTGATGAAGGAAAGTCGTTGCAAGATATCACCGTTCCATTGCAACTAACGCGAATCAAACCGCTACATGCTCAATGGATGGTAGATTTGTACAATGATATGACAAAGGAGAGTGGAAAGTGTTATTGCCAACGCCTGGAAAGCCGCCGGTATCACTGAAGCACTTGAAAAAGGCGTAGAAGGTCTCGAATCGCTCGACCCTTTTCAAGATATCGACCCATTGGTTGATAACCTGAGTAACCAGCTTTATCAGTTAAATTTAAATTCGCTTGCAAGCGTCTCACCTGAGCAATTGAAAGTTGCTTACACTCCAAGAAGCGATACAGTGGAAGAATCCGATGAAGAATCAGAATACGAACCAATGTCTGATGATGAAGAAAATATTGACTTTGCCCGTAGTGCTTTTGACGCATTCGAGTGACTTATATCTATTTACGCTTTATCGTTTAATTGTTTTAAAGTCTACCATTTTTATATTTGAACAGTTTCAAATTAAAAAAAACAAAATCATTCTACTTTCAATTTATTTTCCTTTTTTGTTTCAAGACCCATTTTATTACTGTCCAATCAAATTTCTCACATACTATTATGAGTTTTGTTTCGCTCTTTTCGCTATAGATTCATTATTATCGCCCGTCCCTCAAATCCCGTTCTGAGTAAAATCTCTTCGTTATTTTCCGAATTTCGCACACTATCGAAACAAAATTTTGAGAGAAGTTCTGTTTGCAAAATTTGGAATCATTTCAGAAAAATTAGATTTAATCCTGATCCGCGAAATTAAATCCCCGCGAAAAATTAGGAAACCCCTCATCCGCGAAATTAAATCCCCGCGAAATCTTAAAATTTCGCGGATGGGCCCAACCGCGAAATTTAATCCCATTAAAGTAAAGCTGATGAAGCTATTGCTTGTGTTACCCGCAACCAATGCTGTGAGTGAAAGGTCTTTTTCTGCATTGAAGCTGCTGAAAAAGCATTTAAGGTCTTCTATGTCAGATAACCGGCTTAATCACTTGATGATTTTATATATTTATAAAGGAAAAACAGTGGAAGTTGCTAATGAATTTTGTGACAGGAATGGCCGAAGGAAAGAAAAATTTAGAAACTTTAGCTATCAGGACATGGCTAACAAATTAACAGACATCCTTCAGTTACGAAAATTTTTGTTGCTTTGCAAATTGTAAATATAACAAAACAACTATGTGTTTCTCTCTATTTTAATGAGGAGTACAGTCACAAAGAGAAAATGTCATCCATGTTGTAAAACGGCAACAAGAGGACTGTGAAGTCGACGAAGAAATTGCTTTTGTGGGATTGTGCAAACATCTTTATTGCCACAATTGATGTGATCAAGAAATTTGCAAACATATCTTCATTCATAAGGTTCATTCCATCTATGCAAGAAATTTGGAAAAGAAAACCATACAACAACAACATGAAAGCAAGGTTTATTTCGAGCTAAGTGTAGATACTGGGGAAAGCAATGAGAATTTTGCAGTTGGCAAAGATTTTTAAATGAACTTTTGGTTTGTCATGAAAAAGTAGAGAAGTTGTAACTCCCTAAATTAATCGCCAACTTTAAGACATGGTATTCCAAGCTAATGCCATTTTGACGCTTGATCCAGGAGAAGATCCAAGAGAAGATGATAAAGCGAAAATGGAGCCTACTAACCGTTTCAAATGAAAGTTCACGCAGACTCGAAAGGATACTCGAAAGAAAAACACACCGCAAAGCATGATGGTTCAACAAAAAAGATCAAAGCACAAAACACAAAGCACATTACCAAGACCTTATCAACAGAAAATTGTTCGTTTCAGAACTGTCAAGGACTAGAACAAAAAACTGATGATCACAGGGGCTCACAGTCTCACTTTTGTGTCGCGCATGTCGTTAGAGATGAATGTTGAGAATGCGACTTTAACGCTACCGAAAAGACAAGGCTTTAAAATTGGATGGTTACATGTGAGATTATCGATGCACATCTTCACGAAATGACATCAGGTTATATTTTAGAATTGCATTTAGAATTTTATTTTATGTGAATTTTGCATTAAGTAAAAATGATGCTGGGAATATAAATTGGTACAAATCTGCTGTTGAATTAGGAACAAAAATTGGCATAGATCCAAAAATTCCTGGGACAACGCATGATGCATCGCTCGAACATTCCTAGTGATGATGAGGAAACAGATTACAGGAGGAACTTAACTGTGCCTTGTCTTGATGAGATGAAATAGGTTGTACTCTATCAATTTTTTGTACTAATTTATTTGTGAATCTTCTGACATACCCACATTGTTTTGATTACAATTTTTTCTTACATAATTGCTTTTAACACATTTTGCCACCTGCAGGTCCTAGTAGAATCGAGAAATGAGGCTAGTGCAGTTATGGATAGATTTTAGTGCATTTTACTAATTTTACCTTTAAGTATACATTGCTGATGAATATGGTATAGATGATGGAGGAGTTTCTCGGGAATTTTACACAAGTAAGTGTGTAATTCTCCATAAACAATATCTCATATGATTGCATACATTTAAGATCTTAAAATAATCAGGATCAGATAAGGATTATATAAAGACAAAAATAAGGTGCTAGTGAGTTAAAATTCAGCTTTTCTATTATACATACGGCAAATTTACATTTTCAATTCTCTTTTAATTATAAGGAGCAGTGGAAGATGTGAAAACCACTATTATCGTGGTGTACCATCAAAAGTGTGTCGTTCTGATGTTACTGGTGATCAGGTTAATAACATAAAAATTGTTGTATTTCATCCCTCACGCTAAATTGTGGAAATAATGATTTTTTCATCATTTTCGTTTTAATTTAATATTACCTGCTCAGTAACCTTTTGTCTTATTCTCCAAAGTTATGTTTTTAAGACATTCCAACAGTTATTTATAATATCACTCATTCAAAAAAATAGAGAAAATTGAAGCGAAACAGTATTAGACAGATCAAGAGTGCAGCTTCATACCAAAATAAAAGCTGAGTACAAAATATTTATTTTTAAAATAACAATTGCATTAATGCCTTTTCAGGTCTATTTTCTGGAAGACAAAGGTGGAGCCATTAGTGGCTGCATTGGAACAATTATTGCTGGATTGAATCTATTTGACCTAATCAAACATGTTAAGGAGGACGTACCAGTATTAAAAACCGTATTTTGCACAAGCCAGTTGTTGAAATGGTCTTATGAAGAAATTATTCGGGCACTGTTGGTCCAGATGGGTCAAATAGAAAAGTGAAAGAATTGAACAAGATATTCTTAGATTTTTGTGACGCCTGTTACAATGATCGTAAGTAAAACTTCTATTGACACATTTATCGACCTTAAGTTACACATGAACACTGTAAGGGGGAAGAGGGAATATAAAAAGGTTATAAATATTCTCTTTATTCTTTATTAATATATTGTTGTTGTGTTGTCTTACATTGTGTTTTGTTTACGTTTTATCATAGTTCCTTTGTGTTTCCTTTCTCTCAGATAGATTTAAGCATCGTTATAACTAAAATGATAAACTTCATTTAATAGTGAAGAAGCCTTCTTTTTTTAACATTTTACATCTTCATATTTTTTTTATTTTGAAGTTGCCTAAGATAAGTACCTACATGACTGGCTGTTGTACAGTTATTCCTGCTTCTGAGAGAAAAATGCATTTTTTTTGTCTTTTAAACATGATTGTGCGAAAAGTAGCAATGACAATGACTAGGCATTTTTTTGACACCGTAAAGGAAGAAACTAAAGTAATTGATATAATATTTTCTTAACGATTTTTTTCTTGAAAATGTAAACAAATATGGGGCAAGAATTTAGTGCGGCGGGAATAAATTTTAAAGGCATAATTTACTGAGGACGTCATTCCAAGGGACCTCGTGTTTTCCGTTACGCTGGGATGCACAAATCTTAGGGTGCCCACCCAGAACCTGTACAGAAAGTAGAAGAATAGAAGTTAACTTTTGTTTTCATTTTTTATGGGGAAAGGGGGGAGGGAGAAAGGGGCGGTTGTTAATTCGAAGGAGGCTTTTAAAATAATTAGAAAAAGAGGGCGTTTATTTGACGGAGGCGTATTATCGAGCTAGGGCGTTTATTCGAAGCAATACAGTATGTCAAAAGATAAAGGGTAACAATTCGTCGGAGCAGGAGAAATGCCACCTACATACTCCTCCAAAAATTTCACCATACTTTCTAGCTCCGCCTCTGTAAAGTGAAAATATTGACATCAAACCACAAAACAAAACGAAACTGTTTTCATACAAGTAGAACTCTTCAGATAACAATTCTCGGATTGGATCCTTCGCCCCTTTCCATTAACTTAATTTCTTCCTTCATTTTCGGTTCAGCTGTTTGTGTATGCCAAACCAGTATCTAGGTTGATTATATAGATAAAGCATTATGTAAAATACATAGTATTATCAAATCTATAGCGGACACCAACGGGAAAAAAGAAAAAAAAAAAAAAAAAAAAAAAAAAAAAAAAAAAAGTGTCCTCTGAAAAGGAAGTGTCCGCTATATGTGATATCCGTTATAGAGAGGTTTCACTGTATTTACAAGAGTAGGCAAAATTTATGATTTCACTAAAACATTACACCATTATGATGAAAGTTAAAAACCTCACCCGGCTACAGTCATTAGCTTTTGCTTCTAATTGGTCCACTTCAAAGTTAAACTGCTGTAAAAAGTCTGTTTCTAGCCAGCCTCTCTTTGCTTCAGCATTTATGTACGCATTTTTATAGTCAAATAAGAACTTTAAATGAATTGCAAAAGCAGCCATGTCAACAGGGAATTTCCTTGTTTTCATCCAAGCTGTATGGAAATTGATAACTTTATTTGCCTTGCAAACTGGACCTTCCCACTTCAATCCACCGACTATTGCAACTGGCCAAATTGAAATCTTTTTAGTCCATCTCATCTAAAACAAAACATTGGAAGAAAAGCTACTACTCTGAATGATAATTTGAAAAACTTGCTTTTTGTACTGATGAGCTTCTGCTTTTCATAAGTTTTTAAATGAAAAATACTGCTTGTGTTTAGTATACTTAAGGATTTCGAAAAACACATCGTCAGGAATCCGATTAAATGTTCTTCTTTCACAAACAATGTATATTTTCAATGGATTCTAGAGTCTGGATTTACAGTGATCTCTTTTCAGGCAAATGACAGAATTTATTAGTTCAATATGTTCAGCTTCACAGTCTGATAAAGATATATATCTTATTATCTTCAACTACCTGAAAAGCTGACATTTAAGCCGGCATGTAAGCAAAAATCTCCCCAAAAGCATTTCTTTAATAAAATAATTTAGAGCTCATTCTCTCTTTATGAAACTTTTGGCATTTGTTTAATAAAAATATCAGAACAAAGGACAAAAAACAGCCCGGATCATTTTAAGATAAAGTATACCAAATAAAAACATTTCAATAAGGACAGAAGTTTAACAATAGAAACTCATTATAGGGCTTTATAAAAAAAAAAAGCAATTTTTACCTCCTCAAATAGATCAAGGTGATATGTATTATCATCGTCAGCAAAGTAAAAAACACCAGGTGTCTCAGCAGCAATATTCTCTCTGATCCATTTCAATGCAAGATTACGTTGATCAACTCCCCTATGCTTTTTCCAGCGCGGATCGTTTTGTTTTTTGGTTAAGTCTTTTTGGGTCATGACATTGAGATGAGTATTAATAATTCGGCTGCTACTTAAAACATATTTTACTAAATCAGTTCTTCTCATTGAATCTTCAACTACAATCCAATGTACACAAGACACATGCTTCAACGTGTTGGACAGTTGTATAAGATCAGCTTGTTGGGTATACCTGATGTATGTAGGTGTAATTACGAATATTGTGGGATTCCAAATACCACATGACTTTTGATTTACCTGTTTCACTTTTTCAAGCTGAACTCTTATCTGATTTAATTTCTCTTGGGTGTTCTGAAGTAACAGTAAGCTATCTCCTGAGGATAATCAAAAATAAAACCACAAAAAACAACCAAACTAGTAAAGTGAATTTGTATTGGAAAAAATTGAAGACACACAGGGTGTAATGATGAAATGATGTTATGTTTATATTATGTCCAGTGAAGTGTATTAATTGCAATGGTTCAAGGGAAAATCACTACAAGCACAAATAGTGATAATCAATGACAGTACTTATAAATTTATCAATAATATCAATAATATTAAAGAATTTTGCGATAATTATCGCCAAAAAATAATACTGTCGCAAAGATTTATTGATAAATAATGGTCATAAATTAATGAGATTTACTGATATTTGTAATAACAGCTTAATTATTCTACAAAGATCTGGAAAAATTGATCAGCGCTTATTGGGTATATTAATGTTGTCGGTAATTTATGTGAAATTATCATGCAAAAATTTATTTATTATTTATTGCAATTAGCACAAAGTTTGCGATAAAGAAAGTAATTATTACAATTATCAATAAACTTTATCAATAAAATTATTGCAAATATTGATATTCTAAGACTAAGTCAAATGTATTAGCAATAAAATCGCTATTTCCGCTTGTAGTGATTTTCCCTTAAACCATCACATACCGAAAAATAATTGTACATTCTGCAAGTAACTTTTTGACTTTGTATTTACTTCCTTTCAAACATGCATATTATGTACATAATGCATTTGACATTACTATCACTCAATCACACAGTTATATTTTTCTTTATGGTGAAGGAACGATTAAACACAAAAACAACATTATACATAACAAATTGTGCATTTATACAAAATATCTATTGTAGTAGAAAATATATACATACCTTTTACACCTGGTTTACAAAATTGATACACTAACATAAAAGTTGCACCAATGGCAATTATGACCCAAATAAGTTTCTTTTGAAACCATGATATATATGCCATTTCATTTTATAACAAATTTTTCTTTTCACACTAAAATGCGTAGGTGGATTTTTATAACATTATATAAGAGACATAAATACAGTTAGAATTTTTGTGGAAGATATTTTGTGAGAAGAAATTTCCCCATAATTCGCAAAATTAAATTCTGTGAATTTTCAGTTGAACCTTCAATTCCTGAAAATTTATTCCACGAAATATTTCAAAAAAGCTTTCATGGCAAAAATAAATCTATTGAAAAATTGTTTACTAGGCTCAGAATGTTTCTTCGTAATCAAGAAGAAACATAAACTAGTGTAAATGCATTTTTAACAATCAAGTTTAAATCTTCGGCAGATGATGAATTAATTGCGAAAATAAATTCCATGAAATTTGCCTTTGAACCTTGAAACACCAGAATACAGTACAGAATGTGTTTCTTTTGAGCTGTACTGTAAGTTCTGCAAAATTTGCTAGCAGGACCTCAATTCGCAAAAATTTCTTCTTGTACAAATTATTTCCCTTGAGGTATTACTTCACAATGGAATCTATCCACATTTTCATTAATTGTCACTTTTTACTCTGTATATCCAATAGTCGAGAGAAGTCATCTTGTCCACTTAATGAAATGTTTAGATAAAAGCATAATCTACCTATGCAACGTGAAATCAGTAGCAATGGAAGAGGGAAAGAACTATTATTTGCCTCACAGAGAACATCTTCAAAGACTGCTGGTACCAGCACAGAAACTCTTCAAGTATGAGAGCAACGTGAATTCAACTGAACTTTCAAAATATGTCTGGAGTTTAAAAAACAATGGCATGCATCCCTGATCCAATACTGTCTTGGAAAATCATAGATCATGTCAAGCCCTACAAAACGACGGCAAATCATGTAACCTTTCCCAGCGGATCCCATATAACGCTATTATTGGATGTTTTAAGTGTAACCGTTTCACATTATTTTCCTGCTCTCCATCATTGTTTTAGGCACCAGAGTAGGTGATAAAATATAATATTATAAGGGATTAGTTGGGAAAAAATATCTTCCTTATTTCGAAGACCTCCCATTTATCTATCTTTCGGATCCCCAAGACTAAATTCAATAGAAACTCCATTGTTAGTGTCTTAATTTTTGTGAAACTTTATAAGAGTTATATTAGGAAAATATTAGAGTTTTAGTGGATTAACACTATTGCCACATTTTGTTTTTAATAGGAGGACGATAGATAGTCTATTAAGGACAGAAGGATTGATAGATGGATTTGTAAAAAAATCTTTTACACAATGTTTAGATATTCAAAAAATTTGTTTTTCTCCTATGAAACTCCTTATATTTTTCACTTACTTTGACGTCAATATAAACGATGGAGAGCAATAAAGCGAAACAAAATGCAACAAGAACCGTTTGTTTGTCTATGTTTTTAACGTCATTGTTTCAGAGAAAGACTTGTAACACGAAATTGTCTGCTGTGACACAATGTTTGAAGTTAAAAACACTCTGATCATCTCAAAAAGTTATTTCCTACTCTGCTGGCTCAAGAAATTTATTTTGGATTCAATGATGTTTGCAACGTGGTGTAGTGTACTGAAAGCGAAAGTCTTCTCTTATATTTTCAAGAGAAACCGTGTGAAAGGGTTCTTTGATTACGACATGGTAACGCAGTTGCGTGGTTTTTTTCTTTGTGTTTTTTGTCTTTGTGTTTTCTGTTTGTGTTTGTGTGGGTGCGCCACTCAATTTCGGAAATCGAGATCCTAACAAGAGCAGGTTAGTCGGGACCGAAAAGTGGTCTAAGTGTGTGATAAAACCAAGACGAAGCAGTAACATAGGTGTCTGGTTCCATTACGGTGGCCGACAAGAGCAAAAAAATAATAATGAAAAAATGCACAAAAATAAACTAAAAAGTACGCAAAAATAAACGAATTGCCATGATAACGGCACGCGGTCGCGTCTCCGTGAAAATGTTGAGAGACGGCCGCGTCTCTCTTATCTTCGAAACGTGATTTAAAAGCAAAAAAGTAACTCGTAACTCGTGATTTTATTGTAGCAACGGACAACTCGCAACTCGTGACTTATCCATGCTCTTATTATTTTCCACTTCTATGTCATTAGTTGATGCAGGCTTAATACCAGTCGTTTTTTCCAAAATAACAATAAAATGATGATTGAGAATTTCAGCAAATTCTTTGTCATCAGTTTTATGGTGTTCCCCCGCGAATAAGCATAATATCTTGATTTGTGAGACCACTCTTATTTGTTATAAACGGTTTTATTGTACTCCAAAACTCCCACAATGGTTCAAAAGGTAAAAAATACAAAAAAACAAAAACTCTCTAACTCGAACACCCTGAAGAATTTAATTAGCAGAATGTCTAAAGCAATCCCAAAGTTAGTGGTAAAAAGCTTGTGTCTTGCAAGTTTAACAGATTTTAGAGTTTGTGATTTTTTGAAGAAAATACAAAACATAAATTATTCCAGCTTAATTTTGATATTAGAGCACAATTTATAGGTTTTGGGAAAGTCAAGTTATAATAATAATGGCGATTATCAATAATTATCAAGATATTTATATATATATTAGGTGGTTTTTACCGGCCTGCACCAGGGCTTTCTCGCCGTCATCCCAGTATATCGAAAAGGCACAAAGCCCTGGGGACGAGGTTGGCAGGTTCCCTTCTCAATGGTTTTACGTACCAGCTTCTTTTGTCTTTGATGACCATACTTTTTTATGGTCAAGCTGAAGTTTAGGGAGGTGGTTCTAAACTACACACAGTTCCTAAGATACAGCCCGCTGAATATCTGTCAGAACCTTTTTCAGAGTTTTGATTCCTAAGTCAGGAATATTCTTAAAGAGGAGTTTAATTAAGTCATCGTTGCTAGATCCACCCGTAGTAGCTCATACTTCAAAAAGTTCTCAGAGCATGGGTTTCTAGCAGTCGCGCCCTTAACACCCGCACAGCTCGGATCCATCACTATAATTCGATTCTGGTTCTTATCAAACTATTATGTCTGGTCGCCTAGCCTCGAAGGGAGCTAGAGTTGGTATGAAAACATCCCAATCTTTGCACTGTTGTTCTCGGCGGGTGGTGGTGACCACGCTCTATACAAGGGCCGATCAAGTCCGTATAGAAAAGTCATACAGTCATCGTGTCTATCCAAGTACAAGGTGAAGTTATAAGCTTCACAACAGTTGTTACGAAAGCTAGTGCTACAGTTTTCTTCCGCAGAAGACCAAACCAATCAAAACAGTGGGGTCCAACATCAGCCGCGACTGAGTAGAACTTCCCAAAGTTCCTCTTAGATCTCAAGTTTTCCGTAAAACTTCGGCTTTGTTTTAGCTGAGCCATCTTACCTAGCTTTTTCAGTAGTTTGAAGATCCCATCGGTGATGAATTCCCCATGATCACATTCAATCCACGTCCCACACAGATTTTTAGTGCTTCTAAAAGCAGGGTCTTCCTATTCTTTGTCTCCGACAGCCATCTCATAAGTTGCCAGAAGCCCCTTAAAAAGTTGTCTGACGTCGTTTAAAAATATCATGCTAACTGTAAAACACTAGCGTTGTACTCGGCAAGTAGAGATTATACACCTCGCCCGCCATTTTACACCGTGGTGGAATTTCGACAGTTTAGACAACGCGTCTCGGTTTATTGAAATTTTTAAAACTCTCAGAAGCACAGTTAAAAATACATGCTTTTCATTGGTTTCTGTGATATTAACAACCAACCAGAAAGCCAATTTTAAAACTCTTATAATCTCAGCCTTGAAACTTTCAGAATTGAGGGACAAGATATTCTTCTTCCTGTAGATTTCCCGGCCTTTTCCATTACAATTCAATAGAATTCAAAGGGTTTAGAAGTTATTTGTAAGTCCTTCTCTTACATTGTCCATGCTTACACTCTTGGCGCAGGCATCAAGACACTGGAATATGTTGATAACATGGAGAAATACAGAAACGTATCTCCTTGAAGATCTCCCAGGTTTCAGCTTAACGAATCGCGTTTGTACTAGTTTCGTACCGCCCTTCACCTGGAACGTGGTCACCCACATCGCGGCAGCAAGCAATTGGTACACTCCACAAGTGTAGTTAGTAGCCCGAGAGAGAGAGAGAGAGAGAGAGAGAGAGAGAGAGAGAGAGAGAGAGAGAGAGAGAGAGAGAAGAGAAGAGAAGAGAGAAGAGAAGAGAAGAGAAGAGAAGAGAAGAGAAGAGAAGAGAAGAGAAGAGAAGAGAAGAGAAGAGAAGAGAAGAGAAAAGTGGTACAAAAAATATTCCTAGAGAAACCGTGGATGAAAGCAGTTTATTGTTTATAACATGGCAACCTCAGTAACGTAAAATCGAAGCATTTGAATAGAATTTTTCGTAATCAACTCAAGAACGCTAGGTAATAAATGCAAATATTTATTTATTGGTAAGAAAAAGTAAACGAATTTTTTCCAACGAATTGATATCACACACGCAAATAACACGGGGCTGTGCTGTTAGAGGAGAGAACTGATTACATTTGTTGTCAAAAAAACAAAAGTGTAGCTATTATTTAGCTAGCCTAGGCTAGTAGCTAGCTAATAAAGAAGTGTTTTTCGCATCACTTTCAGCAAAATAACATCAAATGCTTTGTTTTCTATTGAATTTCGTCATAGCAAATTAG
Organism: Turritopsis rubra; assembly: GCA_039566895.2. Lineage (NCBI taxonomy): Eukaryota > Metazoa > Cnidaria > Hydrozoa > Anthoathecata > Oceaniidae > Turritopsis > Turritopsis rubra. Next base: position 12,596,454 of record CM077621.1, read on the forward strand.
AGAACTACCCTAAGAAACATCATTGGCTGTAAATTGCAGCCATTAAAAAAAATTGAGAATGTGATGGAAGCTGTGTGTGATATGATGTGTGTGTGAATATATTAGCTAGCTATATATATATATATATATATATATGTAGTCTTAATATGGGAGTCACCACTCTGACCACTATCAGGATGATGGCATCCTTAATTATCCGGCCAATACAACAGCATCCTAAAAGCCCATTTCCTTCAAGCCATTAGAATCAGTTTTTTTCTTCCAACTCTTCCAAATATTGGAAAAATGGGCCCTTAGTTTCATCATGCAGTATTATATTTCCTGCTTATGTTGCCATTGTATAGTTGTAGTGTCTGGATAAGGATGCTGCCATCCAGATAGTGGTGACCCCCATCTAGATAAGAAAAATAAAAGTAAAAAACATTAAGTCATATTCGAATGCAAACGACAATGCTCTGCTATATAATACAATAGCATTATGCATAAATAATAATGGTGAATTTTAAGTACAATTTAGCGTAAGATCTTCTAACTTCGTGAAAAATCAAGTTTCTTCTCTGTAGCAGCCACTCAGGTCATTGTGGAAGCCATCTTTATGTGAATGCTATCTGTCCACACGTCCTTACTGCAATTGGGCATAAGAAAGCGAAATGTACATGGAATGTATATACCATTTTCGCCTTATTTCATAAGGATGCCTGTAATTTTGTGAAACATGAAAAGTATGCTTCTATGTTTGTAATTTTAAGAAAATACCAATGTAGCTTTCTGAAATTTTTAAGTTTGATCGCCTACTAAGAGGTTAAGGATTTAGCTATTGATTTATAGAAATCACGAAAATAGGTGAATCATGAAGTTAGTGGAACTTATGCTAAGCATATTTTACCCTTCATAACATGCCCTTAGTGAAAAAAACACTATGCTTATGACAACTGATAAGGACACCTGTGAAATTAAAGTACTCGAAAAGTTTGGATTAGTTTATGTCAAAACAAAGTTGGTCAGTCAGAAAAAAATGAAAAGAAATGAAAAAAGAAATGAAGGGAAACCAATACTCAGCTCTTCTGGTCCCTGACTAATTAGAGCTCGTTTTTTCATGCACAGAATCAGTTTTTTATCTTCCAACCCTTCTTTTTCCATTTCTTTCAGACATTTGGAGCAAAAAATCTGAAACGAAAAAGTAATTTGTTGAGAGTAGGCGATAACTTTGCAAGAGGATTTCTAGGCTAGCTTTCACTTCTGAGGCATAAGTAACAGAAAAAACAAATGGTTTAACCTGTAACTCAAACATTTATGTTTTTCCTTTCTGGAGTTAGTAACTTGAAAAGGAATTTATGTTTCTGCTATCTTGAGGTAGAAATACGATAAAATGGCATTTGTGATATCATTACTCAGAATTGTGATGTCATGCTAACTCAAACATTTCAACACCTCAACGATTATCTGCCATAAAACTAAGTATTATTATGAAAACCTCCTTTTTTTGCTTCATTTTTAAAAATTCATACAAAATTTCAAGTCATTTGATTCATTTGTATCAAAAGTTATTCAAATTTAAAGTTTTCAGTAATTATGAATTTGTGACGTCACAGCTGCTCAACTTACTTTCAGAATGACTGAAGCTACCAGTTTGAGAAAAAGTTTTTACGTATGACACAACATTGGAATAGGTTTCTTACCATCATTCAATAACTTTATGTTAGATAGCGTTGTGTGTAGTGATTATTTTCACAAAGATTGTTTCGAAATGGAGCAAGTTTTCCAAAACCTGGTTAAGCCAGGTTCCTTCAATATTTTTACATAAAACCTTTGAAGTTATCAATATTAATGGTGGCAAACTTTGTATCAAAGAATGTCGTTTTTTTGAAACGAATCACCAAAAATAACCAAATAGATGTAAGGTATAACTGATATGATTGTTAGTTTGTAACTTTTTTCTCTCCTGTTTACAATATCTTGCAGACATGTTTTTTTACTCTACTTTAATAAAAAGAAATATTTTCTTCTTCATTTTCTTCTTCATTTCTTCTTTTACGTGCTATTCTTTAGCCGCAGTCCATTTAAGTTTTCTGTTCAAGTTTTCTGATGGTTTTCTCTTTGCTTACATACAGTTATAGCTCATAGTCATTGTAATTCTGTAAATAATCTAATATTGGTTAAACTTTTAATTATACAGATAAGATTTTTCCATCACTGAATCTGATATTTGTTTTTCGGCTCCTCTTAAACGTAATTCTTTGTTCATACTTGGTTTCACTGTTTTCGTATGCCACACCATCAACTAAAAGTAAATAAAACAGTGTGAAAATTGGCTTGCTATATTAGAGCGTGTTTATCTGACAATTTGAAAAGTCATATAAAACCATTTGGAAGAAACAGGCATCACATACTCACTGACCCAAACAAATTTAATATGGTTTACTTGAAGTATTGATAATGGTCTCAAATTGGCAGATAAATTTGTATGTATATAATTAAACTTATAACATTTTCAAAGTTACAATTCATTATGGTTCTACCTACTATTCACACTGTCATAATAATGGTACAATTATAAAGTAAATTCTCCTCATAATTTTTAGTTAAAGGTTGACATTACACAAAATATTGCTGAACCCCAATGAAATAATTTATTTTATTGTGGTGACCAAAAATAAATTATAGCCATAGCTATAGTTATCACAAATTTTGTGATAAACTTACTCTTGTGCAATCACGTCCTTTAGCTTCAACATCGCTAACTTCGATTTCAAATGCAGCAAGTAGATTAGACTCCAACCATCCACTTGAAGAGGCAAAGCTAAATTCTGCATCAGGGAATTCAAATAATAACCTTATGTGCATTGCAAATGCAGCCATGTCAACTGGATATTGTCTGTTGGGTGCAAATGCTGTATGAAACCCAATAACTTTGCCATCTTGACATTTTGGACCTTCCCACTGCAGTTCTGCCACTAAACCAACTGGCCACATGGAGATCTTTTGAGTATAACGCATCTGAAATGGTATTGTTAATAAAACGAAAACGTATTAAAGAGAATTTCACATTTTCAAGTTCTTGGGACCTTAAAGAGAGGTGTTTGGGTTAGAAGGAATTTTGTGGAATATGATTTTGTAAATTACATAAATTGCAGGGCGTTTTGTGTTCCAAAATGTTTTTATTTATCAAAAATTGTTGACTTTTCATAAAAATGGACTCTAAGGTTTAGTTTGGAAGTTTTTTCAAGTTTTTTTCATCATTAAATAAGGTTAGCATTCAAAATTTGTGACTATTCGTCATGAATCGCATCAAAACAAGTTTTATGAAAATTGCCAAAATATCTAAATTTGAAAATTTGTTCCTTTTAGGCATTCATCAAAAATATTTGAATAATAATAATTAAGTTACCTCCTTGAAAAGATCCAAGTGATAAGTATTATCATCATCCGCAAAATAAAATACTCCCTCTGTGTCTGGTAGGATGTTTTCCCTCAACCATTTTAAGGCTATATTTCTTTGAATGACACCACGATGGTGTGCACGCGGATCAGCACTTGTAGGGTGAATTGTGGTTCGCCCAAATATATGAGTGTATTGAATTCCACTTTGTGCTAGCAATGCTGTGACTAATGGTGTTTTTGTCCTTGAATCTTCAACAACAAGCCAGTGTATGCTAGGAACATGTTTCAGAGTGTTTATCATTCTGACCATGTCTGCATGTTGGGTATATCGTGCATACGTTGGTGTTATGAGAAATATTATTGGTAAATTGCTTTCTTTATATTCGTTGTAAGCTTGTTTGATATGTACTGCTGTGTGTCCTTTAGGCAAATGAAAACTTATTTATTACTCCCTGTCCAATGATATTTACAGTAATATTGTTAAATATCAATATTTTTTCTCTCAGAGAAGGAAGGTTAAACTTCCTGTTTTCAATTTTACATTCCTCTCTTGATTACTTTATCTTAATTATTCCAAATCTAATCATTACAAGGTATACATGAATCTCTATAAGACTCCTCATTTTTTACTTGATTATAATTTAAGTTATTTTTCCTCCCTTTTACTGATTTATACACAATATGGATGAAAATAATAAGTAAATAATGAGTAATATTTTACCATGAAGAATTGTGATGGTTAGGTATACAAGCACCACTATGATTGAAATGATCACCACATATTTCCTTTTCATTATTTGCTTTATTTCTTTGCGTATCCCTTAAAAATAGTGAACACAATAGGTTTTCAAATGAAGTTTCAGCTTGAAGTGGAAAATCTCATTTTGTCCATTACTTCAAGCAAGTATGACGGCACAACACTCTTAAATTATTATTGAATAATTATGTTCTTAAAAAAGTCAACATAAAAAAAATTACCATCAGTTGACACCAGTTGCTTTTGGTACATGTTTGATTAGGATAGCCTATGAACTGTTGTAAAGATAATATATTTAATCCCTCTTGATTAGCTATTCATAACTAACCCTTTGATAAGCTATTGTAGAATGTCAGGTAATTAAATGTTGGCTGGCACTTTTGACTCATTTCCATTATTTATAATCTTTAAGTGGGTATTGATTAAAAATATTCTTTAAAAAGAAGAACAATAAAAGAATTTATAATCAGCTTGTATTCTTGAGCAATAAAAAGAATGGTAATCCTGTAATAATGATTCATCTAGATGTCATTGTACTAACTAACGTCGATTCATTATTACATTGTATAGCTATTTTATTTTTTGATATGTCTAATCATTACTACTTTAGGAACAGAAACTTTCGCAAACAGAAACTTTCGCATGTCAAAAAAAACCCTAAATTTATGACAGAAACTTTTGCGTTTGGCAATTTGGCAATTCGCGGAAAAAACTTTTGGAGTTCAATATTAGGTTTGTTTTCGCATGAATAAACTTTTTCGAACGAACAAAATCTAAGAAAAAAATATATTCAGTATATCACGTTTAGTTCTTTACTGAAATCAAAAAGGTATAAATATACCATTGTTACACTGCAAGCCCCCAGCAAAAGGAAGAAGAAGTCTGCCATCCACCACCAGCACTACTGTTTCAAGGAATCTGGACATCCGGGACATGTTTGCAGCTCCCAAAAAGAAAAAATCAGTTTCTTTTCATGAAAGTTTCTGTTCTTAAAGTACTCTGCTTTTCTGTCTAATTTGGTCATAATGTTTAAATAATAATAATGATAATGATAATGATAATGATAATGATAATGATAATGATAATGATAATGATAATGATAATGATAATGATAATGATAATAATAATAATAATAATAATAATTTATTTGGGATCCAATAGGTATAATTGGTTATTCTCCCTACAGATGTAAAAGCATGTTATTGTATACATTGTAACAAATGTTAGACTCAATTGCAAGAAAAAAGGTATTGTAATTGCTGAATAAAACAGAACTAGATGCGAGGGTGGTAGAAAATGGGAGACTAAACAACTAACGCTTCTGCACGAGGAAACACAAAACAATCTCATAGTCTTACAGTGACCAAGCTAATGCTCTGTCAAAAAAAGATTGCATTATCATCAATTGTAAGAATGTTTTTTGGAAGATTGTTAAAAATTCCTGCTGTGTCACTTTTAAAGGTATTTTCCTCTGGACTGACTTTATATTGATTTACCGAAAGGAGGGAATATATCTCCTGTATTTTCACCAATATCCAATTCAGAAATAAAGGTTGCTTACATATGGCTATACAAAGTAATGTTTTAAACGTGTCATTATTTTATGAAAAACTTGCAAAAGATCAGCAAATGGTGTAGAAATCTAGAAAATGCAGAAATGCCTGCCAGGGCATCTAGTTTCTCATTTTTATCGAAGCATGATCCAAAATACTTCTAAAATAAGTCTTCCATGTTCGGGAATATGAAATGAAGAGTCTGCTTCGTTTCAGTCAATTATGAAACTTCATTACTTTATTTTGGTCAATCCTTAATAAAATGGTTAGTTAGAAAGTGGCTAGGATAAACATGGCTTGGGTGAAGTTTTCCATGAAAAAAATTCTCATCTCAATTCTCCTGCCTTTTGAAGTAATGTTTTTTTAGAAAACGTTTATAAGTATGTAATGTTAAGTATAATGTTATTCTGGGATGATAGCTTATCCAAGAAATATATTCAATTGATTTTAGTTTCCAGTTTATTTATTTAGGAAAAAGAGTTATAAATCTGAAAATGAAATGAAAAATGTCTTTGTTTAAAGCAAGAGAATGGTGGTCCACTTGGTGTGGAGGTGCAGAGGAAGAATTTGACTTGGGAAGTTTATGTATATCCAACATTGACAATCATAATAATGGTCTAGGTATTACTTTGATATCTATTTACGAATTTATTTTGTATATATAAATCTTCTTTGACTCTGTTATGACAATGGCTGATGTTTCTTCTTTAATTTCTGTTTACCTATTTTATGCCATTTCTTCTTTTCTTTCAGATAAAATTGTTGTCTGTTCATTCAATGGTATTCTTCGTATCTACATTCCTCAAAAAGAAGGTTTTAAGCCAGCTGATTTGATGTTGGAGATGCAGATGAATCAACCCATCTTGCAGATTGTGTCTGGAAAATTTGTATCGTTAGTAACATTATCTACTTGAAACTACTTAGAACTGCTTATGCTATATAGAAGAAAGTCTTAAGGACTGTCAGTTAACTTGAAAGCATATTTTGAATCTGTAAAGTTAATTCACTGACATTCAAGGTTATGAGTTGAAGATTATTTTTTATATCAAAGTATCAAGCAGGATTTGAAGTTGATTATTTTTTGTTGAACTATGATTGAATTATTCTGATTGCCATAAAACGTTTTGTCCTTTCTTTGTTGTTTCAGTGGTACAGAGCAATTGCATCTAGGTGTGCTTCATCCTCGAAGTTTATGTGTTTACAGTGTCACAGGTATACTATTCCATTGATATAAATTACATTTAGACAGACAGTGCATATAAGATATAATTAGTACCATGGCAATACTTGCTTAAAATGTTTAATGTTATATCAAAACCTTTTTCTGTCTCAAGATTACATGGAAGACTTTCCAGTTTTTCCAAGAGGGGAAAAACTAAGCATAATTGATCCATATCACACTCATTCTCAAAGGTGTGAATCATGAGCTTAATAAATGACTTTTAAGGAGCGGTCCAGTGAAAATGTTGTTGCATCCTAAGATTGATAGGAAAACTAGTATATACTATACGATATACGATATACTATATACTATATAGCAGTTTATTTTTATCAATGATATTTTATAAATGTCTATACCAAGTTATGTTTGTTAAAAAATGTTTTAACCTAAAACATAAATATTTGCCTTAGTTAAGCGGCATCGAAAATATGCCTACAGATATGACAGTTTATGATAAATTTAGTGAGATTTAAAGATATCATTCACTTTTAATACTATGACCTTAGCGATATTATTGGTAAATACAATGATCATTATTATTTGCTGAAACTGTCACATATAGATCTGCTTGGCTATAATCAGTTTTTGTTGGTAACAACAACATCAGTGTCAAATGCACCATTGAAATATATTCTCTGTTTAATTCAAAACGGTTATAATGCTTTCTATTGATCAATATTAACAGGTTCCTTCATCTAACTGGGGATAATGTTAATGATGGAAAATTTTTTAAAGTTATAACAACGAATATGAAGTGACAGATCATGTCCTCGAGATATTAGACATTGGTTTTATCTGTTAGCTCTCCTTTTCCCTGTTTATGGATGTTAAAATCTTATATACCATTCACATATCATTGCTTATAGGTGTTTCTGGCTCTGTGGAACATGCAAACCATTTCACCCTCACCAAAATGTACGAACATCGACTCGAACGCACTGCCGCTGGAATGACGTATGGTCCGTTTGGTGGAGTGAATGGTGAGTTTAATGTTTGTGAACCCATTATATAATTTCTTAGGTTTTAAAATTTAGATGAATCAATTGCTACTGCTGGTAATGCATATATGTGCAAAAAATAATGTTTAAAATTACACAATAAATAGACTTTGCATGAATAAAGTAAAAATACACTTTCTATTAATAATGAGTTTAAACTGTGACCCAAGTATAAGGTAAATAAAGAATTTGTATTTCGTTGTTATGTTTTATTTTCAAGAATGTTTAATATCCTCTATTATAACCTTTCTGTATATTCCTCTAAGCTGTCTTTGTTTTCATCCTCATATTGAAACATCTGAAAAGTTGTCATTTTGCAATTGTTGCCTTTCCACCTTGTCATTTTTTGTGTTCAAGAACTGTGTGGCTATAGCGTAATTCTTGTAAATATATGCCGAATAGTCTATATAATGTTGCCATTTTAAAAATCCATAACAAATAAGATAAGTTTACGTGTTATTAGAATGTCTATTTTGCAATCAGTGCAATTACTTGTCAGATAACACATAACATTTGTGATTGTGGTGATATGAGATGAAAAAATATTACTTAATAGAAACATCAAACATAAGCAAACGTTTGACTCAGTAGATAAGGAAAGTTAAGACAGAGAGAGAGTTTAGTTCGGTTTGACACAAGACCACAACTAGTTCAAACATTTCTCCACTTGTCCACTTGAAATTTTGGTGTTTTTTCTAGCTATTTGTCTGGCTAGTATCTTTGAGCTCCTGGATTACTGGAAATTCCAAATTTTTCCTCAGACCCACAAATCATAATATTTCTGGCTGAAGTCCTGCCTTGATTCTATTAACTCTCTGATTCTCTTATTACTTTATACTTTAGTTTACTTTATGCATACACAATTTTAAAGAATTTTGTCAGTTGCACTTATCGGCCACCCTAGTACCTATTACAGATTTTTGAAGAATTAATGTATTTTAAATTTTCTTAGAAAAAGATTTCATCTGTGTTTTATCAATGGATGGTGTTTTGGCATTTTTTGAACAAGAAACATTTTCACTTCAAGCTTATCTACCTAATTTTTTAATTCCTGGTCCTATTGTGTACATGGCATCTACCGACTCATTCATTGCATCTACTGCAGAAAGAAATTTAGAATGTTACAGGTACTCTAGAAGATGTTGTGATGTCATAAAATTGTTTGCAATTTCTATTGGATTTCATAATGAATTTCACAAGCTGCTATGTATATATTTCCATTCTTTCAGGTATCACTCTCTAGCATCATCTTACATTGGCAATAGCAAAAAATCAAAGAAAATTCCTGTATGTTTGATTTCATACATATATATTTGACATTATTACAAATTCAGAAATGAAAATAGAAAACTGCACAAAGGAGATTATATAACGCGAATAATATGCACACGGCATATGATAATTCTAAAAGTTATGCATACAAACCTGTGCATAAAGTTGATGCAAAAAGTTTTTTTGATAATCCTAACTTCGCATTTTGTGATTTAGCTGGATTTGTTGTATCATTTTGATAATGCGGATAAAAATGTACTACATCTACTTCCATACTAACTCTCTCAGAAAAGCTTTTATTTTTGTTATGATTCTTTCATTTTCAGCCGGAATGGAGTAAATCATTAGGTGAACATGCTTTGGATATACAAGTGATTAATTCTATGATAGTAATATTAGGTAATTTGATCATTTGTTTTGGAAGCTACCAATGTAATTTCCATTATCTTGGGGGCTGTTCATGAGAAATAAACAGGTAGCTGGTAAAGTTTTTGACACTCTCATTCTCGATATCTTGCCTCTAAGAATCACTACAAAAAAATTCATCCTATTCATATAGGATATAACATTTCCTCGGTTAACAGGATCTCATCTATAGATATTCTTCTCATATGAACAGAACATTTTTTCTCTTGTCAGATTATAATCAGATAATTAGTTAATTTTATCTCTTGTCAGTAGAAATTTTGCAGAACATTTCCTGCCTACCAGGGTATACCCACCTACCAGGGTATTTTTCTTCTGTATGAACAGCCCCTAAGGTAATTTCAATTAGCTGTTTTTTTGAAATGGAAGAGTTTTCTTGTTTCCATGCTGTTACTTACATATTGCAATAAACATCTTTCATCTTCCAGGGGAACGATCCTTTTTTAAAATGTCAGCAGCTGGTGTAATCGTGTCAATGAAGAAATTAGAGTATAATCCTAGCTGTATTCTACCATACACACAAGGTGAAATTTTTGTAGCCATAATAGAATGACTTGAGGTTTTTGAATGAATTTAATGCTTTCAAAAAATGAATTTGAAAGAATTAAGGTATTTGAAATTCATCACTTGGTTTGCACAGTATTTAAAATGTATTTTGTATGCTTTTATGTTGTTTTCTGAACAATAGCTGTATTTTCTTTTTCTGGTTGATATGTATATATATTCTGGTTGTCATTTTGAATCACAATGCATAAGAAATCCAGTTAATTTAAAGTGTCTTAAAAAGTGTATTCAATTATCTTGTTTAGAATTCATTATACTTAAGACTTAATCAATTTCGACTGGACTGATAGATAGATTTTCTTACTATATGCCTTCAAGCTACCTCAAAGCAAAAAGATCTTAACACGTATAGATACCCAAACTTAAAACAAATCAATATGAGACAAATCAATATTTTTTGTTTACATTTGTTAGTTTTGTTTTGAATAATTAGGTGCACAGGATGATTCAATGCTGGTTATGGTTGGTACGCATTCCAATTCTGTACAGATATACAAAGAAATAGAGTTGATATGGGCAGCCCAGTTGCCACATGTGCCGGTATCCTGTAAAATTTCAAAATTCCAGTAAAGTATTATTGTTCTTTTTGTTGTTCTCCTTCTGTGGTAATGTTTACTTCCAAAAAAGGCGAATTAACCACTAAATTTATACAAGTGAATTATTCAAGTTTACTGAAATAACTATTAATTCTCTTGCTTGTGCATATTTCGTGGACAACTTACGTGTAACTTTTTCCTCTTAATTCTTTTAATTGAAATTCATTTTTCAAATATATCCAGGGACTTGGAAGGCGTTTTAGTTACTCTTGACGAGTTTGGACATCTTTATGCATCTTATCTGGGTACTGATCCTTCATTGTTTGTCGCACCACAAGTTGAATCGAGAATGGGAAACTTTGAGGTCAGTTTTATTATCTTCCTATTTTCACAAAATAATTTAGAGTGTAAACTATACACTGCTGTGTGTTTTGACTTTTCTTCAAAAATGTCTGTTTATAATATTATCTACTAGCAAGTTGCTATCGTTATAAATGTCGGTAATAAAACCTTTAAATTATAGCACACAAAGTAAAACGAAATTTTGTCTCCTAGCTATAACATGCATGCCTCTAATTTTGTCTCTAGTTTTGTACACTACTTTTAGTGGTAGAAGAAATGAAGTGCATTGCCAAAAAAAATGAAATGCATCAGTTATCATTATAGATGAATATTATCATGTTTTTATTTTCTATAAATCACTTATAAAAAAGTATAAGAAAGTGTGTAAACTGATACCTTCCATTTTCCATATTCCATTTTCCATATTCCATTTTCCATTTTCCATTGTTGAGCTTGCATGTTTTCAAAGCAGAAAAACACAGTTTTTTAGCTGATTTCTCAAAATTGCATCACAGATCTTAGATGATGATGAAAATGATGATGAACAAAACGAAAACTACCATGCTTCCTCGCTTTTTAGCAATTAAGCAATTAAAATGCTCATAAATATCTTCCTTCAACCAAAAGTATTTATGGTTGTTTTGTTATTAAATCTAAACTCTAACTGCTAGTGACCATCCCGTTGACTAATATTTGATAATTTGGATGGTTTCTGGTTATTTATAAGCCATCCTTTAATGAATACAAGTCACTTATTTTCTTAACTTGTGTGTGAGAGTGTTGCTTGTTGTCGTTTTGTATAAAGCAGTTTGATAACGTTTTCTTTCATGTTAACTTTTAGGAGATGGAGAAGGAGTTGAAATGCTACAATTCAATAATAAGGAAATGTGAGAATGGATCAGGTAAATTAAACCAGTTTTCTTATTACTTCACATGGTGTGTTGATATTTCGCTTTTACTTGGAGGTATCATCATACTGGTTTTGCATATTGAAGAAACATTTCATAGAAAACATACCAGTGCAACCTTTTAGAGCTTGTGAAAGAATTTCACTAATAGAGGTACTATAACCGATCGAATGAGCTACGTGTTATCACCCCTTTCCTTTTAAGCAGCCTCCAGGGATAATAAAATAATTCCCCTCTGGAATAGACCTTCATGAGGAGTGAGAAAGGTATGGATATAATTGACTGATAATGTGTATACTTTCATTCAGTAAAACCAAAAATTCCCAACATCTCAACACCTCAATTTAATAATCCCTTCAAATACCCACCCCTTCCAGTTAAGGCCTCAGAATTGAAACAAATTTTGGAAACTACGGTATTTTGATATCCTCTTTCTCAAAGTTTTTAGCCATGAAATCCTTCCTATTTTGACATTTCGTAAAACATTTTCCAGAAATTAACTTATGGGATTCATTACTGTTAGCACCAACAATTGAGTTTTTGTTTGTGTCTCAGGTAAATTAACTGCAGGTGATCAAAAAGAAAATTTGGTCTTAAAGGTAACTGTTCCAGACAAGTTAGATGAAATATCGGTGAGTTTCCATATTGTACAATAATTTGACCGTATTCCTAATTCTAGCAATTAAACGTAGATTGGTAGATATATACGTAGTGGAAATAAACTTCATTAGAAATCTATTGATTGTCTTATAGCAGTGGCAAGGTGAAAACGATGATGAAGATTATGATATACCGTCAATTACTGTCAAGGTAATAATTGTTTGAAGTGAATTTGAAAAAAATTCATGGTGTTTTTATTGGAGTTATACGACTCTGTTAAATGTCACAATTCTATTTGGTCTGACCCAACACTAACTAAACATATTTTTAGATTGACTTAGAATGTAAAAGCATTAAGCCGATTGAAAATATAAACCTCGTGTGTTGTGCCAAACACCCAATATTATGTTCTCAGCCGCAAATCGATGTGCCAGTCATTGGTAAGTTTAATTCCATTTTGCTTTTTAAAGAGGAGTGGTATAGGTTGTCGTATCGCGATATCATGCATCATCAGATGTGGTTCAAACCGAGAAGATTGTTTATACTCTGTAATCCTCCTGTTTTAGGTGTAAAAGGACCAGTTTTGACATTTGAAGTTTCATTTTACACGGTTGGTGTGTTAATACCAGCTGACTTAGTAGTTATGGTTACCGCAACATATGCTAATGACTCAGGTGCGTATTTCTCTGATCAACAATCAATATTGAAATCCAGTGAATTTTGTGATTACTAGCAGGAACTGAGCTGTCTCGTGGGTTTTTTTTCGGGGTTTTTTTTTGTTGTACACCCCACAAACCTGATTCTGCAAGTGTCAGTTTAATATCAAACTGATAAAATGCCTGTTCACACCATCCAGGATTCGCCTGAACCTTTCAAGCGCTTTTACAATACTTGAAGTTTTTTCCTCTGAGATAAACACTCTCAAAACAAAGGGAGTTACTTACAGGGTTTTGATTTTCCAAAATGACTTTTTTCGCATAAAAGATGTGAAAGGGCAATTTTTGTATGGAACTTCTTTTAGCTAGCATTTTCACTGAATTTCTTTTAGAAGCCCCTCGTATAATACAGACGTCTTTCGAACTACCACTCAATTTAGTTGCACGCGGCACACCGCCTGTAAAACAAGCCAACTACAAGGTGAGCGACAAAGTATATTTGTTTATGTTGTAGTCTCGTATGCGTGTCACGGTGTCGTATGTATAAGCGTTGAAATGCAGTCTCGTATGCGTGTCACGGTGTCGTATGTATAAGCGTTGAAATGCAGTCTCGTATGCGTGTCACAGTGTCGTATGTATAAGCGTTGAAATGCAGTCTCGTATGCGTGTTACGGTGTCGTATGTATAAGCGTTGAAATGCAGTCTCGTATGCGTGTCACAGTGTCGTATGTATAAGCGTTGAAATGCAGTCTCGTATGCGTGTTTTACTGTGTCGTATGTATAAGCGTTAAAATTGCAGACATAAGTAAAGAGTGGAAGCACTGAATTGAATTTTGATTAATTCTAAACCCTGGAAAGTTCTTGGAATTAGGAATATTTTTTTTTTTTGAAGATTTAAAAATGTGCCAGGATAATTGTTTTCCTTGTCTTGGGATTTTTAAAATAAATATTCTGAAATAATCTTGGATGTACTGGGATTCTTTCTTCGTTTTACAGCGTCACACCACCCTTCATTAACTTTCAGTTATTTTTATTTGTTTCAGTTAACGATTGACACGAATAGGGAACCTGCTAATCTAGCTGAAATATTTCCTGGTGGGTACAAATTTTACCGCTCATACAGCTTTCTTTACATGTGGAGAAGATATTGGGTTGGCAAATTTCTAAATGTCAATACCATTAAACCCATGTTATCTAAACTTCTGTAATTCAGTTAATGTAAGTCGATCAAAATCTCCCGTCTGCACATTTATAAACTCTTTATAAACTATAAATTCTAAGAAATATTCTTCAACTCTTCAACGCATTGGGAACGCGGAGTTCTACTACTGTATCGATCAACCGATCAAATACGTAACAACTTAGAATCCAGGAAATCGTGAAAATTCTCTCACGTCATTCGTCGTGTCTAGCCTTGATAAATTCTCGGAATGTTCCTTAGAAATGGTTAACGATGTGGTTATACCGGTCCCGGTACTCGGTGTTCAGTATATAGGTGGTCCTGTTGTAACAATCCTATCCTCGAAGCAATCAAGTAAGTTGCGTATCCAACGTTTTTCATTCAGTGCACGAGTTAACTTTTTTGTAAAGTCAAAAGTCTGTGAAACACCGCGGAAACATGTTCCCGCAACCATCCCCGAATTTTCTATCTTATTTGTTTTCAGGAAGTTGATGTCTAGTGGAACTTTAAAATTCTAAACACTTTCGACTTCTTTGGCAAATTTTGACCCTTATGCCATCACAGAAAAAAGCCTTTTGAAAAAAATGTGATTTGTTGAATGTTGATTTTCCCAACTTCCTTGGGAATTATAGAATCTCCAACTATATTCATATCTTTTTAGACCGCTACAGAATACAATCCGATTTGTTTGAAGCTATGTATTTGTTAATCAAAGAACTGGTTACAAGGTTGCAATCACACTTCAAAGGAATGGTAAGGATATAGATGAGCTCTTAAGAAATTTTTATTGAATAGATTGGTTAGGGGAAAATCCCTATTATAATCTTTATTTCGGACAAAATATGTATGTTTGTTACATTTCCGCATGTTTGTCACGTGTTAATCAAAATCACTTCTCATTGGTGCTTTTACATTTCAGGAGGGTGTGCCATTCAAAGCATCGTTCAAAGGACAAATACCATTGAATGAATATTTCGAATTGGTGGATGCTCACTTTGAGCGGCGTGTTTCTTTAAACACCTACAACGAGCTGCTCAATAAGCGTGCATCACAGTTTCGCGTCATCCAAAAACGGTTGTTGACGCGTTTCAAGGATAAAACGCCATCTCCATTGAATCATTTAGACACGATTCTAGACGGCACGTATCAACAGGTAGTTTTTCTGACCGTTTCAGTCTAAATTTTGTATCCCAATCGTGGTCTTCCATTGGTTATCCTGAGTTTAAATTTAATTACTGGTATTGGCAGTCCATCGTTGGAGCTGTTTCGTTTTTGTAGGGCAAGTAGAAAAAACTGCAGAAAAGAAAAAGTCCATTAATTACCTTTTTTCGTTTTTTGTTTTTGTTTAGATCTTGGCATTGGCAGACGAGTGTGCCAACACTGAACTTGCTTTAAAGTATGCATCGAATGTTCTGTCTAGTGGAACTCGTCTCTTAAACTATCTGATCAAGTATGTTTCTTTCATTGCCACCTATCTACCGCCCTTCTGTCAGTAATAGGGACCTTAAGCATTTGCGACGGCAACGAGGACGGCGACGTGAAAGTAATCCATAAATATTGGGAAAACAATGAATCACAAAGCGAGGAAAGTTTAAAAATTTTGTCTGTTATAACTAAAAATTTTGATCGATGAACGAAGAAAAAAACAAATGCTGTCGATATAGGATAAAAACTATACAAGATATTTGTATTCTTGTGTCTTTGGTTTCAGTACGACTTCAAAACATAACAATTCACGTTGTGTTTAGAACGCAAAAACGTAGTAACGATGTAATTAAACCACCAAATTTTCGCAATGAAATAGATTTCTTTCTACGAATCCTTTGTTTCACTCGCGTGGCCGACCTCGTTGTCATCGTATTTGCTTAAGGTATCTAACCTGCTGATTCATATTTTGTGTTTGAAAGTGTAGGCAGGAGGGGAAAGATTGGATAAGTCCTATGTAGCGATCCACAAAATATATTTATAAAATGTCGATGAATTAATGGGATCAGTGAACATCATTATATCAATCGTTAGAAGTTGAGGGTATTGTTGCTTCGATTTTCAAGAGTTTGCCACATTAAATTCGATAGATTATCACTTTAGCTGTCGAGTAAAAAAAAAAGCGACACCTTTTACACATTATTATCTGTTAATAATATTAAAATGCCATAAATGACCGGTTAACGCCTACTCCCGAATAAGCGCCCACTTACCCCTGAATAAGCCCAGGGTAAGACCTCGGTGATGCCAATAAACATCCATGTCAGAAAACAGTGTTGTAGCATTGTTGTAGTTGTATGATTTATTATAGAGATGTCTGGGTATAAATTGTATAAAATGTCTGGGTATAAATTTGGGGCAATCTCACGAAATTAAATAACCTTGAAATATTCTTCTCATTGTCTTTCGCGAAAATTCATTCACACGAAAAGTGATATCTGTAAAGAACAAATGGAGGTGTCAATCAGAGTGTCGACCTATCCCGAGTTCATGTTTTTATGTCGTCTTTTGACTTTTTTGCCAGTACAGACCTCGTTCTCATCCAGTACAGACCTCGTTCTCATCCATTGCATTGTTTCACAGTAATTATGTAGTTATACATTTGATTAACTGCAAATCGGTGTGGGACAAATTGAAGTAATTATCAACGCATAAACTAGGTCTCTGTCTAAACATAGTCATTAGAAAAAACAAAGTCGATTGTGAAGCTCTTTTGTCGTTATTTTGAACTTGAACTACCCGTGGACGCATAACAGGAGAACTCACAACTAACTTAAACTAAGTTCTAAAGCCTTTTCGATTCTATTGTTTAAATATTGTAAAAATGTCGGCATTCCCTTGATAAAAAGCGTGTCTCGCATTTCACTGGGTTTTTGGTTTACATGGGCGGGTTTATGTTTCACACATTGTGGAAAATCTCAGAAATTGAAGAAATATGAATTGCATATAAATCTGCGATTTTCATTAATACTTCAAAACTATTACTTAATGTTTTCAAGATGTTTGATGGACGTTTACAACGAATTTTAACTAGTTATGTAGAATTTAACTTGATACATCTTTTACGAAAAAATTCAGAACTAAGAAAATATGCCGGGAAAACGCTGGGAAGGTAGAAGAATATCTTGTCCCTCAATTCTGAAAGTTTCAAGGCTGAGATTGTAGGAGTTCCTAAGAAGTCAGAGTTTTAAAATTGGCTACAAAATAAACGGAATATCTTGAAAAACATTTCTGGTTGGTTGTTAAAATCTCAGAAGCCAATAGAAGCATGTATTTTTAACTGTGCTTGAGGAGTTTTAAAACTGCCTTTGTAAAAATTTCGCGCTATATTTGAATATATCAATGAAAGTTGTATGTCCTTCTCTTGTAGTTTGTATAGTTTGTTTTGCACACTTCTTGATCACTTGATGGTAAATAACTGCTGTGGATTGGTTGATCAAACCAAAGTTTCCCTATTAAAAAGATCAAAGAAAAAATTAAATTTAAAACACGTCATTCGCAAAAACAAATATCAGCGAAATGCATTTTTTTCTTCAATTGTTACCCAAGAAAATTTGTACCTTTAAGTTAACTGAATAAGGCAATCGTTTTATTTTTATTTTTCTGTTTATATGCATTCCGATTCTTAACCCAGATGATTTTTGCCCTTAGAAAAGTGGAAATCTTGTTTCTCATTCGTTTACGCTTAATGTATGATGCAACTCAATGCGAGTATGATGCAATTCAAGATATTTTTGTGATTTCATTATTACTTTCATTGGCTGTGAAAATAATTTCAAATGTAAACCATTTCAATATCACTGTTTGAAAGTATTTTCTTTGAGATTAGTTGTTTATACGATATATATTCAACGGAGATTATTTACAAAGGATTGAGGAAAAATAAATAAATTAAAACGTGTTTACACAGTTATAATTCGTTCATTGATATTTTTTAATATTTTTTTCTAGTAATCAAACGAGCGAAAGTTCTTTTTACGAAACGAGGCTTTACTGTAATAAAAGCGAGTAAATCTTTTTAATCTAAAACCTCTGTAAAAGAATCGCTTTAAATCCATCCATAAAATCCAACACCACTGAATGATATGTCCTTCCTAAATTACGTCAGCCGGAAATAAAAAAAGGGTGCGGTATGTTTATACTAGAATGTTAAATCTGTTCACAGTACCGCCCTATTTACGAAACTTTATTTCGTAGTAATCATGTACTACAATCATTGATCTTTTCTTTTTGCTATGAGATTTTCCAATCGAACAATGTTCGTAATGGCGGAGCTAATCCGATAATATTGGTTTCCAATTGTCATTATGAACCAGCCTCTAACCAGATCAAATCTATCCATGCGAACTTTCAAAACAACTTTGAAATTTTTTTTTATTAGCTACAACTATTAATATCCGTATGTTAAACCAATATCACTTGCAAAAAAATAATAATTCTGGGGCTCGATTATTCACAAGGCTTTAGGATTTGCTGCTTGTTGTTCTATTGTTGTCTCGATGAATTAATGTCTCCTTTTTTTACTTTTCTGCAGGTTGTCAGTCGATTTCTCGGATTATGAAGGCAAAATATTAAATGCTTGTTTGACGCCTGTTGTTTCGGAATCTTTACTTCAGGTAAGTTTGCGTAGGTAATGATAGAATACTGCCATTTTGAGTTTTAATGAAGCATTTTTTTTCATACGAAATGGAGGGGGAGAGAGGGTTTTCTATCTTAATATGATCCGAAATCCGAATTTTGAAATGGTGAGCCTTTTGCACAATGCGCCAGATTTCCTTCTTTTCTTTTTCTAATACGGAACTTCGGGTTTCCTTTTTCACGTGACTTGAAACACGAACGCTCCATCACCACGTGATCAGGCAATGATCTTTGCATCCACAAGCAGGATATCTGAACACAATGGTACAATACGCATCTGAATAAATAGAGTACTTGAAAGTTTATTTGCGTAAATCTTTTATGATTACGTCTAAAAGATGCTACACCTCGTTACTAGGCGGTTCACTAAAAATGTTTAAAAACACTTTAATACTCATCATTATCTGACAAAAGAAATTTTAATTAATCACATGATTGAGAAAATTATTCTACAATTGTTTTTTAATTCTTTCGTTTAGTTTTTATAAATATTTGTGTGCTCCCTCGATGATTAATATTCCGATATTTTCCTTTTACCATCCGTCTTTCCTCGTGTTTGTTCACATTTTCATGTCACTCCTATGTTGTTTTTATCATTAGAACAGTGATACGGCGACACTTGAGAAAAAAAAGACCGAAACAGGAATTGTTCCCGATTGTTTAAATTTTTATCCAATCAGTTTTTGCTGAGCTCGTTGATTTAGAATAACAACAAAACATATGTCGCTTCCCCACAGTATTTTTAAGCTGTTTTCTTTTTGTTATGAAGTTTCGACCATACCGTGCGCTGTTGTTTTTTTTTAAACTCGGGCGTTGACACATAGTCATTAGATCGACACGTGATTATCTTATTGATCAGATTATGTTGGTTTTTGATTAGTCAGCTAGTTGTCGAATAAGGTCGGATTTTAGAATGAACATTAACTAAAAATATGTAACATCATACTTTGAGCACACTTGAAACACTCTTGAGGAATAAGATTTAATTACATTCTTGAATCAAAATGATATCAGTTCACTGAATTTAGCTAGAACAGTTGTTTGGAAAAGTTGTTTGGACGTTCGACCACTGAGTTTGTCCGCGCCCTCCCTCCAAAATACGCCTTGATGATGGCCTCGATAACCTAGTTTTTTCTGCGGTCTGTTGATATATACTGAGCAATGCGGAACTTGAATTCTTTTTTTTTAGGGTTGGGAAGAAATTGTCTTTAACAATGTGGCGTTTTTACTAAAAACATGCCTTGCGAAATCTACCAAAGATCGAAATAGTAAATATTTTTTTCCGTTATCAGTAAATCAAGAGAAAAATAAGCTTGAAATAACTTATTTCCCATCAATTTCTGAAGTGTCCCGTATTAATAATTTCAAAATGGATGAAGTTTGCTTCTGGTCAGTTATGTCGATATCACAAGCATTTCATTTAATCTATAGGTCAACTTTCAATAACGACGACCATGGAAAAAGATACGACAAAATTGAAACGAAACATATCGTTGATGGTGGATCGGTTGAATAATGGGGCGCGATTGAATGTAAACAAATCGAGGGCAGGAAAAGTGAACTTTGAAGACGATGAGACAAGAGGTGAATAAATAACAGTTGATGATATCTTAAATTTTCTCTCTACATGCACACCTCAACCAGTCATACTTTCAAGATGAATAAGTCTGTCTTTAGGGCGCTTGAAAACATTCCGATAACACTGGCCATAACCATTTTATCGTTTTCTTTCAGATTTCGATAATGCTGTTCTACGTAAACGTATGGTAAACAATATAGAGAGACATAGTGGCGAATCTTCAGATTAGAATACATAAATTATTGAATATAAATTGTATTGAAGAATATATTATTTATGATGGAAAGGAAATATACAAGGGATTAGTTGCTATGTAAACATTTTTTTATCTGTTCTTCAAGGGAGTTCGTAACTTATGGGCTTGATTAAGTAGTTAAAGCTTTTCTCACATTCTTCAAAAGCCTATTGAAAATTGGAATCCCAAGTGTTTCAAGCCATTAATTGGAAATGAGTGAAGTAACTATCGCCTTTCCTTTTGTCCGTTTATGTTATATTTGTAGATCCAAATTTGGCCGAAAAATCATTCCATTTTGTTCGATAACAGTATTGAATTTGAAATAACAGGAGCTACTGAAATCCAGCTATTCCTTTTATAAATGTTTAAAGTGGACACTTTTTTCACAAATATATCATACATTAACCACGAGATATGTCGCATCGAGTCGAAAATTAACTTACCACGACAACCACATGAAAAAATCAAAACATACTTTATTTTAATTAT
This sequence comes from Turritopsis rubra, assembly GCA_039566895.2. Lineage (NCBI taxonomy): Eukaryota > Metazoa > Cnidaria > Hydrozoa > Anthoathecata > Oceaniidae > Turritopsis > Turritopsis rubra. The sequence goes on from CM077621.1 coordinate 12,617,775, forward strand.
TTGATGTGCGAGTTAATTATTTACAATTCCTGATCAATAGTTTCAACTTAGTTCTTACAAGTAACAAATTCAAAAAAATGTTTTTTAATTAGTGATTTTTCACCGAAAATTCTTTTAAACAACTCAGCACAAAGGATATGGAGAGGGGGAGAGAAAAAAAAATCAATATTTTAAGAATTAGCTTTTTTTGTTATTCAAAATTACAAAAATGATCCTAAGATTGAACAAACTCATTAAACTGAATATCCTGAAGATGGACTATAAACAGAGAGAAGCGAGTTTGTCCCTGAGAGAAATTGTTTTCCTCTTAAAAAAATCAAAATCCTGATAGAAAATAACCAAATTGTAGAAAGGTAAAATGCTGTTGTATCCAAGAATTTCATTTACAAAGCTGCATTGTATTGTTCGAGAATTGTTTCATCTTGGCTTGTAAGATGTTTTTCATACAACTTCGTATTCACCCTTGATGGCCTTCATTAGACAACAGGCAAAGATGATGCCAAGCAGCTAAAAACGAAACGGATGCATGTTAATTGTCACCTCAAAACATAGAAGCCCCTAAAGACAGGATTTAATTTTTCAGCTTAAAATGACACTGGTAAATTACACTTACCTGAATGAAAGCAATGCCAAGTGCCACAGCACCAATGACAACCAAATTATGTTTGACGAACTCAACAAACTTCTTTTTACAGCCCTCCTGGTAGGCAGTAGTATTACAAGCATTGTCTGGATGACAAGATTTTGGTTTTTTATCAGGACAGAAATCGGCATTAGTGTCTTTAAAAATTGTTCCGTTGTCCACACCACAACAATCAAATTTCTTTTGAGCCCAATCAAGAATCTTCTTTGCACCAGGTTTGTTCTGGTCTGTATATTCATTTACAGCCTTATTCAATGCTTTTGTTGCAACACTTTCAACCTGAGGAGTAAAGGGGAAAAAATTGAAATTCGAAATATTTTGAAATGATAATTCTTGTGAACAAAGAAATTTTTTTCATCCAACCTTTTTCTTGTATGCAAAGCCAAGAGCACCAGCAACAATTTCTAATAAGAAGATGAGACCAAGGAGAACAGCAAATGTTGTGACCATGCAATAGTTTTCTTTGATTGCACCACAGCAGCCAAGGAACCCAATGATAAACACAATAACCCCAACAATAATTAGGAAAACGGCAACATTGGCAAACTTATTGTCGGCATATGAAAAATAGTCTCCATATTTGTCCCTGATTATAGAACCAACAACAATCAAAGCCAAACCACTCAGCTAGATAGAAAGTAAAACGAATGTTATTTGAAAGATTAGGTAACATCTGATAAAAAAAATAAATAAAAAAAAGGAAATCATTCCATGAGCTCAATTTTCTTATTTTTCTTGGAAATGAGACAGTGTATATTTCTTCTTTGAGGGTGTAGGTAGGAATAATCATGTGCAAATTTAAATAAATTTTCAAAGGACATGATTAGAAGACTACACCTAGATTCGTGCATAGTGACACAAGAAAGTAATAATCGCATTTTGTTTTTCATTAAAAGTGGAATCTGTATATTTATATATATATATAAATAAATACTTGTAGCAAAGTTGGTAGAATTTTGACTATATCAAAACCAGAAACCTGCTTATCAAGCAAATGGAAATAAAGGCGAATAAGGCATAAAAATAATATAAAATTCATCGTTAGAACTGCAGCTACACGAGAAACGTTCTTCGATACTCTCCCATCCTCGTATATCATAGAAAGTAAAAAAGGAAGTTACATAAAAATACGAAATAATTAAGTAACATTGAACTTACCCAAAAGAGGAAGTTAAAGAAAAACATAAGATATTTAATTACAGCCATTCGACCCTCAACCATCTTGCAGTTATATATTAAACGCGCGGATGAAAATAGTTTACAACCTTCAAGTATAACTCCTATTGTAAGACTGATGATTCTTCGCGGGTTGAAGGGGCGTACTTATTCTCTTAAAACTTTCACTTCCAGGCCTTTTACACGCAGACCAATCACAAGACTCAATCAAAGTCCACAGACGGGTTCTCACCCAGAGGATTTAATTATAAACTTATAAATTATGAAATAGGAAAACAACGGAGATTTTAATTTATAGTAACTGCGATGAAGAACGAATTCTTTACATATGTTTTGCAAAACAATAATGGTAGCTTAGTTGTGTTGTATCATATTAGCAACAGAATTTCACAACTTTATGGACATTTCGAAAAATGTGCCAATATACATACAATAAAATGAATTACAAAGTTCGACAAGTTTATTCACTTCAGATTCTATGTAGCCATATTTACAGATTTTGATTCAACTTCCCCTTTTTGTGTCCCATCCCGTGATTACAAAAAGAGACCTTCCTTCTCTCCTCCACCCAGTCAGGGACAACTCCCAATTAGGCTTCGAAGTCAAATTAGACTTGACACCTAATTAAGCTTTTTTTATGCCAACTTAGGCGTCCTTTCTCCAAATTAAGCTTCAATTTTTTTCAAATCGCAAAAAGGCACACTTTAACTCTTATTTGCAAATTGGGAACACTACTGTTTGACAAGGTAAAGCTAGGTAGCTTACTGTCAAAAAACAGAAATTGGGTGTAAACTAGGAGAGATGTTGACGTTTTACGCTCTTACCCCAAATTAAGACGAAATACGCCAAATTAGGATTCGTGTTACAGAAACACAAAACATTTTGAGCCGCTACTAAAGGCGGGTTTACAGTTCTCTCGCGAATGGATCGCGCGAATAAAGTTTAAATTCACTGTTGCGCGCATGTGCAGAGTTTAAAAACAGAAATTTTTTGTGGTCGTTGGCGTACGGTGAAAAAGTTAAAAAATTTAAACTTCTCGCCCAGTCGCAACAAATTTTTGTTTTCTGATCGACAGAAAGTGACGATTTTTGCTGAATTAACAAAATTAGCAAATTAGCAAATTTTTTACATCACGCGAATGAGTTGCGTAAACTGTTAACTGTTTTGCAACATTCGCGCAATCGAGTTGCTCGATTTGCAAAATTTATTCGCGAGAACTGTAAACCCACCTTAAAACTTAAATAGGTTGAATTACGCCAAATTAGATGGAAAACAACAATTTTGTAGATAACTAGCTTTATATACATAGGAATATCGAAAAATAGCTCTAGAAGCTTCGATTCCAGAATGGCTATAGCGTGTTGTCAAAATATACTTGCGACCAGTGGCATGGAACGTGGAAATGGTACTTCCTATTTTGATGAAGCCTAATTAGGAGTATGTGTTCCAAATTGGGATCTCTGAGATGACTAATTAGGCATAGTAAGCTTAATTTGGATTTTTCAAATTTTGAAGCCTAATTTGGAGTTGCCCCTGACTGTCCTCTCCCACCAGAGAACCACAGATTTAGTGCACGTAACTTTCTCATAACATGATAAAACTCATTATTTTGGAAAATTTCATTATTTCATATTAGAGCTAGAGGGGAGTTTTCAACAAAAATTATATTAAATGATATAGCCGACTGACTACTTATTCTTTTGGGATGATTGACATTCAGGGCTTGCCCAGTTGGTGTACATGCACTCGTACGTACAACTACTTTAAGCAGCGTACATGCAACTTACTTCTTTTTGTGTATGTGATATTGATTGTGACGTACATCAGTAAAGTTCAATATTGTACGTCTTCCACCTTTGGTATACCATATTTAATCACATTAATTCCTGGTTGCCGAATTTGATTAAAAAAGTTTAATTTCGCAATGTGTAACCAGAATCCTTAATTCCATCTATGTTTTGAAATTGAATTTGAATTTGAAAATTTACATTCAGAATTTAAAAAGTAAAGAATGTATATTGTATTTGACATAATATTATACATCTTTGTTTTGTTGACATAATCTCACCTGTGAAATTTTATTTTCCGAAAAATAAAAATGGTAGCACAGTTGTTGAATTTCGAAGACGAGAGCCATTGTTGTACATTTCATTTGTATTGAAAATAAGCTATGTTTTTTTAATGAAAATTATGTACAGTCTCACAGTTTTACCTGTATATTGACGTAGCTACTGTACAAAATTTCCGTCATTCTGCAAAATTGGCAAGCCCTGACATTTAACTTTATCAGCTAGGATTTCAAGGATGCAAAAAATAAAACAAAGTTGTAGGAAAATCAAAAATAATACCATATTGAAATCATGTGAGCTCCAAATAATTTCGTGGCACGAAAATATCATTAATTCATTTATTCAATTGAATAAAAAAACAAGGGAATTAGTGATAATCACCAACCATACGGTACTGAACTAGTGCAGAGGTGAACACCAGGAGAGCAAGGACGAAGCAAGTCTGCATCACTGCACTTTCTGGCGGAGCAGAGATGTTAGGGGCAATACGATCGATAATGAAAACGTCCTATCTAGAACACTGTTTTAGCATACACGGAAAATCACCTACAACGTTGTCATGTCAACCAAACACAAGCTTTGCATTGTTTTTTTTGAATGAATGAACTTCGATAGATTATTTATTCTAATGGTAATATCATTAGTAATAATATATAATTTAAAATAAAAATAGATACCTTTTTCCCTTTGAGGAGAAATTTGTCAGCCTAAAACTAATTAAAATCGACTTTATACACATACCTTATTCCAGGAAATTAACGAGGCATAAAATTTTAAAAATTTTAAAAATTTGCGTTAATTAAATACCCCTTAATTTAATGGAATGTAAATATCCAGGACGTTAAAAAAGTTACTTGTTAATTTAAAACCCATTATTAAAGTGTTAAATTATATTTTTCTAATATGACTTTAAAATCTACAATCTTAGTCTGAAGAAACACATACTGAGTTCTCCTTTTCTTTGATTTGAGCCAAAATCTTTTTGGTGTCATCTGGATATGGTTCATCTAAAGTAAATTGCACCAAATTCACTTTATCAGCCAATATTTTCAGGTTATCTTCTTTGTTTTGCCAAACAAACGAAACTTTAATTTCGATTTCCGGCCTGCCTTGCGTTAAGGGAGACTGCTTGACAGTTGTCGATACAACTTGAGCTGTAATATTTGCTCCACTTTGAATCACAAACCATATGTATCGGCTTAATTCCCAAGGCATGTGTCCGACTACACAATTTCCCAGGAAGTTTAGTGTATCCAGCAACAGCATATTTGTTGTGTTTATTATTCTTTTCATTTCTAAACTCAATTTCCTGTCCCATGCAAGGCTTCCAATATGAGCGATAGACATGAAAGCCTCTCCTCCAGTGAAGAAAGTCAGCGAAGCATCTTGAGATAACACCATCCTTGCAACATTTATTTGCGATTTGTTTTTGTTTGTAAAGTAATAAGGAAGTCCTTGCAGTGACGTTCGGGCAGCTAGTATCATAGACGTTTTGAAGACAACAAGAGAGACTGGCTGTTTACGAATGATTCTGTTCTCATTGCAACTTTCATTATATCAAAAGATAAACTTTTAATTTGTTGATTCGTGTTAATTTAATGCTTTTTGTAAGTCAGTTGAGCTGATTTGCCTTAATTAAATTCTTTTTTGTAAGTTGTTATGGGCATTCACGTTAATTTCCTTCGCGCTAATTTCGTGTTCGTTAATTTTGTGCCTCGTTAATTTCCTGGAATAAGGTATATATTACTTTTCAGAAAGCGGAAAATTGTTGAAAAATATGTTATGCCCCCTTTATAGCCATACAATAGTGCCACAAAAAATATAGATTGAAGTTGGATATAATTTTAAAAAAATGGATAAAAGTAATTTCTACCTACCCTTACATTTTAAAATATTACCCAAACGAAATATGAAAATAAAAATGACATAACCTAATAATATATACGGGACAGTTAATAAAGCCTAAAAAGAAGAAATAGTAAAAAACAATATTTTTTTGGCCGACTTTGGTGAGTGTTTTTTTACACCGTTTGACTATACTCTCTTAAAATGTTTCATTCACAAAGAAATGACACTGCATTGAAGTTATCATAATATATTTCATCATAGCGAATCAGAGAATATAGATGACTTTCAAATATTTTTATCAGGTTATGGTACCAAAGTACCCTACACAAACTAAAAACAAGCAAATTGCATGAAAATACACAGAAAGTACTGACTTACAAGCGTTTACTGGGTTTCAAGGTCAAATGTATGTTTAATTGATCAATTAATCTTTGAATTCATGATGGTCATTTGTTAATTGTCATTTCTAAAGCTCAGTGAGCATTGATTCATAATTCCATGATTATGTTGAAAGGGGGATGGGACGAAATGCAAAATCAATTGATGTTATAACAGCTTATTTGTCCTTCTATTATCACTAGATAGATTAATTGTTTCGGCAAATTTACTCTGAAATACATACATAACTACTAATTCTTGTTATAACTTCACCTTATAGTATATTGCAATATGCTGAGAAAAATGAAAAAGATCATCACAGATTTCATTTGTTGCAGAGTAAAAAAGTCAACCATAGTGATAGCATTGCTTGGATCTATTTTTGTAATAGGGAACTTGTTTTTATTAAAGACATTTTATAGTGGGCCATCGCCAGAAAATGGTGTTCCAATTGTGTGGACATTTCTTACTGAAAGGAATGTTGAATCTACCCAAAGGACATTAACAGATATCAAGCTACCTGAAAAGAAGATTTTGCCACCTGATGAACCTAAGATGAGTAGTTCTGAAGCTTTCAGAAACATTAATGATGTAACAATACCAAAACTTGTGATTGAAACTTCAAATAAAGAAACAACAAAAACCAAGCAATATCAGTATAAAATTGGAGTTCTTGTGATTGCTTGCAATCGTCCCGCTGTTGGTCGATGCTTGGACAGAATATTAAAATATAAACCCACTGGTGTGTACGTACCAATCATTGTAAGTCAAGATTGTGGTCATGAAGCCACTGCTAATGTTATTAAATCTTATGGAAATAAGGTAACACATATTCAACAGCCCGACTTGGGTGATGTTCAAAACGTTCCACCGAACATGCGTAGATGGATGGGCTATTATAAGATATCTCGTCATTTTAAGTTTGCATTGGGAAAAGTGTTTTCAGATTGGTCAGTGGATAGTGTTATTATTATTGAAGATGATATTGATATTGGTAAGTCTATTTTTTGACTGACCTTTCTATGCATTATGGTACAGCCCGGAGAGAAACATTTGAATGAATTTTTACATGAAAACACAAAAGATTTTTGTGTATCGTTTTTATGTTACATGAAGTCATTATTAAAAGCTTTTGTATTCTATGCAGTGTGTTTCTAAAGACACAGTGATTGAGCTGAGCATGAAAAAAATGCGTGTTAAATAAACAATACAAACTACTTTTTGGAATAACTTTTAAAAAAGATTTCAATAAGATTTCAAAGTTATTCTAAAATAGAGTTTTGATAACTTATTTGATATTTGCTGACGTTCTAGCCTTTAAATATAGACCGTCGCTAACTCGCTTTGGTCTATACACTTTGGTCGATTTTTCCATATTGGCTTGTTACAGGATCTGATAACACATTTGGCCAATCGTTCGTAATTATCAACTCGTTTGTATGATTTCCAATCTCTTTTTGATAGCACGGTCATATGAAAAAATTTAGCGACCGCTATATTTATAGGCTGCTGACGTTCTCACTTGAGATAATGTTATAAAATCTATCACTACGATTAGAATAACTTTTTCCTTAGTGAGAACAGAGCATAACTTTATCGCAGCTACTGCATTATGATGGAAACTTGGAAGAAATGTTGGATATAAATGAGATTTTAATTTTTAAAAATTTCTCGGAGTTGTGAATGAAAAACAATATGCAAAAATTAGCAAAACATTCTGCATTTTTTCTTCCGCGCTGGCCCTATACAATGAAAACCCAGTCTTTTCTCTGCATTGTTGATGAAACTCACAAATTTGCTGGTCTTCAATAAAATATCTGAACAAGACATGATTTTTTAAACTGTATTGATTTTGTATTTGTTTGTTTGTTTGTTTTTCTTAGCTCCTGATTTCTTTGATTATTTCCTCGCAACACGGCCATTACTTGATCAAGATAAGAGTATATATTGTATATCTGCATGGAATGACAACGGGAAGACAGACCTCATTGAACAATCAGCAATTGATTTACTGTATCGATCAGATTTCTTTCCTGGCCTTGGTTGGTTGATGACCAGGGACTTGTGGGAGGAATTTGGTCCAAAGTGGCCGCTGGGATTTTGGGATGATTGGGTGAGAGCGCCGGAGCAGCGCAGGGACCGTGTTTGTATCCGACCTGAAATTTCTCGTACGAAAACATTTGGTAGGATTGGTGTCAGCCTTGGGCAATTTTTTGACCAATATTTGAAATATATCAAGTTGAATACCGAACCGTATCCATTTCAAGATTATGACCTGACTTATTTATTACAAGAAAAATACGACCCACAGTTTACCGAAGTTGCATATAACTCACGAGAAATCCAACCGGATGTTATTATGTCACCGAATGATAATCCATCCGATGAAACAGTCAAAATCACATACCACGGAAATGGTGAACTCGAAATGTTGATGAGAAAGTTTAGTCTCATGACTGATTTTAAGGCTGGAGTTGCAAGGACAGCATATAAAGGCATAGTAACGTTTTACAAGAATAATAGAAGAGTGTTTTTAGTGCCACCAAACGAATGGACAGGATACGAAAATAGAAGAAAATAGTAAATTTAGATTTTTTAAATAAATTACAGTAGAATGCATAAATTACAGTAGAATGCAGACAATTCGAACTCCTGCGATTTGAAAACTCATGCCTGGTCCGTCCATTCATGAACTCTTACATGGAGACACGTAGCTAGAATTCGAAGATTCCTATAAATAATAAATTTCAAAGAAATTTCTTGTTTCCCTCAGGATTCGAATTACGTGAGTTCTACTGTGTTTTTATCGCGTATTTATAATTTCTGTCAAGGCCTTTGGTATTTCTTAGCTATTTTATCTCCCATGCTGCGCATCTTTTTCGGCAATTATTTTGAAATCAATTTTGAAACCTTCCAGATTTTCCTCCTAATTTTAATGTCACTATGGTTTAAGGAGTTTTTTTTCAAACATTTATATTGTCTTAAAACAGTAATTAGCTAATGCAAGGAATTTTCGAGATATTTTTAGTTTTCGAGTTTTCAATTACTTCAATTACTTCGTGGTTTGACACAGAAACCGTATATCGCCTCATTCTAATTTTCAACTCAGAAGTTTTTTGGCGCCATTTTAATATTAGGACCTTACACAAATACGAGGACGACGACGTGAGTGAAACAAAGGATTCATTTTCCATGTGGATTTCGTTTAGAAAGAAAATTTATTTCATACTATAACTTAAGGAAAATTTTGTCAGTTTATTACGTCATCAGTTCATTTTCATATTCTACACACAACGTGAAAAGCTAATGTTTTGAAGTCGTACTGAAAACAAAGACACAAGGGCAGAAGTATCTTGTATTGATTTTATACTGTTTTTATACTGTTTCATTGATCGCAGTTTTTGCATTTTCAAACTGTCATTGCTACGTGATTCATTGTTTTGTGAATATTCATGGATTATTGTCACGCCGCCGTCCTCGTTGCCGTCGCGGATGCGTAAGGTCCTTATTGTGGATTTCAGTTTCCAAATTTCATGTCTTAAAATCTTCTCGAAGTAATTTGATTTGAACAGGTTCTTCAAAAATGACAATGTTGGTAGTTAACAGTTTTCTACATTTTTCTCATAGCTTTGTTAGTAGGATTTATTCGATTGAATATTTATAGAGAAAAGTTTTTTAAAATGTACAGTACCACACGTGTATTAAAATGTCACAGTTATTTTTCATACTTAGAAAATTAGAGTTTTACAAAGAGAGAAGACGGTGTGATCAGAGACGGTGTTCATAGGGTGGGTCGTCGCAGTTGGTCGCAGTTCTATCTGTTGTATGTGGCGCGAAAATTAAATTTTGTAAATAACTATCGGTTAGGTCATGAACGATACTGTATGTAATAACTCAGTGGGAAATGTGGGATTTTATGCAGCAACTTTTGCCAAATTTATAAATTTCAATTTCGGGAACAGCCATTTTTATTCTGAAATTTATGATAGATACGTTAATGATGGTGTCATTAATGATTGGTTAAAGAATAATTTTTTACAACTAAAAACCACAAGGATTGGATATAAATACTTGAGATGCTTCCAAGCGTCAGCGTTATTCACTGATCAGATACACCAATATTTCAATTTCAGGAGCAGGTTTTGACAAAAAAAATACAAACAACTCTTTGAAAGGTTTTACGGTCGTTTTCCATTCTTTCCATATTTTTACTTCTGCACATGCTCAGTAAAAATACCATTCGGATTTTACTGCCTGAACAGGAAAAAACTCTGAATGGAAAACGGGCCTTTTATGTGTATCATATAAAGCATACATCAGGCAGGGACGACGACGTTATGTGCGATAGTTCATTTGTGACTTTTACAAAAAGCTAGAATGAAGAACAACATAACCTTAATTTTCATACAAAGGTATCTTTTGTGCGTTTAAACGTCTGGGAAGGAACCCTTGATAGGCAAAAGTTATTTCAGCGCTTTTAACTACGCGGATACTGAAATAGAAATGTTCTTAGTGTAAGATCAAAAATGATTGGTAAATGACTTCAGTAGTAAAACATCAACTTAATCGCTTCAAATGATAGCTACGTTTAATAAAAAAAAAATCGATAAAAAAATCCTAAAAAATCATTTTTTAGACCAAGAAATGGACATAATTTTCCGCTTTTACCTCGAGCCTTTTTCTGACGGATCATTTAAGACTTGTTCAGACTGACGGGTTAACAGCGTAAATGGCGCTCATTCATTCATTTAATAATGTACAATTTTGCAAACTAATAAAAAACGACTCAATTTTCTTTATTTATGTATTTATATATAAAAAATATTTTAAGTTTTTTAACATAAATTAAAATGTAGCACTGCTGACGGTGTACAGACACGTGGTACAATCCAACTTTTAATCATGTTTTTGAAAGAAATCAGTGTGAGGGAAAGGTATTCCAAATTTTCGGTGCAAGTGCAGTTAGGCTATGACAAAATTTTTCCTTGAGAGAACGAGGTTGTACATATTTTGTTCTTCTAAGCCTAGTACCCACTAGGCCGTGTTTAGCCTAACACGTCGACTTAGTATTCAAACCTCGAGTTAGAAGTTCTAACTACGACATAATATTCTAGCTGCTAGTTAGTATTCTAACCACGAGTTAGATCTTGTTATCTCAAGTTAGAACATATTCTAATTTTAAAAATTGACATGGTACATATGAGCCACCGTAAGATTTCGCCTTCATAGGTAATAAACAAGGCATTTAATTGAGAAGAAGTTTACTGTCAATTGTCAAGCCTAATAATTTTACATGCGTTTGGGGTATATATTGACTCATCATCATCATCATCATCTCCGTAGCCGTGGGTGCACCCAGTTCATGACAGCCCTTCTCCAACCTTCCCGGTCTTCCGCCATTCTTGTCAAGATGTTGCCTCTTTCTCCCGTCCACTCAGTTATATTCCCCATCCAGTTACTCCGTGGTCTCCCTCTGCCTCTTCTTCCCTCCATACCGCCTTCCATCACTGCTCTATCAGTTCCTCCTCCACGAACCAGATGTCCGAAGTACTGGAGCTTCCTCCTCTTCACCACATCCATCACATCTTCCGGTTCATATCCACAAATCTCCTTGATCTTATCCATTACCCACTCATTTGTCTTCCTGTCCTTCCAAGATACTCCCAATAACCGCCTGTAGGACTTCATCTGCATCGCTCTTATCCTTTGCTCATCTGCTCTATTAATAGTCCAGCTCTCACAAGCATATAACAGGTTTGCCATCACTATGGACCTCAGAAGCATCAACTTGTTCTTCATTGTCACATCTTTTGATTTCCAAATGTTGTCAAGTTTTGCCAATGCACTCGTTGCTCTGCCGATTCGAATCCGGATTTCTTTTTCCGATGTTCCATTCTGCACTATCGTTGACCCCAATTAGGTGAAACTCCTCACTTGCTCCAAAACTACAAACTGCAAACCTTAAATCTATCAGCTTTCTCCCTGCACACCTCCTTTGTAACCTTTCAATGTGTCGCCCATTATCCTCTCTAAGAACAGGTTAAACAAGGTCGGTGATAGTAGACAACCCTGTCTCACACCAATGTTGGTCTTAAACCACTCACTATACTGATCTCCAACTAACACCTTTGATCTAGCGCTATCATACAAACTCTTTACTAGAGATGTTATTATGTTATATTGACTACCTACTTTAATATTCAACTTGGAAGGATTCATTTTACCTTTTGTTAATATTAAAGACTGAAACTTATCTACATCTGCTAACATTTTGTTATCTTTAATCCACAAAAGTCTTACATGAGTTCCTTTCTCCAAGATTTTTTAAAATTTGGGGGCTAAACGTGTTAAAAAGATTTGTAGTGTGAATGGTCAGCACCATTAGCGCATTCAGCCCTCATCAACGCCGATAACGCTCTTTTTGACACTGGTGTTAAGATATCAAAACTTTTTTAAATTTAACACCGACGTTAACGCAGCGTTAAGAAAGTTTTGAACGTTTCTATTGTTTTACGTCATACATTGAACGTTTTCGTTTTGATTACTCTAGACTACAGCCAAACAAAAATGGCTGACGAAACTTTGTGTATGATGTGCACTGTATGAGAAGAAAAGTAAAGTCATCATATTTTTGCCTGTTATCTTCTTCAAATATTTTCGTCGTCTGATGATTATAGCAACAGCTGCCTTTTTTCTCACATCGTCCATTTTTACCAACGAAACTAACAATTAAAACATTTAACTAATTGTAACAAATTCCTCTAAAAGTGTTATATCATTAACATGTTAAAGAAATAATTTTCTAACACCTTAACACATTAACGCCAATAATGCTTTTAACCTCATAAACACCGTTACCCCATTTGTGCTTTATCAAAGAGGTATGTGTAGTTTCTAACATGCCAACATTTCTGATAACGAGTTTCCATTCAGAAGAAGGAGGGAATTGCGCATACAATGTTTTAGTTGGTGTTTATCCTGAGTTGGCAGGTACATGTTACAGTAGAATCTCCCTTAGATGGACATTTTATGTACGGATTGTTTTAAGGTAAAGTCTATCCTATCTAAAAACTCTATAAAGCGGAAAATTATAAATCGGACACTCTTATAAGACCCCATAAGACGAACAATTTTTAATGCACCAAATGACATTTTAAGCTAAATTGACTTCCCATAAAGCAGACTCTTGGTGTCGGGCAATATTAATGGTAAAATTACATTTTTCATTAAGGTAAAATTATTTTTATTTTATACATTCCTCGGTCTTTTTATTTACTCTATCACTAATTTTATTGATACAGATACAGCTGTTACAAGGCCAATGAATCCGGTTACCGGTTGATTTGTAATTTTATTGAATTTTAGGTGGAATCTCTCTAAAGTGAACACTCACCAATGGAAGTGATTCTTATAAGTAGTGTACCATGAAATTCGGGAAACTTGAAACAGAACACGTGTGTTTTCCAGGTGATATCAAAATGAAAAATTATATTGCAGTAATGGACAGAAGATAGAATAAAAAGTGTGTGTATTTAGAGAAATGTTTGGAGATGAAAAGTCTTCTAACAGCTGCTTCAAAAAAGGAACTATGAAAAGAAAAGTGATCAATTTTTAAGGAAAAAATAAAGACTGCCGCTCTTTCGAAGATTTTCTGTCTTCGTAAACACCTTACAATACTTCTTAAATATAAAGTAAATGAAAAAGTGGAATACTACTTCTTCATGGCAACAGAGTTCTCCACATAATAAACATAGTTCTCCACATAATAAAGTGAGATAAACTCGCTCTTGTGGCATTTCCTATATTCAATAATGCGTCGAAAATTTTAGTTACTCGGATGAAATATCAAAGAAAAAATTCTCATTCTACATATATAACTTAATCACGAAAGAAAGAAGGAAGAAAGAAAAATTTGTCATGTTATTTGGTAATAAAAATCAAGAGGCTGAAATCCTTATAACTTTCCTTTCATAAATAATTTTCTTTCGCTTCTTACTTTTCCTAAAAGCGAAGTAAATCCAACCCGTTTTTCAAATTTAACGAGTTCTTCGTCTTCGGATATTATACCCCTAATAACTTTCTCGGTGATGTTAGAGGATCCAGTGATCAACATTCCAAATTTTGCCCACACTAATGCCACTTCATCTTTTGAAAACCTAATTCTATCCTTCCGTGTGTTCAAGGAGCTAGTCATAATGGTGACTTCTTTTTCCGATGTACCTAAATAGTTAATTAATAAAATGGCAACTCAATTTCTCCTGATCCAAAAATTATTTCTGAAATTTTTGATAACTCATTTACTAATATTGCGGAAAAAATACGAGGGAAAATTCCTTTTACTTGACATCATTTTTCTGAATGGCTAAAGAATCATAACTCCAATTCTTTATTTGTGTTTCCAACCACCAGTAATGAGGTTTGTTCAATTGTCACCACACTTGGACCCAACATTATACCTGTACCTATTCTGCAGCTTGTGAAAAATGAAATTTCTATTCAGCTCTCTAAACTTATAAATCTCTCATTTAAAACTGGTGTTTATCCCACAAAACTGGTGTTTATCCCACAAGACTTAAAAATGCTCAAGTAGTTCCAATTTTCAAGAAGTGTTCTCTGCTTAAAGTCTTTCTCTTTTGTCCAATATTGACAAAATATATCAAAAATTAATGCACAAACGTTTGACTAACTTTCTTGATGCCAACAAAACGATTTCAACACATTCCACGACGAATGCCTTAATCAAAAGTATTGAACCTATTTATAAAGCTCTTGATTCTGGTAATTTTGCTTGTTTAGTTTTCATAGATCTGCAAAAAGTGTTCGAGACAGTTGACCACTCAATTTTATTATACAAACTTGAACATTATGGCATCCGTGGTTTTGACATATCGTGGTTTAAATCGTTTCTATCAGATCGTAAGCAGTTAGGTACTATCTCAAATGTCACTTCTGAACTGCGTTTGATTTTACAAGGGGTTCCTCAAGGTTCGATATTGGGACCACTTCTCTTTTTATTATATATCAATGACTAAAATAACTCTATTATATACTCAACTGTTAACCTGTTTGCTGATGATATTAAACTTTTGTACTATAACAAATCCCTAAAGTCATTATCCAAAAAAGTTAATATTGATTTGAAGCGTTTATCTAACTGGCTAAATGCTAACAAAATTTCACTAAACTCTACCAAAACGGAGTACAGTGGACTCTCTGTAATTCGAATAACCAAGGGACCACCCAAAAAATTCCGATTTACGTAGATTCATTTACAAAGAAACCATAGGTGAAGGGACCTGGAAATTAGTTTGAATTAGAGAGAGTTCGAATTATGGAGGTTCGAATTACAGAGATTTGGCTGTATATCATTTTTAGACATAACGTAAGAACATTAATTTTGAAGTAAAGCATATATTGCATGATAAGAAACTTTATCCCAGTAATGTGGTGAAATATCTTGCTATTTTTATTGACGAAAACCTCAATTGGGGAAAACATCAAATATCGAATTTTATCTCTCAGCTGTACGTCAGTTAAAGGTTGAAGGTTATCAGGCAATACACTTTTTTTTCACGGACAACTGTCAGAGTTATTTTCTCTTTTAGAATCTCTTCTTTAAAAACTTCCAGAATGTGCTCCTCAGTCGAATTTTGAGATTCACGCAACAAGGATTGTAACGTCGAACTAGTTTTAGCTGCATTCCGCGCTTTTTCTTGCAAAAAGTAAGTGCATTTCGCAGTTTCTTTCGAGTGGCACATTAGATTTGCCAGATCCTGTTCCATGTCAGGTCTATCGTTGTGCGTTTTTGTGACACATGTCTTCTGTACTAATGTTGCGTTCACTTTGGGTCTCTCTTCGGTTTTCCCAACACCATTACACCAGAATGAGTTGATCTGGCTTGATACCATGGACGATGCCATTTCCTTCCATTCCAACTTAGAAACAAGGGATCGCTTAGCTTTTCCTCGACAACTTTGCTTCTCATATGCTTAACAAACATTGCTGTTTCTGCATGTAGCGTTGCGTTTTTGAGAAGCAAACCATGGCAGGACCAGATGTTGCAATTGTTTTATTGTTATACATCCCTACAAGGTAGGAGTGATTCTGGATTGCACCATGCTGAAATTCCCGTATGGTCATATTTGCAAGAGCACCAGTTCTTGAAGCGTTGTCAAGACATATGCATGTCGGGAGATGTACTCCTTTAATGTCGTTGTGTACTCCTTTAATATGATGGAACTACTACCATTAGCCATTCACTTCTTAAGGATTCCTTTAAATTTTTTGACAATTTCAGAACCGTCTAAACTCTTCAGTTCTTTGGATGTAATAAGCTGTTGTAACTGCTGAGCTTCTTTCACCCAACGTTCACTTTTAGCTTTCTTGCGATGTACAGCAATCCAGCTTTCCACAATAACAATCATTTGATTGCAAAATGGAATAAATTCCATAAACACATTCGGTGCATCGCAGATCAGATATTTTGAAAAAGTATCTAAATGAATATAAATAACTTTTGATTGTTCCTGCTTTACGATCAAATATCACGCCCAATTCGTATGAACCTTCCTTCACTGGCGTCTCTATAAATTAGCTGGACTTGGCTTGAATGTTGTTTAGCCTGCCGCAAAGGTTTGCTTTTCCCATCAGCACTAATCAGCCACTTTTCAAAGTTATCGAAGAAGGAGTTTGAATTCCACGGTGTTATCAGTATTTCATCTTGTTCATCTTCTACAGCCTCATCATCTGTTTCATCGCGTTCGATAGCTAGAACGTGAAAGAAATTTTTCAATCAACTAACAATGTCACTGTCAATTGAACATTGAAAAGAAATCGCGATGAATAAGTTATGAAACTAAAAAGCTATATGTTTGGTTTTGACGGAATTTATCAACAAAATCTGGGTGATTGGGACACAAAAGCAACAATTCCTTTAAACCAAAGGGCTTAGATCTTAAAATAAAAACAGACCTTCCTCAATAATGGTTTCAAAATCCTCAGCTACATCATTTCTGTTTTGTGCTTCTTCCAATGACACTAAATAGAGAAAATAATAGAATAGATATCAAATAGAAGCGTCGGGGTGAGAGACCGGTATGCGTAGCTGTGAAACCGGTATGCGTACTCAGAAAGTAAATGAATGAACAAACAGGAATACCTCCAGTCACTCCGG
This sequence comes from Turritopsis rubra, assembly GCA_039566895.2. Classification (NCBI taxonomy): domain Eukaryota; kingdom Metazoa; phylum Cnidaria; class Hydrozoa; order Anthoathecata; family Oceaniidae; genus Turritopsis; species Turritopsis rubra. The sequence continues at coordinate 12,635,062 of CM077621.1, forward strand.
CGTTTCTTGAATCTAACAAAAAGAAGAAATAATACCTAATATTATAGTTGTAACCTAATTTTAACTTAAAGCAGAATTTAAAGAAAAAGTTTAAGTAATTTTTATATAAACCTGGGATCGACAAACTACCTTCATTGTCAATGAAACCATTATCTCTCACACTGGTACAGTTAGCTTCGTTCCTTGGACATGCTTCTAAATCACAAATAAAGTAAAAATGTTATAAATAACGGAAGACTGTTAGGGTTTAAATTATAAATTGTCTTTTTTTATAGTGTTAAAACATAAAAATGAAAAAACAAGTCACACCTTCTGTAATATCAGGTTGGACTTTGTTATGGTTATCTGTAACTTTAAAAACATTTTTGGGTGGTTCTAAACGACGATAAACAAAATGTAAATATGTCACATTTCCAAAGAACACGACGCCAGCTGTCAACAACAGGGGACCAATTACGACGGAAATAAAATTATTAATAGACCTTTCCCGAATTTCATTATGGCCTACTCAAAGTCTGGCCTCGTTTTCAAATATGATAATTGCTTTTAACTACTCCACCGGGGAATGGGAATAATAACTGTCTATTACTAAGTAATAAAGTTATGAAATCATTAAAACCATAAAATGCATGGAAACGAGGCGAAACTTGAAAATACGGCCATAATACGGTATTTAAACAGAAATTGGGGAAATGTCTATTCCGCAACTTTCCTGGTCGGTTGATTTCCTGGTTAGTTGAAATCAAGTCAACTAGCAGAGAGAACGAAATCTATTGATATACATTTCAAACCATTTCATTTTTTACCAGAAAATTCAGATTCAGGTTTTGAGTTCGCCGGATTGACTAAATATTATTACAATTTTTTCCCTTTTCGGAACTGTGTAAACAATTTTTCTATTCTTATATGAATATTTATATTTCTACAAAAACCGAAAAGTATTGCAAACCTGAGACGTATTATCAGTAGTTTCTAACATTGGATCAAAAGTTTGACAATCCTGGAAGTAAAGATCAATCATTGGAATAATTAAAGGGTGCAAGACAATTTCCTGTAACTTCAAAGGTCCGTTGGTATGCGAAGATCATAAAAAAGCAAGTAAATTTGCAGGTTCTCTTGCTCCCTTTGAGACTATAATTCTTATCATATAAACTATTTTACAACTCCAATCATTTTAGAAGAAACGCTACCTCGTCATCGTGAATTTTCCGACAAATGTGACCACATCTTTCACAGAAAAACTCTCCGCTGTCTAGGCAATGTTCTGAAGCACACATGGCCCCAGACGAAACATCTTTACATATAAAGCATGGCTGAAAAGATATAAAAGATATAATAAATTATATAATGTTCGTTGAAGAGCATTTCAAAAATGTAAAAAATCATAATAATCAATGTGTCTGTAGGTTTGGAAATAAGTTATTTTCAAAAAGATTGTTCCATCATTAAAGTAATCTCATAATACAGCAATCGCATGAACAGTTTGAGAATAACTCTTTAACAATCTAAGGTGAAGATGTTCTACTTGGTGCGATATTTTGATGGAGATTAAGTAAGTTCCCTAACCAAACACTGTATATGATACCAAAATGCAGTGTCAGTATTTCAAGATTTATTAATTCAAGTCATTTAAGAACCAGATATCTCATAGTTCTACACTCTAACTGATACACTATATTTATAAATATCTGATTGTAAAGCATATTCCATGCCAACGGCTCGTCATACTTGAAGCGAACCTGAAGCTGAAAGATGTTTTGATGGTTAGACCCATCTAAGGTGATATTGTCAGTTACATAAAATTATTTTTACCTTTACAGCATTTCTGAACTTTCTGAAAGTCGATCTAAATACAACAAAAGGTAAAGCAAGGTAATTAAATTAACTACGGATATTTTTAATGTTTAATGCATATAAGTAGCTCACAATACCAGACTTGGAAATAATTGTGCTTAGAATTATCAAATACCTTGTTGTTGTCATCAGTGACTGCTGCATGAGGCAATGTTTCTTCTATTTGAACCTATAAATCAATATAAAATGCTAATCAGAAACATCAGATATGTCATCAGAAGTTTGGATGGAAATTTTGCAATCGATTGAAACTTAACATTAAATTCATACTATAACACTCTTAGAAATAAATGGAAAATCAAGTTAAGAATTTAAAGAAAATTATAAGAACAGGAGAATACGAAATCGCTTATAATATTATTTGTACTCGATGAACATCAAGGAAATTGCAATTTACCTTCATGGTTTGCTTTATTTCATTCAATCGATAAGGAATTTTATACTTTGGGTCCTAAAACAAAGTAACAGTTAGAATCTTTTGAGTTTTGTGAATAGTTTATGGTATTTGAAATAAATTAATGAAGCACTCATAGCCTATAGTAAATAGAGAAAGGAGAGTTAAGTAGAGTGAGTCAAAGTTACCTTTCGCCACCATAACTAACTCCATACAAATATCTTAGCTCATCCCCAACTGCTATGTCTTTAAGTGCAAAAACCAAATTACCAAAATTTTGTTGTAGAAAAACAAACATGACCCTTTATCCAATTCGTAACTATCTAATAAAATTTCCCCTTTTTCTTTGGTCATCAGAGAACTACAGTATTCCAGGAGAAAACTTTTCTTTTCAAAGCCTTTCGTAGCGAACTCTCCGTAACCTGTAACAAATATTCTTAATATTGAGTCTGCAGTAATCCTAAAGAAACATATGGGTACATACATGAATAATTTAATATGTTTCGTCACCATTGTCGCGTTCTTTTCAGTTCAGCTTTTTTTTTGTATAGTGTTAAAGTTCTTGGTTTGTTTGTGTTTATTGTCATGGTTGATCTGGACATAAAGAATATGTTTGAGGTTGTACTGCACATAAAAACTCAGTCATGTCACAATTTAGATCAAACATCTCATAGACCGTTCCCAAAACAATGCTATAAATACCCGCTTTGGGGTTTATTTGAGCGTGTCTTTAAATGACAGGGAGACTTCGTTACTCTATCATTAAATAGGGACATTGTATTAAATTGCATTGTGGTAGCAATATTACTGTATTACCGCGAGATAAATGAGTTATGGGAACGGCCTATTAGATCTATCACTATGAGATTAGTTTTTAAGTAGTCGTGAAAAACAGATCAAGAAAAAATATTTTACCTATTGTATTATTTATGAAAACTTTTTCAAACCCTTCCTGATCGTCACGTAATTCAATGAAGTATTTTGTAACACTTTCTTGGTCAGGTTTTTGAGCACATCAATTCTAAAATCAATTTACTATATGAAATAACAGATTACAAACCGATTACCTACAGCTAAGCGGGCTGATTACAACTGACAAGGTCGGTTACGGATATGTGGGCCCTGTAATCACTGGAATTTTGTACCAACGTGTAATGAACCATACGATTAATATGGTAATATTGAAGTATTTATTATGTTCTATTAAACAAGTCTGACTACTAAAACTGTGTACGAGCTATTTCGAAAAACATCAAATGAAACTCGGGCTATTTTTTAATCTCAAATTGCCCTCAAAGTCATACTATTACTAATACTAATATCACATTAAAGAAGGCAGTAGTCTGATATAACAAAAAAAAATAATAAGATAATGTCTTACATTGTAGCGAGCCATTATGTCATGTATGTGTAAAAATACACTATTTTACTTCAACTATTACAAGAAACAAATGAACTGTTAATCAAACCTCATAAAAAGGTAATATAAACCTTATCAAAATGCATGTCGCGCAATTCTCATATTGCACATTTGTTTCATCATACTAAGAATAAAAAGGAAAACTAAGGGGCTGTTTATATGGAAGGCGGAACGGGACAAAAACTGGATGATTTTATCTCCCTTTTACATGAAAAAAGTACATGCAGTGTAGCAGATTATTTTGACTCTCTGAAAAAAGTGACTCCCCCAGTAATTGCAAATCAGAGAAAACTAACTCCTTAGAGTCATAATAAACTAGAAAATAGTGATTTCCCCTGGTTTAAAATGCCTCCCCTAAACCACTCAAAGATAAGTTAACTGAATGAGTATCACTTTTTTTTGTACGAAATCATATCCAGACACGGCTGCATAAAAATACAAATTAACGACCAAGGAAAAAAATTGTTAACGAAGTCATCACAAAACTCCATGAAATGACAGGCGTCAATCAATGTGTTACCTCTGCTTATCATCCGCAAGCAAACGGTCTTTGTGAACGCTAATACCGACAATAAAGGATTCTCTTGTGAAAGTGTTGAATGCAAAGTCATCTGAATGGTCATACGCTATCTAAGGTGTTTTATTTGCTCATCGAGTGAGTATACATTCATCAACAAAGTATTCACCGTTCTTTCTGATGTATATAATCGACAACCTACCCTTCCTATCGCATAAAAGTGGTTAAAAAGCAACACAAAACATGTGATTATATAATCCGTAACTAAAATGTTTCCTGAGGCAAAAAGGTACTGCATATATCTTTCAGTACTCTATAACCTAAAGTACTGTAAGTACTATAAAATCTAGCTACTCTCTGTTCTGCCTCTTGCTACAACACATGTGCTGCAACCATATGGAACCATATTGAAGTAAGATAAAATTACCGGCTGCCGACAAAATTTTCTGCTTGCTCCCGAAAGGTTTCATTAAAGTAGCGTTCCGAATCCCATTGTCCCATATTCTACAATTTGAAAGCGCTTGACGGGATTATGGATGCAGCGCCAAAGCTGATATGTGAAACACCTGGCGATGAGGGTAATTACAAATCAGTATTGAATACACAAAAGAAAATGGGTATACCTTTCCAACCAATATATCAAGAGCATATCCATCTTTTACATGATAGAGGATCACACTGGTTTCTGAGTGTTTGCTCAAGTAGTCGAGTTCAGATCTGTGACAGCTTAAAATCTACTTTAAATCGTTTGGTGAAAAATGATGGAGATGATGATCCGTATGATCTTGAAACTTTTAAAGTCAATGTCCTAAGTCGGCAGGCGGAATAGCCAACCTTTAAGGCTACTTAATTACTTTAAGAAAGAAGTTCTTAATTCTGCGTTATCCATGAGAGAGGTTACCCACAATTAAGCCAGCTGTTACATCAAAGTTGCTCAAACAAAGCAACAAAGGGACTATAATAAACACCATAGTAGTAATAGTAATTTATATCACTATTACCACCCATTGGCTCAAAAGTTCTGTTACAGAATCAAAAACGTGAGGACAGAAAAGGCGGAAAGTTCACTTACAAATGGATCAGACTGTATACTACCGTATACTATCAAAGCTATCACCAAACTTGTTAACGAAAAAGGAAAACCCTGCAGAGGAAGTATAATGTTAATCTAGTGAAACCATTTTTTATACTCCCAGAGATAATGGGCAGCCACAATGCCAAGAAATCAATCAAGAGGAGCTACCACGATACAATGAAAAAGTCACAAAGTGTGAAAATCACCAGAACAAACTGGATAAAGACCACTTCAACAATATCCTGGCGAAATCGCTGAGACAAATATACTTTTTGCGGTGCAATCATCGGATAAAAAGCTGGATGTGTACCATTCCTTGGCCAACACTAGTCCCAGGTTTAAGTCCATTATTGAAAAAAGGAGAGCTCAAATCTTAGTATCATGTAATATCAATTTACCCGAGCCAACCTGGTAATCGAGAATTTTTTTCTTATGGCCTGATTATATGATCACTTTTTATCCCGGGTGCCAGGATACTCAGGGGCAGAGCCAGCTCAGTTCTTCTAATAAATCTTGTTGTTTATGAGTTTGCAATTTACACTATATGTGTGAATACAAGAGGTGTATAGAAATGACAAAGCCAGACAGATCATACATAATGGCTTGTAACTATCTATAACAATTACATTCAAATTCAATTTCTAAAAAAAAAAAAGTTTTCTATTAGATGAATTATGATTCGTTAATAAGAGCTCCAAATTTCTTTCAACTATATCCAATGTGGTGGTAACCAAGAAAAAGAAAGAAGAATATAATACAATTTAGGATTGTAACATATAATTATAAGATTGTCCCTTAAGATTTTATTTCCTGACCATTTTTGTTGAAGCTTTCAAACATACATTCAAAGAAGATGAGACACATTATCATCTACATACGGTTGATATTAGCTTAACTTTTAATCTTCCAAATGTTATGAAATGGAGTTTTTGGTTAACGGTTTTCCTTGTTAAAAAAGCTTTTACATATCAATCAAGGCACTAACTTTGTAAAAGTTACAAAAATAAACTTAAGAAATTAAGAAGGTATAAAATTTACATGATAAAAAGGGAAAAAAGTTAACTAACAAAAGAAGTTGCATGAAACCCCACTGACGACTGAACAAAAAAATCCTTATACAAATACATTTGTATAAGATATGGGCATATATTCTCAACAGGATCTATTTTCGTTACTACCTTAAAAATGGTAACAGTTAATCAATGAATAAAACTGAAAAACATTTAAAATGGAAACGATATGTAATGCTGACCCAATAGTTTAAATTTGAAATATCACTTAATAAGGGGTAGATTCAAGGGGAGTCTCAAACCCCTTTAACAGATCTAAAAACAAAAAACATGACTGAAATGAAGTTGTTGATATTCATGTGTGCTGTTATCGCCAAATCTTTTTTACTACTAGAACAAAAAGATTGGCCATGGAACTTCAAACCATGACTTTGAAATCCACATTTTGAATGCAGATTACCATTTTAGAGTGTTTTCCATTCCTGGGGTGCACGAGAACAAAATTCTTAACATGTTTGATAACCAGCTTATTACCAGAGTTTGTTTGCATCATGACGTAATAGTTTATGAAAATTTTATGAGTAGGTTCAAGGATAATTAGTGTTAAAAAAAAGAATGCCATCTCTAGTGTTTCCTTTGGGACTATTACGGCATGTGATTTTTACGGTATCTATTTCGTTATTCTACTGTTACGTGTTTTATCTCAACATTGCATTGAAAATTGTTGAGAATAGATTTTGCTTGTCAAGAATAGCTTCTCCCCTCCGGTCGTTCTTTTTCGTCTGCTTATCTAATCTTCAAAGGAAAGAAATGTTTTATATTTACTACTAATGTTGATTTTGTATTTCATATTTTGTATTTCATATATCATTTCGAACGTGAATTAGGTTTCCTTTTTCACTTATTGGATGCTGAGAAGTTAATGTGCCCACGCCAAGAATAGATGCACTAAATTGATGGATGCAATACAGAATGAGACAAAGTTACATTCACAAAACTCAATAACAATAACAATAACATAATATATATATCATAACGACTTGACAACGCTTAGTAACACACAATTTTTACATGGAACACATAAAAGTGGTTAAAAAGCAACACAAAACATGTGATTATATAATCCGTAACTAAAATGTTTCCTGAGGCAAAAAGGTACTGCATATATCTTTCAGTACTCTATAACCTAAAGTACTGTAAGTACTATAAACTCTAGCTACTCTCTGTTTTGCCTCTTGCTACAACACATGTGCTGCAACCATATGGAACCATATTGAAGTAAGATAAAATTACCGGCTGCCGACAAAATTTTCTGCTTGCTCCCGAAAGTTAAAAGGAAATTTCAATTTTAGGAGCTTGCTCCTGAAATTGAAATACCAACGTTTATCCAATCAGGAGCACCATTTTAAAATCAGGAGCAATCTATCTATCTATCTATCTATCTATCTATCTATCTATCTATCTATCTATCTATCTATCTATCTATCTATCTATCTATGTTTTTTCCGTGTTTGTATACATCTTATGCTTTTTTTAACTTCACGACTGTAGCTATTGTAGCGGGCAATACCGGAGAGAATATTGCCCGCTATGAGTTTCCAATGCAAACATCCTTACATCGCCACATGATGTTTGGTGTTTCACAATTAGAAAATGACCAAACTTCCTTTGAAAAACGAGAGATTATTTCAGGTAATCTAGTATTTTCTATTTTTTGTAAATAGTGCCGCAGTTTGCATTATATTATATTGCGGTGCTTATTCGAGGGCAGCGCTTATAATGAATTTCCATCTCACATGCGGTGCTTAGTCGAAGGTGGCGCTAATTGGAATGATCACGGTAGTGAAATGATTTCATGTTATTTGACGAATATTTTAGTAATGATAGTTAGCTAACTTTAGGGGAAATGTTAAGTTATTTAGAGTTTGGAAACATATATTTTTTATTATTGTCTCAACTACCTGCGCAATGAGAAATCTTGGCGTCAGTCGGCACAACAAGTTAAAACATTGCGTACCTAAAAGAACGCGATGTGTAAAGAAACAAATACAATTAAAATACAGTAAAATTCCGATAACTCGAACCTTCCATAACTCGAACTTTCAATTGCTCGAACTGATTGAGTATTTTCCTTCAACTAAAAACTCTCTCATAAAAGCCTTTCGATAACGCGAACATTCGGTAACTCGAACAATGTTCTGGTTCACAGGTCCTTTGGACATTCGTGTTATCCGGAGCTTACTGTGTATAAAGTCAAAAAAATATCGTTCTTTACCACATGCATATAAAGAAAGTCTGAATAAGAAAAATAGTTGAATTAACCAATAAGTAAATAAAATAATGCTACAAACATTTGATCGTCCGACATTAAAATTTGATGTCATGGCAACGTTAGCAACATATAACACGAATAGGATACAAAGTCATTTGGTAGATCCTTTTGACTTGAAGATTCTTCTTTTCAGCTTCAAAATGATGTCATCGTGATGCTATTTTGTAATCAGGTTTAATCAAGCTGGTAGCAAGACTAATTTCGTAATCCTCATTTTCCTATAACAAAGCATATCGGTGTTTGCAGAAAGAAGAACATGGGGCAGCTAATTATACATAGAGATATGGTGAATTTCATCACAGAATCTTTCCTAATAAAAGGTAATAAAAGCATCCTCAATACGACGTGCTCCAACAGCGCATTTATAATCAGAATAAAAAAAATATTGAGAACTGCACAATCATGACAAAATCATTCTAACCTTTGTGTTCTAATGGTTGAAATTTACATATTGAACGGTCTGCAACGTTAACGCCTCATAATTGGATTCTTCTGGAGGAATGCTGTTTAAATTCAATGCGGCATATGTCTAAATGTTACATTGCATCATTTATTTGAACACTGACATACTCTGGTATTTTTATAAAAATCCAACAGCTTAACTCCTCTCAGAAGTCTATTGTACCAAGGTTTTAGCGCAGTCAGCAAAAAACAAAAAATAATGTATATTTTGATTGAAAAAGATTTTACGTGGATTACACTTTCTGTTTTTAGTAGAAACTGATTGGGTGCTACTGTTTACACGTTATGTTTGAAATTAAGTTCTACATATTCCAGCTTAAGTTTAGAAAAGCAACAATGTTTTTCTTCGAATAGTTTTTCAAGAAGAACTATAAGATGGTCAAAATTTATTACTTACCTCATTAGAATCATTGTTTTGTGAATTGTTCTTCATCTCAGTAAGTTTTCGTTTGTACCAATAAAGAAAATGAAATGAGTTTTTCATCATCATCAAAAATCATGGATCGTAGTTTCCGAAGATGGGACAAGGAAAGGACAAACAACCTAAAGATTTATGTGATCACCGTATGCCTTGACCCATGATCCTTAATACAGATTTCCTTTTTAAGTACTCGCACCATGAATTTATATTTTTTTTTGAAAATATTGTGTGCCAATCACTCATCAAAACACAGTTGAATCTTGAAGTTTTCCGAACAGCAATTTTTCACTCTCATCACCAAAATAACCCTGCTTATCCGAATTTTTGCCGACAGAAAAAGTATTGTAAAATGAATATTTTTTCAGCTTCCATTAATGCGACTTAACAGGTTGTGGCAAAATATGACCAGAAATAATGTTTTCGGCCCCTCATAAATAATTAATGAGTTCAAAACTAGGGAATGTGTACCAAACTTCCCCTGGAAGTTTTCTAGAAGAGAGAGGTTGTTTGAAGGGCGTTGTTTTGAAAGTAAATGAAGCATAGGAGGTCGAAGCATAAAAGGAGCGACGAAAATTTGCACAAATATCTAATTTAAGAAAATTATCACCAATAAATTTAGGATTTCCTGAAATTTTGGACAGATAACACGTAATGGAGCAAAAAAAAAAAAAAAAAAAAAATTATTCGCTCATTTTTAGGAGGCAAATGAAAAGGAAACTCAAGTATGAGCTGTACGTCTTTAAACTAAAATTATTTTGGCTGTCTCATAATACTTTTTTTGTACTATCTCAAAGCATTTTGGTACTAGAGTAACTATTTATATTGATGTGTGCAGGTGACATCCTGAATGATAGTCATGCAGAAATACTTGCTAGATAAATACTTTTTGTCATGATCTAGTTTTTGTCATGAGGTATCTGTTCCAAGAATGCAGAAAGTTTGTTTAAAAATAATCACCAAATTTCCGAATTTTTTTCGGAACTGGAAGAACGTCCACACCTTAAATGTCCACACCTTAAAACAAACAATCCGATTATCCGATTCGGTGCAAAGGGCGCCGATTACTGACGTCACAATATAACAAAACAAACAGTGTAGATTAGTTAAAATTAAATGTAGCTAATATGATGTAGCTAAAATTTCGCCCAAAATTGCCCTCCTGTGACCAAAATAACTTCGACATCAGCACAATTGATTTGGTCTTGTTGCAAAATTTAATTGAAGTTGAAACACTTGAAAATTTGATCCAAATTTTCGCCGAATCGGCCTTTTTTGGTCAAAACATGAAAAATGAATCATGAATTTGAAATTAACACTTTCAAATTGTTGTACATGCACATTTTCAAGAAAACTGAAGAACTTCCAAAAGTTGGTCCAAATTTTGGCTGAATTGCCCTTTTATGGTCAAAATATCAAATCTGATGCCCAAATTCGAAATTATCACCATTGAATTGTTGTACATGCAAATTTTCATAAAAATTGAAGCCCTTTCGAAAGTTGGTTCAAATGTTTCCCGAATTGCCCTACTTTGACCAAAATAAGAACTGACCCCAAATTTGGGTCAAATTAACCCTAATCTTGACGCCATATGCGTATGGCGTGCGGATAGGACGGACAGTGCTAAAGAACGACCTACTAAAAAAGATTAATGAAGAACAAACAAAAGCGTATAGGATTAAAGCAGAAGCAAATTGAACGTCTTGAAAAGAAGCAAAAAATAACAACGTGAGTAAAGTATGTATAAAATAAGGACTTAAAGAAGCGAGTGGGTCCTCGATTGTACTATTTTGAACTCTTTCCCACGGTTACTAAATGATGCTTTTGGATAATCAAGATCTGGTCATTATGATTTTTAAAAACAGTATCTTATAAGAGAAAGCAAATTTTAATGTCAGCACCCCTGAGACTGACCCTAACCCTTACTAGTCGCTGTTTGGCTACATAATATATATGAACTGATTTGCTCTCCATCATTGTTTTTGTTTTGAAACCAACAAAAAAGGGGTGAAAAATATAAGGAGTTTCATAAGGAGAAAAACAGATTTTGTTAGTATTTCTTCAACATTTGTTTGTCTGGATAGTCACTTTTACCGACTTACATATAGCTGTAGCAATACTTTTTAATTGCCCCTGGCCTGGTCAGTCATTCAACTGCGGCTACACACCACATAGCAAAACTATATGATGAATTTGTGTTCACGAACACACTTACCACAACAACAATAACATCATCCCTACTGCCAATGTAGAATAAACAATATCGTAAATAATTAAACATTGTAAACACGAGTTGGAACTTTATATAAGATGATCTCTGGAGCATCTATCTGTATATTTCAAATTTGTAGTTATCACCACTTCAAGTATAACTGTCTGAATCATCAGACTGAATCATCTGAATCATCACATTGTTTGATACCTTGAGCAACTTACTATTACCATTAATGTTTTTGATTTTGATTTTTCGATGTTGAGAAAAATCCTGGATCAAATTAATTCTATTATGAAATCAGCAGGTACATTTCATCAAGGAAATATTGGTCGACAATGTTTACGCAACACACAATCTATGCAATAGAATGGTATGTGGTCAGATGTGTTGGTTTATAGGATTTAGAAGTCTTTAATTGTATATTAACCGAAGGAAGGTGATCAAATTCAAATTCAAATTCAAAATTCAAGTTATTTATGTATGGTTATCCATACGTTAATTTAATTCTAATAAGGCGGGTATCACAAATAAGTGGTGTTAGAGTCATCCGACCGACGCAATTTTTATTTGCCATTTATGTCGGTAAAAATTTTGAACGTTCAGTGGGAAAATTTGTCACCGCAAAGATTTTGCCACGCTATCTTATTCCGCCACGGTATTGCCTAAATATCATTACGTTGAATGCAGCAGAGATATTTCTGACCCAAAATTACACCTGAGATTTATGTAGCCTGGATAAATTTGGGTAATAAATTGCTTATGGGTTTTTGTGTTGATTACAAAAATCAACTATGGTATTCTTTCATTTTTAGATTCTGTGATATGAACCTGTTTCTTCATGTGGGAACACCCTGTATTACTGAGCAGGTCATATCAAAATGATGTTAGTTATATTGTCAGCAATTGCATTTGGCAATCCATTGGGATCAGAAGGTCATTTTTAGTATGGTTAAATTAAGCACAACAGACTTATATAAATCCATAAATCCATTTTAATGAATCATGAAGTGAATGCATTACAGTCGAAAAAGAAAATATTTACTATATTACTATGTACAATTTGTGATTGAGTATTTTTTTCTGTGAAATATCAGTTCCTGTTCCGCAAATTATTGTTGTTATCATTTATTACAAATTCAAAAAATGTTTGTCTGTTTTATAACAGTTTCGGAGCATTGTTTGCAGTCGAAAAATATATACCATTGAAATATTTACGTTAAAATGGAAGAAATAGGTGCCAAAAATATCTCAGTAGTTTTTCTTCAGAATGGAACCAAACGTCCTTAGAAAGTTCCCCAAATAAAAAACATGAAACGCAATGTTCAAAGTATTCTCAAAGTATTCAGAGAACTCAGGAAAACTCTTGCTCAAATTCGCGATTTTTTTTATTAGCTAAGATTAATTTATTTAATTGCGCATGTGCAAACTCAATAAAAAACTGCATACATCAGAAGTTTTTCTTATCTTCATTATAGGCTGTATTTTAGTTGCAGATTTAGCTACTTTAGTCGTTCTTGTTGAATTTTGATATGAAAGGATATATTATACACAATTTTATGATATAAAATGATATAAAAAACTAAATTTAAACACGGGTACTATTTATCAAAGCATTTGAGTTCCTTAAATAAAACTTTTCTTCAAAATTGATAACATCCTGTGGTTGGAAGGACTCAGTGATTGGTATAACAGCATAGGGCTCAATGTAATTCGATTTTTGCATTCCTTTTGATTTGCGGTAACAAATAATGCAAAGAAGGGAAACAATTATCACTACTGTCACGCCAATGGGAAGAATAATATACAAAACTGATCTGTTTCTCTTCCTTTCTTCACTACATGACCTGACGTCGCATTCTTCCCATGTTCTGTTACCATCAGTAAAACACCAAGGTTTTTGACTAGAATTGCCTGGATTTCGACAGTAATTTTGAATGAGATTTGGATAATTTTCTGTGGTAAGAAATGGGAAAGTATTCCATCTTAAACACCTACGTTCATTCTTGGTTACTCTCTCTATCCCAGTGTACAAATGATTTCCTCCATAACAATCAACTCGTTGTTCAGTAGGTGATCTGTTATATCTCATACATTGTTCAGGATACATTTGATCACTTTTAGGAGACGATAGACACAAATTAACCTCATAATCCAAAAAAAGGATGTGTTTTCCCGAAGTTCTTATTTCAAAATTTGGACAAAAGCGCTTAATACTACGCATTAAAGATTTCCAAAGCATAGTTATTGGACGACAGCCACTTTCATAGAATGGACAGTATTCTCGACATGGTGGGGATGCAACAGGGTTGTTGTTTTTATCTTGTATACAAACAGGGTAATGAAAATGGCATATTACATTTTTGTACTGTTTTGCACATATCGATGTAAAGTCTTCGTTGCCTCTTATTTTTTCATGCCCTTGGAGAGAGCATCCCTCGAGTAACTTATCGATCGCAAACTCCGTTGCAGTTTTAAAGTTACCAACTTTTAATAACCATTTCAATGTATCCATATAGATGAGATAGATCCTTACTAAATGGTCGTTCCATTCAGCTTCAGTTTGATTTAGAATGATCTTTTTGTCTTTCATAACATTCAAACATTTGCCATTAGGAAGAACACTGCTATAGGATCGACATTCTTCGATTGAAACAAACGCATTCACATGTAGCATGAATATCACAAGAAGTATCATTCCGAATGTTAGACTTTTTCCGATTTTAAGGATGAAAAAATCTTGTGTAGACTTTATAATGAATAACGTCCATTATCACTTGATCACTAAAAAAAATTGAACTTAGATGGCGAAGAAATAAGTAACAAATTTGAGACAAAGTTCATAGAATTTAGCAACAACAACAAAAGAAAATCGTTTAGATTTAATCAGTCTTTTTCTCAGTTTTGAGGAATTGCCAAGTGACTATCATTAACTATTGTTCTGCAAGCATGAAAACCTTTTATACTTTGATTGTGTCGGATGTTATTAAAATGGATTTGTTTCATCAGCTGATAAAATATGAAAAATTTATCAGCTGATGATGTGCACCGTAATGTGAACAAAAACATCAACAAATATGTCACAAAATGAATACCCAGTGGGCACAGGCACAGTTAGGACGTCCCAGGGACGTCGAAAGTGAAGTCTAATCCGTCCACTCGAATAAGATGTCCAACAGGGACTTGAAGAGGACGTCCATAATGGTACGTGGACGAGAGGTGGATGAGAGGACATCCACGGGACGTCTGAAGGACGGATGCGTGCCCACTGGGTAGGTTGAAATTTTGATAAAAAGGTATTATATATATATAGTTCCATGCGTAATCAGTGTCTTCCAGCAACACGAAGAAGGAAAACTGGTGTTAAAAGCCATGATAGTAAAGTAAAATACTGTTTTTGGTGGAAATTTCATTCCAAATATAAGTCTACACTTTATCAAGTAAATTACAAAAAAGTTTAACCTAAAAATACTATTTATTCACAAGAAAGGTTTCATCCATATAGAACATCTTTCGTGTTATTATTTCATATGATTGAAAACCGTGTCTTTATAATACAATTAAATCCTTTTTTGTAAAATCCTTTATTATCAAAGTAATAATACTTAAGAAAAGTATTTCTAATGTCGGTAGTCGGTAGTGTTCTACTATATTTAGTTGTTCACTTGTCTCAAGTTTCGATGAATTCATAGACAAGTTTATGAGGTCACACAAATCTATGTAAATTCACAGAATCAAGGACTGTTTGTCTTTTTTATATAAAGACAGTGAGACGAAAGAACCCCGTCATTGTAGGGGTCATAGTAGGCATAAACATTAAATCAAGAAATGGAAGCAACTGAAATAACTTGAAATTTAAATTTTATCAATTTCTGAAAGAATAGACACCAGCTTGTTTCAGATAGTTAGGCATGAACAGGTTAATTTCAGACATGATAATTGATAATTGATGCTTACTGCATGCTTGGGCGGCAATGGTGTATTGGATAGTACCTTGCATAGTACCTTCCAGTGCAGCCGCTTCGTACCGAGTGCGAATAGCCAGGTCCGTCTTCGAGTGCGAATAGCCAGGCCCGTGTTCAAGTGTTCGCATTTCGAAACTTAACTCTGATACGCTTAAAAAGCAGCGTACCAGCCAATTTGGTGCCATCGACTGATTGCACACTAGCCTTCGCGCAATTTAGAGCGATGCTATTCGTATCTCTGGCGATAAATCAGCTTCCCACAAAAAAAAGTCGGTGGGCAGAAGAACCTCACTTTACTCAGCAAATTTTGAGAACATCAAAAGGTAGAAGGACCTTCAACATACAGCTAGGATGGCAAATTCAAATCCATCTTTTTCATGAGTCCTCTCCGTGCATGCAAGATGGTAAGTGCAGTAAAAATTTTCCAAAGAAATTTAATATTGGAACTATTTTAAGTGTAGATGGCTATCCTTTATACCACCGACCTGATAATGGAAGAGCTGTAAGAATCCAAAATATGGATCTTGACAACAGATGGATCGTGCCATACAATCCTTTTCTGAGTAAAAAGTATAATGCACATATTAACCTCGAGGCCTGTGTTTCAATTAAAAGTGTTAAGTATTTGTACAAATACATTTATGAAGGACACGATACTGCTCATATCGAAATTAATGAGCGTATTGATCATGACGAGATTAAAACCTTTTTAGATGCAAGGTATGTATCTGCTCCGGAAGCAGCTTGGCGTTTGTGTTCTTTTCCGATGCACAGCCAAAGTCATTCTATTTTTCGACTTCCACTTCACCTTCCAAATGAACAGCAGATTTTTTTCAGGGAAGGACAGGAACAAGCAGCACTTGAAAGAGGAGAAAACCACAACAAGCTGACTGCTTGGTTTGAATTAAATCGAGTTGACGCACAGGCACGTCAATTTTTATATCCTGATATTCCGTACCATTACGTATTTCAAGCACGCCAACATAAGTGGGTGGTACGGCAACGTGGAGCAGAAAAAATTGTAAGTAGGATGTACAATGCCAGCATTCGTCAAGGTGAAAGGTATTTTTTGCGTGTATTATTACTACACGTTCCTGGTGCGACTTCCTTCGAACAACTTAAAACTGTTAATGGAATTGAACATAGATCTTTAGGGAAGCGTGTATTGCACTTGGACTATGGGCTGACGACACTTTATGGATACGAACAATGGATGAGCTTGCAGAGTCAGCGTCTCCATACAAAATTCGCAAAACGTTCTGGTTTATTCTGATCCACGGTGAGCCGAGCAACCCGGCTGAGTTTTGGGAAAGATTCCGTGCTCACATGATGGAAGAGTTTATGAGACACCAACCGGAATTTCAAGCAGAGCAGTCAGCACTTGGTAAAATCCAAGAAGTTCTGCAACAATTTGGTAAAGTGGTTACTGACTTTCATTTACCTGCTTTACACCAAGCTATTGCAGACGAACTACCAAATGCAGACGAAATGAGGGAAGAAGCTCAAAACATGAGGAACATGTTGAATGCTGACCAGCTTGCTGTTGCCGATGCAGTTCTGCATTCTCTAGCAGCAAATGACAATAACGCAGCAAATGTTTTCTTCCTTGATGGACCCGGCGGAACAGGTAAAACTTTCACGTACAATTACATTATTCAAGAAGTAATTGGAAGAAACTTGGCAGTAAGTACGTGTGCGTGGACTGGAATTGCAGCAACACTATTACAGAATGGTAAGACAGTCCACTCTCTTTTCAATTTGCCTGTTCCTGTATTGGACAACTCTACGTGCAATGTCAAGCCAAATAGTAGGCATGCTGATTTCCTGCGTGCCCAGGATATAATAATTTTTGACGAGGCAAGTATGATTCCTAAACATGCACTTGAAGCTATTGACAGAATGTTCAGAGATATTTGTAACAGTGATGTGCCTTTTGCTGGAAAGGTTATTCTTTAAGGTTGCGATTTCAAACAGACTCTTCCTGTTGTAAGAAGAGCACGGCCAGCTCAGATTGTGGAAGCTTGCATCAAAAGCTCCGTCTTGTGGCCGTTGGTTGAAATTTTCCAACTAAATGTCAACATGAGAGCTGCACCTGGACAAATAGCATTTTCTGAATTCTTACTTCGATTAGGAAACGGAGTCATACCGAAAAAAGTGGATGACCCATTTAAAGATTCCATTGAAATTCCAGGTGAATGTGTTTTACAGGAAAATGATAACATTGTTCACTCTATATTTAGTGATGCTGAAGAGGATATATCGAGTCGTGTAATCCTGACACCGACCAATGACGAGGCTTTAGAAATCAACGAACAGATACTGGAGCTAATGCCAGGTGACACAGCCACATACTTTAGTGTCGATTCTGTTGTTTCGGATGAGCAAGAAGAGATAGACCAGTATCCGATGGAGTTCATCAACTCGCTTACTCCTTTTGGGATGCCTCCACACAGATTGAACTTGAAAATGAACAGTATAGTTATGTTGTTGAGAAATCTGTCACTGAAGGATGGTTTATGCAACGGCACACGATTAGTCATTCGAAATCTTCGAGACAATATCCTCGATTGCGAAGTGCTCACTGGCATCTCAGCTGGAAATCGTGTGCTCATTCCTAGAGTTACACTATGCCCAAATGATACCAACCTTCCTTTTCAGATTAAGTGTACACAATTTCCTCTCCGCTTATCCTACGCACTTACCATAAACAAAAGTCAAGGTCAGACTTTTGAAAAGGTTGGTATTTACATGCGAAGGCCTTGCTTCAGTCACGGTCAACTACATATTGCATTTTCGCGAACACGAAGCTTTGAAGCTGCCAAAGTGAAGGTTTGTAGAACTTTACAGCAAGGCCATATTAGAGATAGATGCTTCACTAGAAATGTTGTTTACCAACAGTTATTGTGAATATTATCTTCATACTGAAATAATGAGCATCTATTTGAGTAAAATGCATGCATGATATTGAATTTATTACTGAAACAAAGTAATTTAAAAAATGCATTTTCGGCGGCTTACACATGCCGGGTTGGAGGAGGGTCTGAAATTGCGGCAATGAATGCCGGGTTGGAGGAGGGAATAGTAACGGGGTCCCACCTGGAAAACCTTTATCAGATTGCTGACAGTTTAGTTCAGTTGATTAGTTAGTTGATTAGTTAGTTCAGATTGATGGCATAATTAAGGCATAGGAAATTTTGAATGTGGGACCCCTTTCTGCGGCAAATGGATTGCCGGGTGGAGGAGGGAACTGATGGGTTGAGGATCTGAAATCTGTCTGTGTTAAAAGGGAGAAAGGGTGGACCAGGCAGTCATCTACATGACATATTCTTCTCTTATTCCTTTCTTTTTAGGATTTTGACATCTTGGGAAATTTGTTTATAATTGTTTCACTGTTACATGGATACACATGCTCAACTATATCGTTTCAAAAATTGGTAAACAATTTTAGGATTTTTGCTTTTTATCTGGAGAAGAAGCTGTGGTCAGTACGGTTATTCCTACAGTTACATTTTTTCTTCTCTTATTTATTTAGGATAATGAGATAAGTCGAATCCATGTTGTAGCATTGGACGCACCACCCATATTCACCTATATATGGTTTCTTTGGAAAAATGGTGAGAACTTACAATTTTCTTTAGATTTAAGATAAGATTTAATTTCTTATTATATTCAACCATTTCATGATTTGATGTTACGATCACAATTTATTCTCATAGGTTTACAGAATGTGTAGTGTCGTAGCAATGAAGATAAATGTCAGCTTATGTGAAGAATTAATAGCTATTTTATAGTTGATTTTGAATTAATCAGTCTAGACTTACTAACCAGTTTAAAAATTAGCAGGTTCCCATAGTGTAGTCAGTTTTTATAACTTACTTCCGGAATGATTTAGAAACGTTCTGTGTGCCATTCACATCCTTCAGACTCGCACATTCACAATTCAGTTACTTTTGTACAGTTAAGACATTAAAGGTCTGCTTTTCCCCATTAAGCACTGCTTCTTATACTTATCTACATGGGTTATTCTGTTAAAATTGACAAAGTCAATCCCTTTTGGCTCGGTGAACCAGAAGTTTTTACCTTTTTGGTATTATAATCAGTGTGTTTCCTAAGTAGAATAAAACTAGAGAACATACCCACTACAAATTACTTGAAAAATGCGGTTACTTCATGTTATAATTGTAAAGTATATTTTTGAGAATATATACCTTGAACCGTAACATTATATTGTTGTATACCTTATTTTCATTTGAACAATTTGATTTTGAAAATAAGTATTGGATTGACATGTAATATCAAAATGTTAAATAGCTGTTGTATTTATGTATAGTTTTGCCACACAGAATACTGTAGTTTTTAAGGTTAGTTAAGGTTATACATGAAATTATGAGATCATTTTTTAGTTACTTTAATAATTTTGTTAAATTTCTTTATTCAGAATCATGAATAATAATTCAAATAATGAGGATAGTACATCCAACGATGGGTTAACGGCTTTGGCTGCATTTGTGGCAGAATGTAAGTATATCTGGCTCACACTACAAGTTTAACTATAACTGGAACTTCAATTGTCCATTATTCTTATAGTATGTAAAAATCATTTTTCCCCTTTTTAGTTCAGAACTTTCGTCAGCAAGGTATGTCTTTCTGTCTATATCTATTTACACCACATTCTTAGAAAATTTCAATTTATGTTGATATTTGTATGATAAATTGTTCTTTTTTTATTATTTTTAGATCTTCAAGCTAATTTCAGTAAGTATTCTAATACATTCTAATATGTTGCTACATCCTAACTTACCTTTCTTTCTTCTGTACTTACCTGTTAACTTTAATAGTTGATGTGGTATCAAGGGGTGGTTGTCATTTCTTAGTTATTTTTCAGTCAAATACATCCCTTTCCTTTAGGTCAACTAACAATAGAGCAGGCGCCGCAGCCAGACCCTGAGATCAGTAAGTTATATTATTGTGAAAGATTAAAGATTAAACAAAGATTGCCTAGCTTTCCTTCTTCAACCTATATATATATGTATTTTATCTTATCGGTTGCCGTCTATCAAAGGTTCCTGATGGAAAAGATCCGTAGAAGAGGAGCTACGAATGATAGGGCAATAGGTTCCTGGCTGCGGCATGGGGGGGGGGGGGGGGGGGAGGGGGTGTTCATTACTATGCACCAGCAACAACATGGTGTCAGCAGGAGTCGGGGCAAAGGCCGGGGCCAGGGTCAAAGAGACAGAAGGCAGCGTCCTTATTAATTTTTTTTAAAACAACAGTCATTAGAAAATTCCTTGGTTTGGGTACTAGAAAAATTCGATTTATTGTCTTTTTCCTTCCATATTTCATTTCATTATATGGCGAAATAAACCAAAGTACAGTAACTAAATATTGTCATTCAATAAAAGTAATTGCAAAATAAATTATTTGTACATGCAATTATTTGTACATGGAAACAAAAAAGTTATACAATTATAAAGAATCAAACCGCGGAATTTTCTAATGACTTTTTTATTTACTCTACTTTCTATCTTTCTTTTTCTTTCTTTTTTTTTCTTCTGCAAAAGATCCTAAAAAATTGAAATTGAATCTTAATTCTTAAAAAATTGAAATACATAGTTGGAGTTACATGACGTATATGCCGTCCTTTATTTTTTTCTGTAAATTTGATAGATTGATTTGTTTGGATTGATTTAAGCCTTCGAAATTCTTTATTTCTTTATTTCTTTATTTCTTTATTTGTTTGTTTGTTTGTTTGTAAAGTTATTTATTTATTGGTTGTAAAGTTATTTATTTATTTGTCAACTTAATTAAAATTACAAAAAACATAGATAGACTTTTACTATTACCATTTGGGAAATTTTTGCACAACAAATTTTTGCAAATAACTTAAAAATCACAAAAATTTCTTCTCAGCTACTACATTATCAAGAACCTATGTGCGCGAGCGACGCGACGATTAATACCCGATTCTCTGTTTGTCTGTTTGACACATTGCACTGTTTTGCATTCTGTGCTGTGTGTATTTAACAACAAGTGTTAAGAGAGTTGCCAGTATTTCAGTCAGTCATAGCATGGTGCTGCTTGACATCCAAATTAATTTGGTTAACGATCGATCTATAAATCAGGGCAAAAGACAATATTTTATTTTACATTCAGGAACATTTTTGCTGTTGTCGTGTTTCTTTTCTATATGATATCTTTCATGTTTTTAGATAAGAAAATTGGATTTAGTAAATAAAAAATAACGATGAAAAGGAATGTGTGTTAATCATGGTTTTATATCATGGTATACGAAATTGGAGAATTATGAACAGAATGAACTTCTATTTATAACCTGAAGTGGGTACGTTATATAATTGGCAGATCAGTGGAACTTCTATTATATGTCCTGAGTTGGTAAGATCTCTTTTTACGATTAATTCTTTTTAAGGGAATTAAGCTTTTTAATGGGATTTGGCTGCAGAATGTATACAAACAAAATGTATAGCTACTTTTCTTTTTCTCAACTTTATTTTCTTTCTACGTGATATTTCGTTTCGTGCGAAGAACTTCGCAGAAATTGAAGAAGCGACGAAAGTCAGTAGATCAATTTCATTTTTTGTTTTGTTTTGGTTACCGATGAAAACGGGGATCGTATAAATTTAACATCTAGCACTAATTCACGTTCAAAATGGCTGTACTATAAAAATGAAATGAACAACTGTAAATAGAAAACATATATGTATTTCTGTTAATGAATTTATATAATCTTTTTGATTACATACTCCTATTTACAGGATCTTATATCTATACGACCCACTGAAAGTAATTCCGCTCTTCGCGCTCTTTTTGTTATTGTTTGGTCTAACTTACCTCGAAACATTTCCCGGGTTGATTTTTTTAAAAATGTTTTAGCGTATTAGACCACCGTACTACCGTATCCACCATTTTGCGTGACAGACAAACAAACAGACAGACAAACAGAGAGTCGGGTATTAATATATAGGAAGCCGCCAAGGCGGCGTCGCTCGCCGCCCATCAGTATCAAGGTTGCAATAGAAATTTTTGGCAATTCTAAGTTTACAAAATAAATTCAAGTATTTATAGTCTATATTCCTATTTTTGATTCCATTCACAAATAAATAAATAATTCAACAAAGCTATCTGGGAATAAATTTTATACTGGTTCCACTGCAGTGATCTAAAATTCAAGAACACAACCTAAAAAGTTTTATGCCATTCTGACTATTGAGTGAAACCGTTAAATTATGTTTTTACCAGAGAACCAATTCAATACCTTAATTTCCTTAAATAAAATTAATTGAAAAAAGCTCGCCGCCCATCAGTATTAGGTTCCACAAGACATTTTGGGCAACTCTGAATTTATTCGTAAAAAATTATTCAGCTAACATTTCATGTATTAGTTTATTATATTCCTATTTTTGATTCCATTCACACATAAGTAAAAAAAACAAACAAAGCCAACCAGGTTAAATTTTTTATACTGGTTCCATGTATATAAGTGATCTAAAATTTATAAAACACAACCTAACAATTTTTATGTCATTCCAACTATTAAGTGAAACCTACATCACATTGATTCCAAATATACAGAATCAAATTCCTCTTCTATCACAAATTATTTTGTACGCTGTTACTATTTTTCCGAATAGTTCAGGGTCTCCTCCTTTGTCAGGGTGGTGAATTCTTGCTAAAGTATGGTAAGCTCTTCGAACATCGTCTCTTGAAGCGTTCTTTTTTATTCCAAGAATTGCATACGATTTTCGTAACTGTTTCTTTTTATCGCTGCTGAAGAGATAATAAATTTTTCTGATACAATTGTAGACTAACGGAATACCGGTAAATGCTATTTCTAACCACGACAACAAGTCAGCACCAAATAAAACGATCTCAGCCATCTACGATAGAAAACAATGTATGTCAAACAATGTATAATGGTGTGTATGGTATCAAACTTTCAATTTATAACCTCCTCAAGTCAATCTTTCACTTACATTTTTTACAAGTATACTCTTCAGAGAAATAGCTGTGCTTGACTTTACTTTTCTTGACTTTATTTGCTTTTACGACCTTTTGGTTGAATGATAATACTGGCACTGATTTCAATCCGTTTTTACCCAGCTATAAGTAACGTATGCTTGACTCATATTTATAAATAGGTGTCACAATCAAGATCATATGGCTTTTACAACATTAGTCATTTGTAAGGCTTATTATAACTTTTTCTTCAGATCTTGTGGCCGAAACTGTCGTCAACAATAGTTTCCTTATCAACAAATCTCTCAGCGCTGTTTTTTTTGGAATTTTGGTAGGAGGTATCCATAGGAAAATCATTATTTCAAACCATTAATTATCATGTAAACAGTTTGCCATGGCAGTAAAATCCTCCATTACTGACCATTAATGGCTATATACTAATACTAATGACTTTTTTAGAAACTGTCTGCACTTCCTCCTTGCCAGAATATGTTTTGTTCTGCAAAAAAACCCAATTAATTCTCATATATACCGATGTACATATATGAACAGATAACAAAACTATGATGCCCGAGCTTTCGTTTGGAGGGTGATAATCTCGAGAAAAAAATTTGTTGTAACAACAACACCATGAAGATAAATTAATGTAAGATGGATCATTTTTTTGTTTCTATCGCCTAATAATTGAGAGGAGGAGGCATAGTAGTTTCATGAGATAGCGAAAGTCGATTTTGTTCATCACCATCATCTTCCAACAACAATGCTTTGCGGAGTCCTACAGCTGACGACAAAGGAAAGTATGAAGTATACTTTTTCTAAATCTTCAGGATACGAGCTCTGATTTAAACTCTGAAGGTCCACAAAATGTGGGAGTAACTGATAAGACTTCGAATGAAGTTACTACTGATTCAGCTCTTAATGAGATTTTCAGGTGTATTAGCAAGTCACCTGAAAACAGCTTGAGTAGTCAAATTTTAGAAAGGCTTACAGACAGCTCCCATCAACCTTTTCATGATTGTTTTCTTGAAATTAGCAAATATTGTATTGTATAATCATTTGAAGAATATTTTAAGATCTGAATTCTTTAACTTCATTTATGGAAATGTGAGCTGTGAGCGGAATGATACCATGTTTATAAAAGATCAATTATAAACGGTTTCTGGCAAAAACTACCAAATGTAAAAATGTTTCAAAATACGAACCCGTGGCTTTGAACAGAGAACCTCAAAAATTGGAAACCAGTATAAAACGCATCGAATGTTATTCAAAGTACCGCTGTACTTAACGGTATACTCGAAGCAGTTTTAGTCAATATGCCCCAATTATTGATAAAGAGGTTATAGAACGTCTTTGCCCGTGGTTAAATCTGAAAAGCAGAATGAACGAACGTGGCAAACTGATGAAAAAATGCAAAAAGAGACGAATTGATGAAGAATGGTTGAAGTACAAGCAAAATCGAAATAGTTGTAGCAATACACCTTCCCAAATTCATGTTTATATGTCGCATCCTGACTGAGTTGAAAATTGTCCCACTGCGATTTACTAATAAGGAAAATATATAACTAAATATATACGTGGCAATGTAAAGCATCAAAACGAGGCCCGTATGGACAACTGAGTCAGGAATATATCCAGTGGGCCAAATCTTCAAAAAGTCTATGAGGGGGAGTGTTTTCTATAGGAATGGAAAGCAATGTCGCCTGCTGTTTAAATGAAACACTCCTCCAGTGAGATCTTTTGAAGATTTTGCCCACTTACAAACCATTTAAAGTAGTTAAAACGTTCGAAAGCTACATAACTGGATAACCTCCCACCCTCTATATTAAAAGATACTGCTGATATCATCTCGAAACCAATTATGTCGCTCATCAATCTTTCTCTAAACACCGGGACATTCCCGTCAACATGGAAAAGGGCACAAGTCATACCGGTCCATAAATCAGGAAAGACATCACTTCCAGAAAATCATCGCCCAATCTCGATCCTCTCAAAAATTATCTAAAAGACTGTTCACCACCAGACTGTTTATCTTATCTTGAGAATAACCACCTGCTTTCGAGTAAACAATTCGGATTTCGCCCAAAGAGATCGACAGGAATGGCTGCTACTCTGATTTGTGACAGTATTATCAGGTAACAGAGCGTTCGACACAATCAACCATAGGAAGTTAATAAATGAACTTAAAACTTATGGAATATCGGGACAAGAACTTAACTGGTTCGCTGATTGATTATTTATTTGATAGACACTGCTGCGGTATTCTAAAAATATGTCATTGCATCAATCATTAATAGCTGTCTCTAATCATGTTACTGTAATTTACAATTGCTTTCTTTTAAGATCATTGCCATTGACATTTTCACAAGAATCCAATTAAAATTAAAAGTTTTTTTGAGAAGTAACTAATTGGTCCAACTAAACGTATCGTGTATCAGCCTTACTACATAAAAACATTTTTTAGTATCTGTAGGAAGCTTATTTAAATTTTACTGTATCACCATTGAAACGATATTGAAAGATAAAAAAACATCTTTGGAAAAAAAATGCGCTTCTCGACACAACTGCCATTTTAAAACTTTTAACCGATTCGGAATGGGCAGAAAAACGGGTACAGAGCAACTCTGAGACGATAGATAGAAAGCCGAAATAAAAAACATTGAAGGTGAAATCTTAAAAAGCAGCCGCGCACGCATCTTTGACGAGGACACAAACGACCAAGCTGAAGTCATTAGGATCTAGAGCGAGAAAAATTACAAGTCAATATGCCTCCGCCCTCCGCCCATACCATCGACAATAAAATGTGAATAAGAACTATTTGTCAAATTGTGAGAAAGTGCTTGGAAAAGAAAACATGCGATGTTTTCTAAGAGTATTTTCAAATTGCAGTGCATGCCCAAAACAGTCGTAAGAATAACTGGTAAAACTGAAATATGATAGAAGGAGGCAAACTATTCCTACAATTAGGCTAAATTGTACAAATCCCCAGAGACATACAGAAAAAGAGTTAGTTGCGAGAAGTTCCAAAGTCGCCTGAAAGATCATTATTCTTATTTTTTTATATTTTTTATATTTTCATATCATATTTTATATATATATATATTATATTTTTTTCATATATATATTTAAATAAACAGGTTTTACAAGTTTTTAATCAATTTTTAACAATAAATATATTCCCTCCTTTTTTCAATTTCGGACCAAACAGGACACACAGTAATAGCAGTATATATATATTATGACCAAAATATTTATACATACAAGTCCATGAATCTCAAACAGGATATCAACTCTGGATCTTATCCACCGGCCTACGTCAACAGAACTACGTATAAATAATACTTCCTTTTAAACGCACATTAGTTTATATAAGAGTAGTTGCAAGAGCGTCATCACGGTTCTTCTTCCACATGTTTCTGCTGGGGGGTCTTTTACCTCATTTGCCCTTAGTTGGCAGGCCAAAATTAGGGAGGGGGGGAGGGGGCAAAATTTGGCCAAGAAGGTAAAGAAAATGGCCAAATTCTAAATGTGTGTTTTTCATAACATTTATGAGATATTGAGGACTTATATATATGTGGACTTAACATCATCAAAAAGAGAAAATGGCGATAAATGATACCCTTTTAGTGTTATCTTGCGCAAGAAAATTCGCTGTGCTCTGATAGTTTTGGTATTTCTATATTTCTCTCGCCATTTTGTTTGAAAAACAGAAGACGAAAGGTGAGTTTCCTCACAAAATAGAAGCTTTTATTAAACGAAGCATCTGAAATGAACATCTCGACCAACCGGGCTTATTATATCGACCTGCAGCCATCAAAAAGACGTTCTGTCGATCAGAATGATGCCCTGACAGTTTTTGGTGTGGCTGTACTTGCGAACATAGTGGCCTTTAGCTTACGACTGCGCGCAATATATGTACATTGATATTATTCACACGGACGGCAGGTGATTATACGATCACAGTACAGTGGTCCACAATTGTCAATATGAACAAGTATGCAACTTAAAATTTCATTTGATAAAAACTCCGCCCGATCTAATACTTGTTTCCGCCTTGCCAGTCATCGTTTCAAGTTTCTCCCCCTCTTCGCCTTAAACTCGCTTAGGAATGTTTGACGTTGAGGAGTGTGAATACTGTAAATCCTCTAAATAACCTCTAAATCCTTCTTTTTAAAGCCTCCCTCTAATAAACGCCGCTCTAAAAATAAAAAGTATTTTATAAACGCCTCCATCTTTTAAACCTCCTTCTCTCGTTTATTCGAAATACCCTCCCTTGAAGGGCGTTTATTCGAAATACCCTCCCTTGAAGGGCGTTTATTCGAAATACCCTCCCTTGAAGGGCGTTTATTAGAAACATATTGAACAAGCACCGCAGTATAAACCTTATCATTATTTGCATCATTACATCTATCGCCTCATTTTCGCCCTGAATATTATTTACGCTTGGGTGGTTTACAAAGAGAAACGATACCTCAGGGAAAAATGTTTCACGATGTTCTTTTGTTTAAGTACGTAGTAATTATTAAGATTAGAAACGAGGCGATAGAAGTTGTGATGTAATTTATGAAAAGGTCTATATACCTTTCCCGAATATCTGTTTAAATGCTGTGTTTTCGCGTAGTTAGTACATCCAACCTCGTTTCAGAAAATTCCTCACTCCAATTTGTAAGCACCTGATAGTAATGTGTAAATTATTTGAAATAAAGTGCATGCTCGGTAAATTGAACCTCCATGAAATTAATACTCGAGCATTGTTTATAGTCTCAACAAGGGTTAAAACCGCTTATGATGGTCGTTTCTAAATCAGAATTGGAATTTTCAATTTTTCAACGTTTGAAGGGAGGACCCCACTGTATATTTTCATACGTTCGAATTTTAAGTTGCATACGTTCCCATTTAAGTTGCATACGTTCATATTTAAGTAGAATATGTTGACACTTGTGGACCACCTAATTACAGGATAGTGTACCTAACTTATTGTCAGCCTTTGTTTACTTGATGAATAGATCAAACTCATGCTGCCCTCGTATCATTTTGACTGTTTATCAAATTGCACTTACTGCGTTCGGGTGATTTTGAAAACCGTCAAAATGAAACTCCGGCTAATAATCCAAAATTGCCCTCAAGGTATGAATGATATGATTAGAACAAATTACTGCTGTCAATATGTGTAAGTATTTTGATGCATACATTCGAATTTTAGCTGCACCTTGTATTTAACTCTATTCGTACCGTTCAGCCCCCTATCAGTTTGTTGCCCATAAGTTTTTAAGTATATATACTAAGACCTTCAAACTTTGTGACTTTTCCTAATACTCCTTGATTTTGGCAACAATAAAAAAATATGCGGAATATTCGGAGTTTTTGCGTAAGCAAAAACAGCGTAAGCAAGATGCTTTGCAGCTGGAGCTCATTTGGCAAAATCCAATTTATGCTACGTCATAGAAATTTCTATATACAAGGAGGGGATGGAAATAGAAAGCATTTTGAGCACTGCTGCAAAATCTTTCAATTTTTATATATGTAGCCCTCAAATATTCACAATTAATTCTGCATCTGCTGTAAATAACTCTATTGATTTTACAGTTATGTATGCATCCATCCTAAGTTGCTGTCAGCAAGCATAATACACAAAAACACCAAAATTTAAAATAAAGAATGATCTA
The DNA here is from genome assembly GCA_039566895.2 of Turritopsis rubra. Classification (NCBI taxonomy): domain Eukaryota; kingdom Metazoa; phylum Cnidaria; class Hydrozoa; order Anthoathecata; family Oceaniidae; genus Turritopsis; species Turritopsis rubra. The sequence continues at coordinate 12,664,358 of CM077621.1, forward strand.
TCCAACAACAGGTTTTATTTTAAGACTGTTGGATTACATTAATTTGCAGCAAAACACGTGTCTATAAATTTGAAAACATTTTACATGTGGGCATTTTAAAGTGGGCATTAAGTCACCTAAACTTTGCGAGTATAGAAAGAAACAAGAAGCTGATACCGTTTTGCGCCATCCGGCTCTTATTATCATATAGCTATGCAGCTTTTTTGTGAAAAACTGAAACCATGTTTTAGATGTCGATCTTCCACAAATTCCTTGCCCTTTTGGATATATTGTTGTCGGAAAATTTTAGAACAATAAACTTTGTGTGAGTTGATTTTTTTTCCTTATGAGACCTATCCAAGTAATTACGTATTAGAGTTTCATGAGGAGAACTTTAAAAAAAAATGTTTTAAGAAAAGAATTGTTTAATATAAAACGACAAAACAAATCACAAAAAAAGAAACATTTGACTTACGAAAGAATTCTTGTGATGTTTTCTTGAATAGGCCGTTCCTCATCACCTTATTCTGTGATATATGATACAACTACCACAATGCAAAGCTCTAATAACTCGCTATTAATTAATTCAATAATAAGTATTCACGTACTTTGCTCACTAATTACTGAATAAAGTTTCAATATTCATGATCAAGTAATTGTGTACCAATACGTGCAAGCATTTTGGTTGGTTGACAACTCCTCCTTACTTTCATAAAATTTATGTTTGTCTCACCTGCGGATGTCGAAAATTGTGGAGGAGCACATTAACATAATATCTGTTTTCAGTTTATATCATCAATGGGCTTATTTGCACGTTTTTCTTTTATTCTTTAATAGCTAACGTTCTCCTCTACAAATTTCGACGTACCCTCTAGATCCACCTCTGCTTGAGACATCATAAACGAAAATAGAATAACATTTTTTATCACTCAGAGTAAGTTTATACAGTCTCTCTTTATCGCATTTAATTTAAATAATTAAGTTTTACCGAAAAGTGTCAAAAACGTGATGTTTGATTAATACATTTGGCTATGAACACTTTTAGATAATGGTAGAAAGTTATAAAGAAAAAGAAAATAAAGACAATTTCACTTAAATGTGACCGTATGAATCTGAGTCTCTTTTTTATCGCATCTGTGTATTAAATCTTACAAAACGTGCTAGATTCAAATCTAATTCTCACTTCAAACTAAACGGTCAATGTAGGGACTGGTTATATGGAGATCCTGCTTCTATCCAAGTGAGATCCCGTTTAAGCGTGATGATTTTTTATCATATAATCCAAATCTGATAAAACAAAACAAATGAATGCAATAGACCTTTTCTCGAATTTCTGTGTAAACACCGTGTTCTGGCCTAGTCAACAAGTATGGCTTCATTTTTAAGATCTTAATCGCTTTTAATTATTCACTGGAGAATTGGAATAATAAGTGACTATTGCTTGGTAATAACGCTAAGAAATTAGTAAAACAATAGAATGCATTGAAACGAGGCGAAACTTGATAACTAAGCATTAACACGGCGTTTAAACAGAAATTCGGGAAAGGTGTATTGCATTCATTTGTTCTAAGCGGCTAAGCGGAACAATTTATTTCATATAACCAGCCCCTTAGACGGTCACTTTTTTGTCTAGCTTAATTCTAAAGTGAAAATATTTGAATAAGGCGCGACAAATTAGAGACCGTATATATAAACCTACTTTTAATCAGCATTTTCACGATTCTTGTTTAATTTCAAGTTTACACAGGGTATAAGCTTGTAATTCACCTGATAAAAACATTGAGAAGTCATGTATATGTTACGGGTAATATGATAAATTGGGAATTATGCATATTCCCCGGTTATTATGCATAATAACCAAAAATAGGTTTCTCTTTGGGTAATTTTGCATAATAACCGGTCATTTTCTATAATTCCCATTAAAGTTGGGAAATGTAACAAATATCATGAGGTTCGTTACTTTCACCGGTTATTTTACATAATAACCATTCGTTTTTGGGGAGTGTTATTTATCAACCTGTTATTCTTTTGTATAGGATGAAAATAAGATTAATGAGAAAATAAGATTTTTGTGCATAATATGAGGTTGTTTATAGAGTTTTGTGAAACAGTGTTGCAAGAAGAGAACTCAAGATGGAAGCTGTAATGAAAAGAAAGTTTTACCAAAAATTGAGTGCGTTGATCGAAAGTAAAAAGCACAACAATTCTTTCTTGAGTGGAGAAAAGTATGAATTGCTCATTCAACAAATAAACACCTTGAAACACGGTAACCGCAAAAAGGAACCGAATGATTACCAGCTTTTGAAACGGTACGATGTTGTTCAAATTGGAAACGTCGAGAAGTTGATATATCCTGTAGCTGAGGGTAGCACGTCAATTAAATACTACGTGCGCATAGAGGATATATTCAATGTAATACATGAGGCACATGTTTCCATTGGCCACGGAGGAAGAAACCGAATGGTTAAGGAAACGGGTACGAAGTACAAAAACATCACAGCAGAATGTATAATGATTTATCTGAACTTATGCATTCCATGTCTAAAAAAGTCGAAAGTTCCGAAAAAGGGTTTGGTTATCAAGCCAATGATTTTCAGTGAGATGAATTCCCGAGCACAAGTTGATTTGATAGATATGCAGAGTCAGGCGGATGGAGAGAACAAATGGATCTTTGTATATCAAGACCATCTAACAAAATTTGTGCAACTTCGACCAGTTACGTCTAAACGTGCACCTGAAATCGCTTACCAATTACTGGATGTATTCAGTATATTCGGTGCTCCAAACATCCTACAAAGTGATAATGGAAGAGAGTTTGTTAACTCGATAATCGAAGAGCTTCGTTCAATGTGGGAAGGCTTAAAAATAGTGCACGGGAAACCAAGACACAGCCAGAGTCAGGGATCTGTAGAAAGAGCAAATAGAGACATCGAAGACATGCTGACAACATGGTTGCATTCAAACTCAACGACCCATTTGGCAGATGGACTCCGTTTTGTTCAAGTCATGAAGAATAGAGCCTATCACGAAGGCCTTAAGTGTTCACCTTACGAGGCTATGTTTGGACAGCCGATGAAAGTGGGTTTAAAAACCTCAAATCTCCCTAATGAAACCATTAATGAAATCCAAACGGAAGAGGAGCTCGAGAAAACCATTTCTTCTATGCATGACGTAGATGCAGCGCCGGATTTCCATCCAAATCTCCAATGCATTGAAGATTTACCTAGCGAATCTGACAATCAGGTAGCTAGCAATGATGAAAATGAGCATGCCATAGAAACTGTAATGGAAGTAGTGGAGACTGATGAACGACAAAGGGAGATCGAAGGTACAAGTCAAGATGAGATGGAAGAGGCTGAGGCACAAGATGCTGCTGCAACCGACGATGAACCACCACCTTCACCTTCACCTTCAATGATATCCCAGCGACAAGAGAAAATTAAAGAAAAAAGAAAAATGGCAAAATGCAATCTTGAAGCTCAGGCCTTAAGAATGACCAGGCAGTCACAAGAAAAGTTTCCTCCAGGAAAGGTAGGAGACACCGTCAAAGTACGTGTGCCAGATATTGATCGTGGCAGATGCGACTCACGAAATATATTAGGAGTGATCACTGAAGTCAATTTAAGTAAAGGTTTATACAGAATTGGCACCAAGAAAGGAATGCTCAAATCATGGTACGCTCGGAATCAATTCACAACTTGCACAGCAGGAATCGTCGATATTGCTGATGTCCCTTCAACTGATATATCACTACGAGAATGCGCGGGAAAGTCATCGTTATCTGGCGGGCAAGGCTACAAACGCTGCAACTGTAAGACAGCTTGCCGAAACAATTCGTGCTCGTGTAGAAAAGCTAAAAAACTGTGTACTTCTAAGTGCCACAGCAGCTTATCCTGTGACAATAAATAAAAGACATTGATATGTTAAGTTTTACTCTTTTGTTAGTTTTATATTCTTAGTCTTCTAGTTTTGTTTTATCATCATTTGCTGGTTATTCTAGATTAAAAAAAAACAGCTTTATAAAAATAGAACGACGTGATTTTTCTTGGAGATACTACATTAACTAACTTGAAAAGTATTTTAACATACCCTTTTACGCTTTTTATAGCTTAATAATCTTCTTCCGAGAAGATCTTCTTTTTAATCCGAGCAAGCTCGACGCGGTAAGGTATAGCTTAATAAACGACGTAAAACAAAGAAACGATACGTCTCCTTTCCTTTCAATTCTGTTTTAGCACAATTCCCAACCCAGTCCGGAGATTTTACATATTCCCCAAAAGAACCTAGAAATTATGCATATTAGCCGGTGAATTTGACAAATAGAACACTTTTTAATCACATTCTCCATTCTCTATGGGAATTATATAAAATAACCGGGAAATTTGATGAAAAATCTGTATTAATCAAATTACCCAATTTGGCTGGGAATTATGTAAAATAACTGGTTAATATGCATAATCCCCGAATTTATCACAATCCCCGTAACATATATATTTATGGTAATCGTTACGCACTGTTTCAAAATAGTTCCCAAATGAGGTAAGTGTTGACGCACTGTTTCAAAATTTCCATATGTCTCTATTGCACAACAACTGATGTTAAAAGTTATTATTTCTGTAAAACGAAACAAACTGTTAAAACGTTCAATGGATAGCTAGTTATATTGTTTTTATGTGTGCACCCCTCTTTTCCCCCTTTTTTGGTACTATGTCTATTCATATCAAAATTGTCCATTGTTTTATTTTATCATTATCATTATTATTTTTAAATTTAATTTTCTATTATAGAACCTTTATCATGATCAGGCTGAGTGGTTTGGGTAATAAATTGCTTAGAGTTTTCTGTTTTTGACCAGTTTAATTATAAGTTATTGGAAGCTTTTAGGAAAGTGCAATAATAATTATGGAAAAACTCACCAAATGAACATAACACATGTACTGGTACTATAGTACTTAACTGAAGCAGAAAGAACTTAAAATCCATTGATGATTCTGGTTGTGTGAATTTAACCCACCAGTGTGTGATAGTCGTTATATTTTCAGTGCTCAGTTAATGGGTCTGGTAGGAAAAAGAAAGTTATAATTAATATTGTGTATACCCATTGAACAATTAACATTGTATATTATATAACCATTGTTTAATTGGATTGCTTTCTTTTCATATTCAGAAGCTGTGTGGTTGTGATTGTGATTGTTAGTACTATGGCTTGTCCAGCAACTTAATTTGCGACTCATTCGATAATCTTTTGGATCAGAAAGTCATTGTTGGGCTGGTGAAATTAAGCAACACAACAGACTTGGCTATAAGTATTGGCCATTTAAATGAATCAAGAAGCAAATGCATTACAGTCGAGTTTGGTGGGTTGAAAAAGAAAACATTCACAACATAATGTAATTTGTGATTTGAATGTATAATTGGTATTTCTTATAGTGTGAAATAAATAAAGTGTTCTGTTAAATAACATTTCCTGTTTGGCAAATTATTACTGTTATTATTATTATTATTATTACAATTTTAAAAAAGTTTGTCCAGGAGGAATTTTTCCTAGATCCACCCCTGAATATCTCGATGAGTAATGGCAATAACTGACGTCATTTGAGGCCTTAACTGGCATGTAGCAAAATATTTGGGATTTTGGAAGCTGTGAAATCACATCATGACGTCAGTAAAATCCCGTCCGTCGTAAAAATGCGATACATTTGTTTTGAGATCGGCCATAGTATCACTTTCAGTATAAACCACTGGTGATTCATTCAGAGATACAGTTCCGTTTCAGCCTCAATATTTGCAACTAGCTCTTGCTTACGCAAACCTTAATATAGTGATCTTTAATTATTTTTTTTAATTTAATGAATATTTATAGAGGATACACATTTCAGTTATAAAAAAAATAAGTACTGTTATTAATATGTGTCCTCATAAAATGTGTGTGTTCATAGAAGGTGAATGAAAATAAGAGAAAAAATAGGGTTATGATATAAAAACACTTCATATTGTTAAAAATGAGCAGTGAGAGATGATTTAAAACCATCAATAGATTGAGATCTATTTGAACGTATTTCATATGGCAAATCATTTTAAAGTTTTCTTCCAGCATAATAAAAAGAAGATTTAGTATATTCCAATCGAACTTTTGGTAAACAAGAACCATCTGGCGCAAAACGGTAACAGCACTTCTAAGTCATAATACGAAGAAAACAGATAGAAACTCATCCATCCAAGTTTAAAACTTCGTTAGACTAAGTTACACTAACGCCATTTTATGTTTAAAAAGAATTCGTTAGTGTAAATAAGGTTTAATTAAGAAACAACAGAAACTATATTGCTTACAACAAAAGAAATATACATGCGTGAGCTGTAACACCATGAATACATATTTTATTTTAAAACTTTTTTTTTTAAATGTATAAACCAAAAGAGAACAAAAACGTCTTCTTCGAAAAAATATTATTACGGTAGCAGCGAAAGCGAATACCGATTAAAACACCCTCCGGGCTACTACTACTCCTCTTTCTCAAACCGAAATGGCATTTAGCCCACGCTTTAGACTCTACGAAATTCCCTTTACAAAACTATATAAATTGTATGAACGAACGCAGGCTAGGAATTTTCGAAAGCTTATCAAAACATTCAATAAGTATTATTTTTTTGGTATTTTACCAGTTATTCTCGAAAAAATGGATCTTACACCAATTAAATTACCAATTATCATTCTGGAATGAAAAATTCTGAAACATCTTTTTAATAAAAAACTTTGTTAAGTGTTTTTAAAGATTAATTGTTGCTTGATATTATATAATTAAGCATATTCACAAGAAAAAAGATGGAAGATGCGGCCCTAAACGACCGATTTTCAGCGTGAACTTCCAATTGATACGGCCCGTACATTTATGGTGCAAAGAACAAGCAGAAATGGCGAGAGGACAGGAAGATTTCTTTTCTGGGGATGATTTTGACACTATTTTTGCAGTCATTGACCAAGACATTTTATCAGGAGAGGGTGAATTGAATGGTGATTGTAATTCAGTTGTTGATGATATACCTGCTGCCACTTATACCGCTTCATTTTCCTGTAAAAAAATGCAACAAAACCTGCCTAACGAAACGTGGTTTGACCCGTCACACGAATTCCAAGCATGCTGAAAATACCACGACTTCAACTGCTGAAACTGCTGAGGAAATGCTTCACCCATTGATTTTTAAGAAGATCATAGAAAAAAGTATTGGTAATCTTGTTGAAGATCCTGACAGTATGTTAGGGGAATTGCAAAGTTATGTTGTTGGGTCCTTGGATAAGGTAAACCAAACATATACTTACATAAAAGATTCTATTTCATCATTTGATGGGGATGCTGAGAAGTTTTATCCAAAGTTTTACAAATGTGTTTCCGATGAGGCTGACTATTTGTTTCCAGGGCTCAGTAGAAAATGTTTTGTGATCCTGGGCATGGAAATTGCAAATCATGTTTTGGTTCATCTTTCCGGTGGAAGTTTTCAGGAGGACACCCTTGATTTTATCTGCAAGGATATTGAAAAGTTTTCGGAAAAAGAAAAATCCATAATTACTTACCTGAGTGGATATGTATTTGGCACCATTTACCGACGAATTCGTTTTCATAAATCATCATCTTCTTATCATCAACAGTGTTTATCTATTCTCCTTGCTGGTAAGTTTCAGGGAAGTACCCATTTACCGGAGCACAAACTGGTCAACACTCGTGATCGAAATGGACTTTGGAGAGTAACTGCTGATGTTATCAGTATTTTTACTGTTGCTGAATTTACTTTCCAAATGTCAACCAAAAAGTGTGTCTGTAAAATTGACAGTAAAGAAATTCTTGGACATTTGATGAAAGACCCGTACATACTCGCCTTATTTTCCAAAGTAAGATGCAGAGCTGACCATGTTGTAAAAAAGGAAGTTTCGATGAATTTGCTTGAAGATCTGCTGATGCTGTATATACGGACAAGAACATTTTCTTTTGTGAAAGACAAACAACAGCTTCACAAAATGAAGTGTGATAAAACAAGATCAAAATCTTTGCGAACAGATCTCAAAAAGAAGTCATCGAACTTGGATAATCAAGGACACTGATTGCTACGAAGAAAAAAACAGCTATTTTTATAGCTACACATCTCATAAAAAACATTATTTTTGCTTAACCTTGTATTGCAGCAAGATCATTGTCATAGCGAAATATAACTTACTTCTCCTTAATTGCTTCTCTTCAAAATGGCGCTCACATATACTTATATTCCTTTTCTGAATTTGTTCCCTCAAAGACTTGTCTACAACCCTGTCTCTGGTTACAATATCGACCCAAGTAGCACGCAAGTTAACGCTATACTCTTCGTCGCCACGAGGAACACGAAATATAGCAATCCCTTTTGTATATCTGGAGGTAGAACAGCCAAATACAGAGCAATTTCGACCTGGCATGGTGAGTTTACTTCAGTAAATTCGAAGTTTCCCGCCTGTTACAAGATTTATTTTGCACCATAAAAAAGCATGGGTTCTACTTTTTCACGGCACCCGACTTATTCATAAGAAACGGCCCGAAAACGGCCCTGATTCCAGACTAGTTTTTTTCTTGTGACTATGAATTAAGTAAACAAAAAGCAGCGAGCGTAAGCGAAATTTTTTTCTTGTCTAGTTTGGTCATATCATTCGCATTGTAAGAGAGACGTTCGCTGCACTGCTCAGCTCATTTTGATGGTTTAACATTTGGAAATATTTGAATTTTGTTTAACTTCCAAACATCCATCACTTTCTATTAAGATTTAGAACATAAGTCTATTGAAGCTACGTTATAGTCATTCTCTCGTGTGGCTATGACCTGAAGAAAGAAAGAAACGAAGCGTTGATGCCATCTGAGAGCTGAAAAGGCAGACCAGAGGTTTTTACTTTTTCTCGTTTACATGCTTCACTCTACTACCCTTGCTTAATTTAAATTTGTTTGTCTCAACAAATTCTTGCATCGTACTTGCACACGCATAATATTTTGATATATCTCAACATGAAATATTTTCTTGGTAATCATGAAGCGCTTCTAGAAATTAACCTGGATAAAAACAATGGCAAGTTTTTCTATTATTACCATGCTGTTTTAATCGAGTCTCAAAACTTTTTCTTGTTCATTCTCTTCAAAACAATTTTGATCATCGTTAAATCATTGAACAGTAAAATCTTAGCACAGCAATATCTCGATAACGGTTCGTCGTAGGTGGTTAGCTAGGAAACCTGTCTTTTCATTTCGTTATTCTGTAATTTTAATTTTCGTGAGTATAAGTTATGAATTATTAACACGGGATTTTTTTTATATAAGAATAGTGTTTTTACGCTTCAGTCTTAGTATTCTTAACTTCTTGACAGATATCAGCCTCGTATATTCTTAATATATTTATAGCATGACTACAGCTTGACAACATATTATTAGCCTCATCAAATTTTCTTGTGAACTTAGCAAATACCTCTTGCTTACGCAAACCTTAAGTTTTAATGTCTATATAAGTATTATTTCAATACTAAGCAATGATTATCAATCATTACGTCTATTGTTCTATTGTCCGTAGTTTTTACCGTAGTGCGGTATGACGTTACGGACAAAAATGATAATTTCAGCAGAATTTTTTGGGGTGAGCAAAAAACAGCGAAAGTAAGAAGCAGATCAATTTTTTTATTATGTCATAGAAATTTCTATATACACAGGGCTGCTTTTTTTAAATGGATCATTTTCGAGGCAAAATGTGGTCCGCTGACTCTGATGTATTGTTTGGCGTAAATTTGTGATGTTTTAAACAAACTAATCGAGCCCTGTGAAGTAATGAGAAAATCACCGCGAATATTTTATTCGTAATCGTATTGTAAATTCTGCTCCAGTTTTATGTATACGTGTTTTTGTATTTTCTTGTCTTGTTTTGTCATATACATTGTAGTGAAGAAAGTAAACGACCAGAAATAAAAATGTAATCGTGTTGGCTGAGTATATATATGTACGAGTTTTTCATAATGCAAAGAAAAGGTTACAGAGGAATAGTATTTTCGTTTAAAGATGAGTTGTTTCATTTTTAGAACAGCTTTTCGAACTCTTTATTTTTTAGTTCTAATTCGTGGGTATAAAGCACAGGTAATTGACTCCAAATGTAGTTCCGTTTCATCCTCATTCTTTCTTCTGCTTCTCTAGGCTTTTGATATTTGTCTTGCCAACTTAGCAACTAGCTTTATGTGGAAGTCTTTCTTCTCTGTTTTAGTTGCATACGTTCTCATTTTTAAGTTGCATACGTTCGCATTTAAGTTGCATACGTTCGCATTTATAAGTTGCATACGTTGTTAAACGACGTATTTAAACGATTGATTATTTTCATAGAGCTACCACTAATTTAGGGATTTTGGACGGGGCGCTTTTGGCCTCAGGTCGTTTTACACGCCAGTGGTAATTTGGACATGTACTGTTGTCTCGATTAACTATTATATTTTTATTTTGCTTCTATCAAAATTGCCTGACAAATCAAGGAACGGAACAACAGAAAACCATAAAATATGGAAACGGATGTGTAGCTGGAGTGTGCAGTATTTTGTTTAAGACTTGTAAAGCAACAATATATAAGAAAGTAAGATTGTTTTCATAAGTTTTTTTCGCTCATTAAGTGGTATGTCCTAAGATGCAGAGGTATGTCCTTCCGATTTAACTGCTATTAACTGCTCTTCAATCTACTAATCTAGATAATTTTTTTTGAGAAACTCTACTTGTACAAACGTGTATATATGGGTTTCTTGAAGCAAATGATTGGAACTGCTCTTACTCTATTCAGATCATTCCTTTCAAATTGAAAAAAGTTTGTCTCTATGAATGGAGTGAATTCTGAATATAGGTTTATCAAACATGGGGTTCTCCACAACCACAAGGCTCTGTGCTTGGACCTTTTTTTATTATATATTAATGATCCAGTTTATGCTATTAAATATGCAAATGCCATCATTTTGCAGATAATACTAATTTGATTAATGTTAGTGACTCTTTGAAACAACTCTCAAAACGAATAAACTTGGACTTAAAGTTCCTTTCCCATTGGCTAAACGCTAACATGATCTCTTTAAATACTAGTAAAACAGAATATATAATTTTTAAGCTTGCCTTAAAGCCTCTAAACTATGATTTTAGGTTATTTATTAATGGGAAACATCTTCATTCCAGTCCAACTATTAAGTACCTTGGTGTTCCCTTAGACACAATGATCTAAGCTGGAACCCCCAAATTAATAGTATTGCAACTAAACTCAAAAGTGCCAATGGAGCTTATTCAAAAATTCACTATCTTGTATTTCCTTCAGTATTGAAGTCAATCTACTATGCCATTTTCCATTCACACCTTCAATATTGCTGCCAAATATGGGGGCAACCTAATTCTGTCCTCATCAAACAAATCTCTGTCCTTCAAAACTGCGCAATGAGACTCATGGCATTTAAACCTTGTACTGAGTCTACAAGCAGTCTCTATTCAAAGTAGTTAAGTTCTCGGACATAATTCATTTACAAAATGTTCTACTTCTCCATTATCTCTCTCACAATAAAATGCCTGATGCAATTCAAGCTACTTTCATATATAACCCCTTACATGGCAAAACTACTTGTGTATATGAGTCTGGCCTTTTAAAACTCCCCCTTGTCAATACAACTAGTTTTGCCAAAAATAGAACTCACAGAACACGGAACAAGCTTGTTTGTTAAAAAGGTTATTACATGTTTATGTCTAATCATATTTAATGTAAAGATTTACTGAAGAAATCAATTTCAGCCATAACTCATAGCCAATATGGGCCCTAAAGGGCAACAGTTAACGCAATAATTATGTCATATATATTGAGTCCCTCAAAAAAATGCAAACAAATTCAATTGTGACCGAACGCAGTCGGCAATACATTTAAACGTCATGATAATGGGGTCATAGTTCCAAGTCCCTCAAACAACCTGCTAATTTCATATACATTTAATCTTTCTAATCAGCTGAAATCAAATAAAAGCCTGTATTTTTTCGACTTTTAAATCCTAACCAATACTTAATTCTTTCCACTTTCTTACTTTTATAGTCAATCAAAAATACTTTCAGACTTTGTGTGAACAGATTTATAATTTTCAATACTAAATTTCAGATAAAAATATTCTCAAATTGTGAAATATCTCCTGACACTCACACACTACACTACCCATTGTAAAATTAACTTTTGGAGTATATACTATATACATACATTGTATATGTACCCTTTATATATATGTTTATATTAATAGTGTATACGGAGTCTTATGATGTATTATATCTAGCTGAGTTAGGCCAGGAATAACATTAGTCTTACACACGAACTGACTTGTACATACATAAGATATATACCTAAGGTATTAACTAAATCTTACCTACAATCATCATACCTCTGGATAATGTTTCTTTACTCAAAGCTCTGTTTTCTTTCTCTATAAATTCCCGGAACAGAGAGATCACCAATTAGAAAAATGCCATAGGTATTAACTAATTTTACTCACAGCCAAAACCAACAGAATAATCAAATCCTCTAGTCTTTTATTCCTTCTTGACTTTCTTCATTCTGTCTTTTCTAAAAAATACCATTTTCAACACAGTTTTTACTAAATTTTCTTTCTTTTCTTTGGAAATCTAAAAAACAAACCAAAACTGGATAAAATGCTGTTTGATACTTCTTAAAAACTTCAACATAAATATGTAAAAAACTATTCTTCGTAATAAAAACTTGTCTTTTGTATGCATGTTTCTTATTATTACTTCGCCGTAAAAAATTTAAACAAACGCTTCTTTCTTCTTCAAACAACTATTGTCAATAGCTGCTACGTTCGATTGTTATTTGAAGCCCCCCCCCTGAGATGTTATATCATGTTTTCCCTAACGTATTTTACATCATAAAACAATTATAAGCACAAAGCCGGAGTGCCTTATACTAATACATTCTTTCTTTCAAAGTTAGATAAGAAAAAAAGCAAGATTGTGTATTAGTATAAGAAGATTAAAAATATCGTGTATAGATTTAAGTTTTATATATAGACGACTTTCAGTCAGGATCAACCCAGTAAAATGAGGAAACCCACAAATGAGGGGTTTATTAAATCATATTTAGCGTATTTGCGTATTAATGAAATGCAAAAGATTTCAGCCTTGCATATTTCTTTTTCACAACTCCTATGTTTTTTCGCTGCTATCCTTTCCAAGTGTGAAAAGGAAATCTGAGGAAGTGTGAAAAGGAAATCTCACTTTAATTACACACAGCATAAATACATTGAAATACAAAAATAATAAAGAAAAAAGTAACACTGTTGCCACCGAATGTTAAAAACGAAAACTTTGAAATGCCTGGAATTTTCAGAAAATTTTTATTGTTAAACCTTGAAATTTGATCGAGAAGCGATTTTACTGGTGTAAAAATTATGGAGAAGAGTATTTTCAAAAGGATAATTGCAATTTAATTGCCAGTTCGTTTTTGGAAAGTTCTCCTCCGTATTGGCTTACAACAGTTAAATTTCTGCTAGATCTGCCACTGGAAGCAGCATCTTGACACTGGCCAAATAATTAACATAGGAGCTGCAACACAAGTCATCTTACAAGAAATCATGTGATGTGACAGAAAAAGAACTTATGTTGAAATAAGAATGTTATCAAATATTGCTGATGTTTTAAGCTAAATTTCAGTTATGATGAATTTTAAAAAATCTCAAGAAGAAAAATACCATAATGAATTTATTTCTTTTGATTTTCAGAAAGATTGCATTGATATGTTCTTTGGAATGTATATTTCTGACAAGAAAGAACTTTGGCATTTTAGAAAAGTGTTTTTTTCTGTTAACAAATGGTGGACAGTCATGTAAAGGAAACATCTTTGTTCTCTCACAAAGGCTTATTTATGATAAAATGATGACCAGAATTCAGTACATTCCCATTTTCACCAAGTTAAGAAAAAACTGCAAAGAATCGAACATAGGGTTATTCAAAGTTTGAAGCGAAAATAAAAATGTAAAAAGTTGGAAAACCTGAAGAGGAAAAAGAAGGATTTGGAAACTACTGTAAAACAGAAACTCTTAAAGCAGATGTCCAAAGCTGTTGCATTCTTAAGAGAAAAAGAAAAAGAAAAGACCTTAGTTGAACTCTCTAATGCACAAGAAAATATTGAAAAAGGTGAAGATGAAGATGATGTGACTTTAGTAGATTATATTTTTGTCCTAGTTCTGTTAAAAAGCGGTATGTACTTATGTTTTTAAAATGATTTTCAACGTTAATTAATTTAGAAAGAACCTTACAAATATGGGGAAAAGCCTTGAAAAATCTTGCTACATCTATCAAAAACCTGGAAATAGCCTTGAATTTTGATTAGGAAAATTAGTGGAAATCCTGAGTAATGGTAATATTCATACTAAAAATGTTTTCAGGTTTATCAGTTGTTGATCACACAGACTATTGTCAGAAATTTTTGTAGGCAAAAAAATTGTGGTTGATCCAAAATGATGAAATTCATGGGAATTTGATTTGCAATTTTCCAAAAAGTGCTTATTCTGATTCTGATTCAGAATTTAACAGACAGTTACTACTATTTCTAGTATTCTTTTAAATTTTTCTCTTTTAAACTTGTGTATAAAAAGATACATACAATACAATACATAAAAAGAAAAAGTCAAAAATGTCTTTCCTGAGAATCCAGATCAAATTTAGTTGCAAGGACTCCTGCTTCGTAACAACAAAAACATTGTTATTCTTTCTGGAGATAAATTACATTACCAAGATACAGAATATGATCGACGAAGGTATACAGGAAGGAAAATATATTGAATGTTCAGACAAGACTCTAAAAGAATTACAATCTTTCCAATCATTTCTCTATAGACACTTCAAGGGCAGACCTTCTTGTCAAATGAAACCAGTAATAAACCAACCAGCAAGATTCTTTGCAAGTGCCAAAACTCACAAATTTGATTCTATTGACAAAGTAGAATTAGATAGATTAAATTTGAGGCCAATAATCGACCAGACAGGGACCTGTTTTTGCAACACTGGAAAAGTGATAGCATCTTACCTACACCAATCAATCAAAAATGAATACATCATTTCAGATACACAGAGTTTCCCAAACCTATTGAAAGATATACCACTACTTGATGATGAAGAAGATGTCAGTTATGACGTTGAATCTCTGTTCACAAGTAAGTAAGTTGACGAGATATATGTACATGGTAAACTCCAGCCCATGTGTAAAAGATCAATATTTGAAAAATTGCTGATCAAACTGACAAAAGAATGTACATTTTCAACCAACAATAAACTGTACAAACAAGTTGATGGAGTTTTGATGGAGTTTCAATGGGTGGACCTGCGTCTGTCGTATTTGCTGGTTCTTTTGTGAACAAAGTTTAAAGGGAAGTTCTAATTCCTAAAATAGAAGAAAACGAAACCAACCAGATATTCTACTGGAGAGATTAAATTCTCACCACCCAAACTTGAAGTTCACTATTGAAACGAATCCTGCGAAATTTCTTGACACCAAATTATGAGAAATGGAAACACTTTATCATTCATGGTAGCCCAAAAAGAAACGAAATTACCGTTCCACTGGACCTAGGCTGTTCCAAAGAGATATAAATGCAACGTCATCAATTGGGAACTACACAGAGCAAAAATGATCAGCTCTAACTGTATTGGTGAAAAGAACAGAATTTTTAACAGCTGGATACCCTTCTGCGTTTATCAATTCAGTAATAAGACAATTTGAGAACGACAATAAAGATGAAGAAGTAATTATTACCACATTGGCTATTCGAAGAACTCTTTACTATAAAGATACAAATACTGTCCGAAAAATGAACAATCAATGTATAATTTACTCAAACATCTCGAAAAAGTTCACAGACTATAAAGTCAAATTAGTTGTTACCTGAAAAACAAGAAAAATGAAGTCGCTATTCCCACTGAAGGATAAGATAACTCACAAATCAGTTGTCATTTAGGAAGGCACATGCTTGTGCGGAGAAAAGTATATTGGCAAAACCAAAAGAAACGCTGAAGTTAGATGGGCGGAACATGGGAAAATGGAGGGTAAATCTGAGCCGTCTAAACACACATTAATGCTGGCCACGTATTCACTTGGAAAGTACCCTGTAATACCCCATTACACACAAAATGTTTTAAGACACTAGAAGTTTTTACATAATGAAATACAAACCAAAAATAAACGACCAATTAGATATAAAGTTTCGGTTTACTATCGATAAACGCGGAAGGGTATCCAGCTTAACTATCGGTTTAACATTTAATACGACCAGTTCGCTCAGGAAGGAAAGTAAGGCAAATCTATTCGACCCGGAAAACTGGCAGAATTTGAAGAGAACCCTATTTTTACTGTCTTACTTGATCTAACTCCTACTTCGTGGAAAAGCAACATTAACAACAACAACAACAACAACAACAACAACAACAACAACAACAACCTGATGTACCCGTTCTGTTTTTAAAACATTGCTGCTGTGTGAGAATGGATATAAATTTATAAACCACAAGATTTTGTCGATAGAAGCTGTGAGAATGCTCGCATTTATATTCACAGACAATATTTCGGATCTCAGCATTTAAGGGGTAGAACAAGAACAATGACGGAAGCGGTGAATAAGTAGTCAATTATATGAAAAACAAGGGAAGGATTGATAAGAATCGTTGATCGTCTAATTGGAGAAATCTGTAATGGTATTGAATGGGGGCAGAAATATGTGAAAGATACCTACGAGAAGCTACAATTTTCAGGGAGTTGAAGGGAGTTAATGGTCAGTGTTTTTCGATGCTATAGACTTAAGAGAAAAGGACGGAGAGTGAGGAAATAACTGTGATGTTTGAATAGAAAAGTTAATGAAGCATTAACTTTTGTTCACAGACAGCTGAATTAATTGACATGGTATTGTTCCAGCATGTTTCCTGACTCAATATCATCGAGAATTTCGACCAGAATGAACTGGTAGATGAAAGAGCAATGTTAGCTGCTCTGTTTGTGGAGGTTTCTTTGATAAAACTGAAACTGCAAAAACAATTGTGAATTTGTCAAGTCTGATTAACAACGATAGAGAATTCAAAAATAATTAGCCAGCGAAACCTGAATTGACAATTTATCAAGAAGCATATGTTCATATGTTCAAAGTAAAGAAAACTCTTCACATCAAAGAAAGGGTATCTCTCCGCAAAACAGAAACAAAATGTTGTTTTTTTATCGTCAAAGTGATCACGCCAGCACAAATCTTTTTATCCATTCAATTTTTTAGGAAGTGATGTATCACTGGGATAAAGTTTATGTGATTTAAATGTTTTTTTAAGAAGTTATCGAGGGGGCACAAACAGCCCCTAAAACGCCTAGGGCCTATTTAGGGGTTTAAGCATAGACAAATTTTAAATTCTATTTAATATTTATTAATTTAATATTATACATTATGTTTAAATTTATCTTATTTAATCGTATTTATATTTATATTATATTTATTGTTTTTTTTTTATTTTACTTCTCATCGAAGGTCCTTGTTCGCTATCTTCGTATCCTCTTGATTTATACCGTGGTGTGTCATACAATATAATTTCAGATATATTCTTTTACATTGAAAGTGCTGCTTTTCAATTTTACTCTTATAGACGTGCGATTAATTTTACCATTTTTTCAACAAAACTTACTTATACTATACTGGACGAGACTATTTTTGGTTTGCAAGAGCATAACATTGATTTGAAGATAATACTGGAAATAAACTCTGCTTTCTTTCTTACAACAAGGAGACGTAGATTTATGGACAATTGATATTTTAGGGAATTCATCTGGCTTTCCACCCAGACATTTATACTGGAGCTGAAATAAACAGACTTAAGTTATTAATATATGTCCTTGCTTATTGATGGAAAAGACATTTCTATTGTGGCAAGAAGACGAAATAGACAATATTTCTGAAAAATCACGAATTGTCATTGAAAGGAATGATAGAGCAATTAAAATACCTGCCACCAAGTCTTTTCCTGTTTTTTAAATTCAACACACGAAAGTTAACAGAACTTACTTTTGTTTCTTTTTGAAGCCTTTTAATAAAGGTTTCAAGTGCTGTATCTGTTGGTAATTGAGCAGCTAAATGTTTTATGTTTCCTTCCAAATCATTCAGGACTTGAAAGATCTTAAAGAATAAACACAAATGCTAACCAAGAAGCATTTTTGGTATCTTGTGGTTATTATGGAGGAGAAAAATACAGAAAACTACAGAATTACAAAGGTAACAGGAGTGACATTAACAGCTTTCGAAATATATTGACGTTTGTGCGAATAAATAATTTTGCATAGGAGGATTGACTGTTTCAAACTCACCTCTTTTTTGTTTCGCGAGTTCGAAGATGAGATGTTAAATTTAAAACAAAGTTGATCTCTACACATCTTTTGAACTTCATCTTTCTAAAACAATGATTTTTTCACATCCATAAAATTAGACCTGATAGGGTTCTGGATGTCACAACAATGCTAAGAGATTGTGCTTTTGCCTTTATATTCATAAGAATATAATAAAAACATGAATGACAGATACTTACATATTTGTTAATCTTTTCAGATATTTCTTTTTCGTAAGTTATGATATTTTTGAACAGTCTTATGGAGATCTTACAATAATCTTGGCAATCTGTGGGATACCTTTTCATCAATTTTAAGGAACGGAGCTGTGGGATTACTAGCAGAATTACTATCAGAATACAGAAGAACGTTTCTAAAAGAGTAAAAAAATATATAAAAAGTATACAATTAGAGAACCAGAATAAGAAAATGCTACACACGATTGGTTCTTAATCGATTTGTTGTATTTCAGCAGAGACAAAAATACTAGATCAAATAACATACCCTACATTGCCTGTGAAATCACCAAAAAATCAACATTAAGACACTTAACTACATAAAGAAGTGCAAAAAACAAAGGAAGCCTCGCAACCTAGAATTAACAAGAAAATACCTCACTGAGAACAAATTACTCGCTGTACCTTTTGATAAAGGAATTGGAATATGTATAATGACAGTGGACAATTATAATAGAAAGTTAGATGAGATTATTCATCTTCCCCAATTTCAGAAAGTTCTCCCCAAAAGGAAGAATGAAAAACATCCGGTGTTGAAGGAGGAGGAAAGAATCGTGGACACCCTGAAAAAACTGAGGGATCATAACCAGATAACTGAGACATTATATGAGAAGCTGAAACCAATTGGGAGTCAACCTCCGAGATTATACGGCTTAGCCAAAGTTCACAAAAAGAACATTCCAGTCAGACCTGTTTTGTCCATGCCAGGCTCTGCGTATTATAAGATTGCTGCCCAAGTGGCTGAGTGGCTCTCAGTGGTGGATGAATGCAGAATTAACTCTTCTACGAAACTGATATCGGACACTTTGAATGACATTCACATGGCTGATGATGAAGAAATCGTGAGTTTCGACGTAACATCACTATATACAAACGTTCCTGTGGTGGAAGCGATTACAGAATGTACAAACCTGCTGTTTTCAGGGAAATACAAAAAGCCACCTGTTTCAAAATCAACATTTAAGGAGCTGTTATCGATATGTAGTTGCAATGTCATGATGTTAACGAGCGATGGGTTATATAAACAAGTTGATGGTCTGGCAATGGGCAGTCCACCTGCTCCAATGTTGGCAAATGGATGGATGAGCAAATATGATGAAACGATTCAAGGTCGAGCACCGTTATACTCAAGATACATGGATGATATTCTACGTAACATAAAACGAGCTGAGAAAGAGAGAAAACTACATGAAATCAACAACCTACACCCTTCCTTGAAGTTCACCATTGAACATGAAACCAACGGTTGCCTTCCTTTCTTGGATATGCTAATTCGAAATGACAACGGTAAATTGTCTTCTACCTGGTATACAAAACCAACAGACACGGGTCTAACTATGAACTTCCATGCATTGGCGCCGGAACGGTACAAGCGGTCAGTGGTCTCAGGGATGGTGCATCGAATTGTACGAGCCTGTAGCACATGGAAAGGAGTCCACGAAAGTCTGGAGAAAGCAAAGGGAATTCTTGAAAACAACCAATATCCACCTCGCTTCTACAACCCAATCATTAAAAATTGTTTGACATCCATTTTGGGCAAACAAGACAAAGAACCAGATCCGGATGAGGAAAAGAAAGAAGTCAAACTACTATTCATTCAGTACCGTGGCCGAGTTTCTGACAAGTTTGAACATTCGTTGAAGAAAATAACTGCGCCATGCAAAGTTGTTTTTACAACGAAAAAAGTTAGAAATTTATTACCATCATTGAAAACGCAAGTAGAAAAGGACCTTAAAAGTCGAGTGGTGTACAAATTCAATTGTTCGCGATGTGAGTCGTGTTATGTCGGACAAACGAGCCGACATCTTATCACCCGTTTTAAGGAACATTTGAACGCGTCAAAACCGGTAGCACGTCATATGAAGAGATGTAACAACAACCCCACTTTCGATGACGTAACGATCTTAGCGTCATCATCGAGATCAATGAGCCATTTAATGATTTTGGAAGCATTATACATCAGGGAGTTGAAACCGTCAATCAACACGAGAGACGAATATAAACAACACGAATTAGTAATTAGGTTGTAGATAGATGTTGATAACGAAGTTAGCTTAACCTTTGTACATAATGTTTTTACTGTTTTTACTGTTTTTAAACTGTTTTTTATTTTAATTTTAGAAAGAATCTGATGATGGAACCTAGTGTTTCGAAATATATTATTCAATAAAATTACATTGTTGGTTTATACCTGATACCAAATCTAAGAGATATTCATATCAACAAAGAAAAGAATAAAATTCAAATGATGAAAATATACAACAAACATTAACTTAACTTACGTTTCATCCTTTATGATTTTAACGATGGCTAACTCTCTTTTCGCAAAGAAAAGTTTTTGTAATCCATCCATCGTTGCTCAACTCAATTTATAATCCGCTTGTGTAATTTCCACGTTTGGAGAGTTTTTTCTTTTTTTCCTGTGTGTTTCCCATTAATTCAGCAATTTCTTCACTCCATCGTTGCTCAACTCAAGTAATAACCCGTTGTGTAATTTTCACTTTTGGAAAGTTTTTCTTTTTCCCCTGTGTGTTTCCCATTAATTCAGCAATTTTTTCACTCCATCGTTGCTCAACTCAAGTAATAACCCGTTGTGTAATTTTCACTTTTGGAAAGTTTTTCTTTTTCCCCTGTGTGTTTCCCATTAATTCAGCAATTTCTTCACTCCATCGTTGCTCAACTCAAGTAATAACCCGTTGTGTAATTTTCACTTTTGGAAAGTTTTTCTTTTTCCCCTGTGTGTTTCCCATTAATTCAGCAATTTCTTCACTCCATCGTTGCTCAACTCAAGTAATAACCCGTTGTGTAATTTTCACTTTTGGAAAGTTTTTCTTTTTCCCCTGTGTGTTTCCCATTAATTCAGCAATTTCTTCACTCCATCGTTGCTCAACTCAAGTAATAACCCGTTTGTGTAATTTTCACTTTTGGAAAGTTGTTCTTTTTTTCCAGTGTGTTTCCCATCAATTCAACAATTTCTTCACTCATTCGGTTGACAGGAATTTTACCGCTTTCTATCCTTGTTCTGTCCATAGGTTTGTAAATGACCAAAAAATGTGAGAAACTTTCTCAAAAAAAACCCCTTGGACACAAAATTACCAGAATTACAAGTCAGAAAATATGGGTGTTTCTGACACTTTATTTCTCAACGCATACTACATAGTTTTAACTTTTCTCAGTAACACCAATTTGTGTTTTCAAACTCTAATAAAAAATATCCAAAATTCTACGCGTGTTGGCAGGGTCATATTTAATTTGTGAAAACTTTTCATAGTCAAACCGTGTCGACAAACTTCGTATAATTCCGTTTGTTAGCTGATGATTAACGATTATGACAAACAACACTGATTCATAAGAAAATCCATAAACTTCAAAAATTAAATTAACATTCCAGTTAATATTCCAGAAACATGCCAGTTTAATTCCCCAAATATCCCAGGAATCCGCAACATTTCAAAGCTTACAATTTTGGTAATAAAAAAAATAAAAACTTTTACTAAGATACTACATAAGAACGTTTTATTTCTATAGAAAATCGATTTTTAAAAAGAAAACATTTAGAAGTTGAATAACATTTATCCCTTTTCCTAATACATTTTTAATTTTAAAAGAATTATCGTTTATAAATTTATGAAGATTGGTTTATTAACAATGTCTAAATTTTGTTAATTGTCATTCATCTCAACACACAATCCTTTTATTTTACTAATGTTAGTTGCAAATATTTTCCACTCACTTCTTTTTCGTCTGATTGATTTTGACATAACTTCACAGTTGGCACACATGAGGCGAAAACTTGATGCATATTATAACACGATGCGTTACAACTTTGCTTTTCTTTAAAAGCATAACTACCCAGGATATCGGCCATTTTAAGCAAGAAATAATCTTTTGTTCATGTTAAACTTACAAAATCTTATTAAATCGCGAAAAAGATCCTGGGCATTCGTGATAAGGATACCCGAGGGCATCTATTTCAATAATAGACTTAAAGTTATTGACACAAAAAACAGTTCCACAGATGTTTGGAAGTCTTAAAGAATTTTTTATGGATATTATGGGAGCGGTTGTTGATAAAATAACAAGGAAACTCATTAGGGCTATCAAAAGTCACTTTAGACAATTCCTTGTTTCACATCGAATATTTTCATGTGCACATCGAAATATCACACCAAGTCCACTGTTGCCACCTTTCTAACAAATAAGTAAAACAGCCTTATAGGACGTAAATAAACGGTCATTAAGATATTTATCAAAGATATGCTTTTTGCTAGGACCTTAAGTTATAGGATTGCCTACGACATGAAGTCTATATGTATAAAGCTGTATCTAAGAGAAACATCTAAATCTCTTGCTAACTTAGCAAATTTGTATACTTATCAAATGGACAATTATAAATCATTTTCAATTGAAACCAATAAATGCTGGTTTCAAAGAAGTAAAAAAATTGAATTTTGAATTTATGACAAAATAAAACTCTGAAACTGAAGATAAATTACAAAAGGAATATCATTACTTAAACTTGGCCAAAGGGAGAAAGGGGATATACACAAATGTATTTTCTCTTGGTATACAAACAACTTTTTGCTTAAAATCTGATTTAGTATACAGACAGAAAGTTGTTTTTAACGAACAAATATATCCATATCATCAGAACTGCAGGGCTTTGAAAACAATGAGCAATACTGATGGTTTTGTATAACATTACAAAGGAATATATTATCACTCATCAATTTAGTTACACAAGCCAAGTTCCTATCATGTGTCAAAAAACCATACATCTCTATCACCAGGTCTTTTCTACCTAAAATATGTGTCTTGCATTGTATTTTCTTTTTTAGATAATCGTTTAAAAGCCTGGGCCAAAGAGTTGTTAGAAATACGGACGTCTATGATTATTCACATCAACAGCCAAGTGAGTCAAACAATGCACATTATAACTTACAAAATTTGTCCCATAATATTTTCCTGCTTTACTGACAAACCATTCCCCTTACCCTTGAGAATATTCAACTAAACTATCTCTTTTTTCAGAATCAGAAAAGCAACAAATTATTACAGCAAAATTTAAGACCGTAAAATGCTCATAAAATTCAGTAGCTTTCCATCTTTTTAATTCATATAGCGTGTAGTGATATGACTATCACTTGAACAGAGGAACACCATCAACATTAACAATCAAATTGCTAACCTCAAAATCCATATTATCATGACATTTCTCAATTATGGTTGAAATTCCTTTTTTTAGACCAACATAAATATATTCCCCATTACACTTTCTTTCACATTTCCGGGTGTTTGCAACAAAGTATGACAATCCTTAGGAAGATCCGTACTTCCATAATCGTTAGCAATCTTCAAGAGTTCATTTGCAGACGATGTAGTTAATTTATTTCGTGTGGTCCAGGAGGAAACTTTCTGGGGTAACGTTAAAGATTCAATACCTGCATCTTCATCTGTTTCACTATTCAAATCACTATCACTTAAGTTTAGAAAGTATCTTAAACTCACATCATCACCATCAATATGATAAGAAAAGCTTTGATCTGACACTGAGGGGGTGATACTCCTGTTTTCATTTTCTTCAATTCCAACAGCATCCTATATATCACTCAAAAAGTCATTACTATTTAAATAAAGATAAATATTCAGCAAGTAACTCAGCAACTCCACCATTACCTTTCCTCCATCGTTCCAAGGACGCCATGCTCAATATATACAAGTTTCGGGCCACATTCAAGTAAATTGAAATGCTGCTTTAAGGCAGGGGGTAATTTTATAAACTTATGACTTATAATTCTTCCATTTTGGAAATAAAATAGCACATATATATAATACTACAAACTTGGTTAAAGGTAATTTTGATATTTGTTTTTATATTGTATCTAAAATTTAATATTTGCTATATACCCCCGTGACAACACAAATTAGAATTATCATTTCTTTCATAAAAAAATTTTGCTGTTCCGGTTCTGTATATTATTACAAATCAGATGCCGACTGTGCGCAGCACATTTGAACAACGTCAATCCGATGTTAGTACGATATCAAAATTTGACATCGATATCGCTAATGTTGCTACGACATTGGTTTGGATCAGGCGACATCAGTGATATTTATCCAACTTATATCTAATTTTGGATTGACGTCGCCCACTGGGACAGTGCCGAATGCCTTTTGTAAATCCAGAAATATTCCACAATCTATTTAATCTTGATCGAAAGATATTTCTATTTGGTTCACAATATTAATTAATGAGAGAGATGTCGAATAATTTGAACGAAAACCAAACTGTATTGAGTGACAGGTTGCAAGTCACTCATCATGCCTATTGTCATATCTTCGTCACTATCATCTTTCTGGGGGGAATATTCCAGTAAAGTTGTAATCATATAACGTTCGAACAAACGTTTTCATTTTCTCAAAGGTTTATAGCACGAAAACTTAAGCAACAAACATTCGAAAGTAGTTAACTGGCTTGCGAACAAGATTGTGGCACATTTCAAGAAAAAATTAGACCGGTAATAAAAAAATGGGAAAATTATTAGTCGGGGATTAAGTTAGCTGAAATTGGTCACTTTTCCTCTGTTTTTTTCACCGATAAAGTAGGTCTTTCCCGAATTTCTGTTTAAACACCGATGGTGGCCTTGTTGTTATCATATTCCCCCGCGTTTTCAATAATATAATTGCTTTTAAATACAATCTCTTATATATAACACGCGTTGTGCATACCACTTTTATTTTGGTAAAACATTTTGAGTGCGAGGTTGCCGATTTTTTTCGGTCTGTTTCTTAAAAGTTTATCTGGAGAAGTTTGAAACAGCACGAGCAAGTTGCTTTTTCAGTATTATCTCCTATCGGCGTATCAACCCCATCTTACGGTTTTTTTTCATGTCATGGACTGTTGAGCTTAAAGGAAGACAATGAAAGTCATTATTAGTAAGTTTACTACCTGTATTATGATGCAGAAAAAAAATTGTTTTTTAAAATGTAGAAACATTTTTCTGTTCGTTTTCGTAAAGTATGATTCAGGAGAAAGGAACGACGAAACGAAGTATTATATTATCATTAAACGAAGTAATATTATTTAACCGAAAGTTTTTATCACTGTCTTTACATATGTCATTTAGGAATCCCCAGTTTGAATTTAAGCCATGGTATGGCGAAATTTGAGGGCAAATATCTCAAGAACCAATAGGAATAACTGACGTCACTTGGGGTTTGCGATATTGGCGATGGGGTGACGAAAGAATTTGGGTCTAAAACTTTTTTGGGACGGGTGTGACGTCATTAAAATCTTTGATCGACGATATCTCCGGAACGGTTCAACGTCAACACGCAATCCCATACATTTTTGATCAGCTTTTCGAACTCCACAACTTAGTGATACTTATTCTTTGCAATGCTATGATTTTATTTTTTGTCACCCCTATTTTGAGGGTGCAAGATCATGGGAGTGGGAAAGTAAAGTCATGGAGAAAATGAACCTGTAAAATGTTTTTACACGCTATGCTAGTTACTTACTAATACACAATCTTGGAGAAGCTCCCATCAGAATAGGGAAATCTCTAGCTCCATCTTTTTATTACTTCGTGGAGTGCTGTATCTTAAGGAAGACATCATAAGGCTCCCCGGAGGAGAATGCAATGCAATGTTTTTTCGTTCGAAAGTTCATCTCTTTCTATCTTCTCTATTCTATCTAAGGTAGTCGATGTGGACCTGTTATATTGTCGTGTCATCAGTTCATCATTTTCTACCGATACCGATTTTTTAAATGTGTTTGAACCTAGCTTTTTCGTATCTGTTAGTTCTAACTACTCCTTTGCCGAAATGTGTAACCGTTTCTTTGTTATTTCATTGTAGTGTGTGGATTGTTGTTATTAAAATTCGCCTTTAGAAAAACGTAGGTAGCAAGATCATTATTATATTGTTTTGATAGAGTTGGTTGATATCTTTTTGTTTTAGATTAGAAAATTGAATAGTATAGATGAATGTAATGCAAGAAGAGATTGTGAAAATCATGGTTTTATAGATATTAACGTGGTTTTTGTATCATGATGCACAAGTGGTGGAGTTTTGAGTTCTGAACATTTCTGCAATTCACAGCAGAATAAAAATCAGTTTGACAGATAGAAACGTCAGAATGTATGATTGTTTTTGTTTGCTTTAGTTAATTAGGGAAATTTGAAGGTATTTTCTTATACTTCAGAAGTTTAATTGTGATAAGGTAGGAGTATACATTGTCCACGATCTCTAAATCTCTTAACATTGGAATTTTAGTAGCCAGGTGGTAAGAAATGGTCTGCCTTGGCTTTTAGTTTTAACTGTACAACTTCTGAAATAGGCCAAAAAGCACTGAAAAATAGGGGTAATAGCATTCTTTGAACGGTCGATCAAAAAAAATTTATACAGCAATTTTGTGTAATGTAATTCCAACATGGGGAAACACAACATTTTTGTATATGCACAGACATGACAGTATATGTATGTATAAACATTTTATGGAGCAAAACTGTAAAAGATTTTTATACGCTATAATAATTATATATCATCAAGTAAACGAAAAAGATACGACCAAAAAATTGTGATTGGGAAGTAAATCAAGCGATGCTATACGTATCTGCAGCGTTACGTCAACCAACTAGTTGCAGATGGAAGATGCAATAGCAACAGATGGAAGCCAGAGTGTTTTAAAAATACTGGTTACTTTAATTATACTCGATTTAGCAGTTAAGATCTACAAATAACAAACCTCTGTTTTATTTTTATTGGTGGTAATCTTCATAAAAATATTGGAAATTATGAACTTGTAAACGTGAACGTCCAAATTTTAAAATTTCTCCTTGATTTCTTGAATCATTTGAGATTCTTTAATATTTAAAGATAAAAAAATATTGTCTGCAGTTTGCTAGAACCTACAAAGTCCATTACATTGACTTTGATTGAACTTTGTGCTACTGATGTTTTTCGTTCTATCCAAATAAAAACACATCGAATAGTACTGCAAATAACGTCAAAAGTATCACGTTACTTTCTAGAAAGACGTCTTTGTAGAAATAGGAGAACAGTTCCGCAAATTTTGTAAGTTATCAAACGCTAAGTATACAAATTTGCTAAGTTAGAAAGTGCTAAATTCCAAACAGCCCCTCAATTGCAGTTATTAAGACAGATCTTCCTTTACCCTTTCAATCTCTGTTTTCATCTTCTGCAAAAGGTTTTGTTTTCCACACATGAACAAAACTTCTACGGCATTCTACAGCAGCTTTAACTTATGGAGAGCATTGCAGAAATATGTACGTACAAATTTAATGAAAACATACACCAGTAAACGGTTGGAGACTACGGAGATAATCGTTATTAGGAAAAAATGACAAATTGTTCGCAATTTGAAAGCAGCTGACTAATAAGTTAAGAACCTGTAATGAGAGCAACATAACATTGTCGAGCAACTTACGTTCTTCTTCTTACGACTTTGCTGCCATCTTTTCTTATACATTTAATGCGTTAATACAGCTTTCCCGAGATTCTGTTTAAACACAAAGTTTTGACCTAGTTTCTACACCCAACCTCGTTTTTATTAACTCATTCTGCGCCACGTCAAAACTCGAAAAATATTGTACCTATAGACACAAATTCATTGACTGAAACTACTAAAACTAAATTATTTAATCATTTCTGCATCCAAATCAACAACATTGGGTCGTTTGAGATGATGGCTTTAAGTAATGACATTGATTGATTTGTTTATGTCTGAAAGCCGATGAGAGCGGCTCGCGGGTTTTTCCGAAGAATTTCGAGCCGCTGTGAGCGGCTCACGGCGCGCAATGAGTTAAATTAATTGTTTCAATAATGTTTTAACTTTATTACTTAGTAATTATCTCTATTATTAAAACTCCCAGTAGAATGATTAGAGGCAAGTTTGATATCTAAAACGAGGCCGGGGGTACTTACTAATCAAAAACACGGCTTTTAAACAGAAATTCGGGAAAGGTGTATACTTAATTTCGATGCGCAACAACGAAATATTCGATGTAAAGCAGGAATTACACGATCAAACGTTGTATGACGTTCATGTATAATCATACACCATCCGACACTATTTGACATAACTAGTTGGATTATATGATGTTTGATTGTCAAACACTCGCTTAAAGGGGCTACGACTCGGATCACGTGATATTATGAATTATGGTGCCGCACCAAAATTCGATTTGAGGCGAGAAGAAATGAACACAGAGATAAGAGAATAAAAATAGCTATATAAACAACAGAATTCTTATTTTTCATAACAAATTAGCTTTATTGAAATAATAATACAAATTGTTACTCATTTTTAAATAGAAATCAACAATCCACACGCCATATGTTGTACATGTTGTACAAAAATTTTAAAAATTTTCCAACGTCTTGAAAAATCTTTATCTTTCGTTTTCTTGTGCTCGAAAACACCATCTTAAATATGACACTATATGTGGTTTTTATCTGTTTTGTCACCTATTTCAAAGAAAGGTGTAGATTTCTTTTTGAAAGTTACACTTTTCATTTTATCTTAAATTCTTAGTGACGATGTAAATAGTGGACTCCATTCCGAAGACTTTTCAAAACTTGCCTAATCAATCCAACCATTAGCTCAGAGCGATGCTTGATTGTATCTCAATCAAGATGAAACAACTAGGAGCCTGCGTATTCTCATGCACACATTTTGTTGGATTTTCAGCTTACAAAGGGTACAAGCTTGTAATAAAAAAATACAAAATGCATTCCTAATGGAAATTAATGATTTCGAACTCCCACATAGTGGTCAATTTCACATAGTGGTCAATTTAACATAGTGGTCAATTTCTAATACTTCAGACGTCTTTCTTCCGTCCTCTATGGTTGCATGCATGTTTCTTCGTGATGGCTTCTACGAAAAAAATCGGTCAGCAATACTTTTTACATAGTGAATGGTGTTTATTTTGCTAACTTAATTGCATAGTCGTTTCACGAGATAGCGAAAGTCAGTTTTGTTCATCATCATCATCTTCAAACATCCGTGATGCAATGCCCGGTTTTTAGAAATCAGCCGACCTTGCGTTTTTTCAGTGTTGAAAACATTTCGGTCATGCTCCACAAAATCAAGGTTACGCTAGCTAATGTATTTTGATGTTATATTATATGATCCTTTTTTTTAGACTTTTATATATATTTTCATCGTAAGAGATGCATTTTCTTTTGATATGTCATCATTTCTCACACTGTATTGAGAAACAAAAATGGAGGCAAAATTTCTTGATTGATCAAGTTTTTGAAGAATGTAGTAGGCAGTGACGCCCATCTATCACATTTTTAATCTTGTTAGATTAACAATCTGATTTGATTGAAAGTCTCATGCATCTCTGTAAAACAACCTCATTAAGGTAAATAAAACCACACAAGCATAAAAGTTTTCATTTTTACCGAAGCTTGTATTTTATAGCCTTGGCTATAAATGAATTTTTGTAATAATAGCCAATATTTCCTGAAATCATTATTTTGGTATGTTGGTGGAAAAGCATTTCTAAAAATCGTACATAGATTTTTCATATCAGTCAATAGACGTGGGAATGGAATGTGTAGTAGAATGTTGGATATTAATTTCACAAAGAAAGATATGATTGAAGACTATTATTCGCAAAAAAGAAGAAGCGATTCTTGATGTATAGAATGATACATCAGAGACTTCAAAATCTTGAATGATTAAGTTCTTTTTAATAAAATTGAAACGCAGAACAAAATGGTTCGAATAAAATTCTTTGATTTTTTTATTTCTTTATTCGGAATAGAATGATTGAAATCTTTACGCGAAAACTTTTCACAGGCGAAGAGTTACAATGAATTGTTTAAAGTATCAGTGGGCTTAGCTTCCTCGAAGAACCAGGAAATATAAGCTCGACAACTGGAAGCCAAAGAATATTAATAGTATTAAGTAAGATACCATCATTTTTATCTGAGAGCTTGGTGAAGAATTGGATATTGATGAGATGGAAATTCGTACTGAAAATGCTACGAAATAGACCATTTCCTTTGTACCAGTTGTGTTGCGCTGAACGATATATAATCCGAGGCAGAGCTTGCTAACTGAAAATCTAGCAGATGTAGTGAATGTGCATGTTATTGTTTGTACAGAATATAAGGACATCGAAATGATCACCTAGAACCAGGCTAGGAATATGGAATCAATTATCTGGTTTTCACCGTAAAAATACACGAGAAAAAACATCCTGGCTAAGTGGACCGGATGATTATTTTTCGTCCTTTCCCGGTGCTTTATTTCCGCTTAGGCCAGATCCCGGTTCCATGTAAACAAGATCTTGGTTAATGGAGTGATTTTATATAATAACACAAAATAATACAGTGTGGTGATCTGGTTAAAACGTTCAATACCAACCCATTTAGTTTAAGCTATCTAACTGAAGCTTTGCATTTGCTTTGATCGCATGATAGAAAATAGGAGACGATATTGCTAGAACTATCACAATGGTTTGTGGAACTGCTTTTGATGCTATTCATTTTCATTCTACAAAGCTGATGTATTTCTTTACAATCGAAAGCAACAAAACTTGACAAGATAAGTAGACAATTGAATAAATTTCTGAATGTTTGTGAAAGCAAGAAAATACGGTCTGGTAAATGTTGTCCGGGTTGTGAAATGTCCGTCGGGCTACTGTCTCTCAGGGGATGTGTCCTACGGCTACTCTCACTTGGGACAGTGTCCAGTCGAGATAGTGTCGATATACCAACGAAGGTTAACTTTCCATTAAGCACATGTATTAATGCATGTATTGCAGTCGTTTTTCGTAGAGACGGCGGTGGAAATGATAATGGGACGTCGCAATATCACGCCCTTAAACACTAGCCGAATATGGCGTTAATTGAGGGAACTTATACCGCCATCTTTTAAAACGTTGCGCGCTATAATAAGTGGTATACTCACAAAACCGTTTTGAGGGATCAAAACAAGATATTATTGGAGAAGGTGTCCCTTCTCTGACTATCTAGCAGGACAAAATTAATTAACACTATAACATGCGCTGGCATGGTTATTGAAGCCACTACGTCATCACCTTCATAATAATTCATAATTCACTCATATTAAAAAACCTTTATTGGATCTTCATTCAATTGTATTTATACAGAATGTACCAGGTATAAACACTTGATATATTTCCACCTCGTAATAGAAGCGATAGGTTCAAAGCTAAACAGACAATTCGAAAATATTTCTTTATTAAACAATCGGATGGGAGGTATTGTCGATGGCTTTAACTAAGTGTTCCCAAAAATAAGGCTTCACATCATCGTGACGCCAGTCCAAATATGTTTTATCTTTCAAACTCTGGGGAACATCACATGTCCGATACAAAATGGGAATGACTTGATGGTGTGCCATACGAGATAATGCGGTTTTCAATTCATGCTTACAATAAACACTATCGAGAAAATCCGGTGATATAACGGCAATTGTTTTTCGGCTGCCGTATATTGCCTCTACAATATTTTCGAAAATATAAGCACCCACCAGAAAGTCACGGAAATCGATACAAGCTTTTATACCACGACTTTCCAGTTCTTTCAGCAAAGTATCTTTTACCCATTCTCTGTCCATCGAGCTATAACATATGAACACATCATACTGTGTTCCCGATTGGTTATTTATGTCACTGTACACATGAACTGTACTTGTTTGACAGATGCTCTCATAAATATGAACTTTGGTTGGTTTAGTTTGGTTTGGTTGCGCATGCACTAAAGTAAAATGCAGTCATGACTCCATATGAACACGAATAGCAATATCAATCAACGCAAAGTAAATACCCAGTAAACACACGATGTCGTTCAAACGTTAGATATATGGACGTCTTTACAACGTTCAGACAATTGGACGTACAAACTTTAAAACGATGTCGTAAGCTTGCTGGATACATGGAGGCTTGGGTGAACAAAAATTATGTACATCATAAAAAAACAACATATCATTGAATAGGAGTTTTTCTTAAAATTTAAAAGTTTTCAAGATTTCCCCATTCTTTAATCCATCAAAACAGTAAAAGAAAATCGAATAAGATAAAATAAACATCCAAATTTTTTACCTATCATATTATTGTTAAACTCGTCTGGAAGTGTAGTTTGAACATTGCTCAGCGAACATCGGACAGCCCTGTTTGGACCTGGTTTGGTTTTGAACCGATAATAAATGGCCATCATTGCTACCACAATTACTGCACCGATGCCGATGGCCAATCCGATGATGATATTCTTCAACGGTGGCGATGGCGAATCTTTAGCTAAAATAAGGTATCGTTTGCATAGTGACACAAAGTAGAGGTTTTGCTAAAAGCAGAGAAAGATTTTCAGAGAGGTTGGGAAGTAGTAGTGAATAGGGAAATGTCTGGGTATTAGTTCATTATTTTGTTCTTTGATGCCTTACAATTAATATTCCTTTACACGCTACTAGAATTACATAAGGCCCGGAAAAGCCGAGTTATAAAATCGAGTTATAAAGTCGAGTTATGGATTATGACGTCATATTTCATATTAACTTGAAATTTTTAATTTTCGATATCACTTCGAGTTACTAACTCGAAAATATATTTCTCGCTTCGACAACTTGAGTTACTAACTCGAAATTAAAAAAGCCAAACTTTGACATCGAGTTACTAACTCGAGAATATGATATTGCTTTAAAAGATTCGAGTTACTAACTCGAAAATAAAGTTTTAAATTATTTTTCTTGATTTATCGTGTCTGCTTAATAAATATTTTGGATACAATTTATTTTCAAAATATTATTAGCATTATTTTCAAAATAATCATGTCGAGTCATCGTCAAAATCACATCATCTCCACCACCAATCCCTCGCCCGAAACCCCCTTATTTGTCCATTTTTAAGCCAAATTGGTCCCTAGAATCAAAGAAAAATATGTCATGGTACAGCTGTTGTTAAAAAGTTTTGAACGCTACATAATATAAGGATTGCTTATCATTAGAACTGCCATATTAACTATCTTCTTCCTTAACTGATTAATTTTGATCCCATTTTTACATTGACAAATGTAAATCAAAATTAGCACTATCAAATTGTTCCACGTGCAAATTTTCATTAGAATTGAACAATTAAGCAGACATGATAACTCTAGAAAAATAATTTAAAACTTTATTTTCGAGTTAGCAACTCGACTTGATTTATTTGAAAAAGTAATTTCGAGTTAGTAACTCGAAGTCAAAATTTGACTTTTTAAATTTCGAGTTAGTAACTCAAGTTGTAGAAGCAAGAAATATATTTTCGAGTTAGTAACTAGAAGTGATATCGAAAATTAAAAATTTCAAGTTAATAACTCGAATTATGACGTCATAATCCATAACTCGACTTTATAACTCGATTTTGTAACTCGGGTTTTCCGGGTCTCGAATTACATCATACTTCATAATTAAATTTTTTTGTGTGGCTGTTGGCTGTTGAGCAAAAAACGTCCAAACAACCTTAAAACGATATCGCGTACCTGTTAAGTAAGCAGATAATACGGATGATTAATTAGAATTTCTCGCAAAGACAAAATTTAAATTGCACATACCGAAAACACATGTCTGATTCACCTGTCGGAATCCTTTCAAACATGTACAAGCACTCTCAATCTCGCTTGTCCCGTTCCTGAAACAAATCAGAGATGGAGTCTGTTCGTATTCGTGTTTTGCATTCATCACACATTTACCGGTTACTGTAAGTGGATCAGTATTGTTTGATGCTGTAGCAGCTGGAAACGCAGCTAAACCAGTGGTTACTTGGTCACACTGCTTATAATCTATGAAATGAAAATAATCGAAATTTGTTACAACATTAAAAGATTATTTGGCGGTTACTTATTCGCTTTTTCATGTGTTGTCAGAAGTTTCATGTCGAGCATTTCAGAAGCTACGATTTCTTACTTGGTTATAGCTGTTCACAAAGAGAAAAATTTAAAGTGCAAATACCAACAACACATGTCTGATTCACTTGTCTGAAACCTTTCGTACATGTACAACCACTATCAATCTTGCTAGTCCCGTTCCCAAAACAAATCAGAGATGGATTCCGTTCGGATTCGTGTCTTGCATTAGGAACACATTTACCGGTTACCGTGAGCGCATCAGTATTATTCGGTGCCGTAACAACAGGAAACGTAGCTAAACCAGCAGCTACTTTGTCACACTCCTTATAATAAACTAAAATATTTGATATGAAACCACAGAATGACTTTGACTCAAATTTCAACTTGACACGATTTCCTACGCTTGATATTTTAAACGTGTGTGTATATGTTGTGGTAGACCAATCATAACGGCTCTCCGTCGTTGGTGCTTTGGTAATGAACTCATAGCGATTGTTTATTTCATTAGCCCAATAGACGTTAATTGATTCACGACAAGATACTTCCTGGCAAGACATCATAGCTATTGATAGGTCGACATAAACCATATTTGCTTTTGCAGTTGTCCAATAAAAGCTTTCCAGATAACAAGGGCCCTTTTCGTCTGAAGTATATGTACATGTTCGCCATCGTTTGAATATTTTGCTCCATGACCAAGGGTCACTACAAACTCCACTGCTGTTCCACTTACTTGAAACAGACGTTGCGTTGTATTCATCTTTCAATATAATATTTTTCGTGTTCACACAGCAAACCAATATCAACCAATTAATGGTTGTTAAAATGTTTGGAAATTTCATATCTTCAGACGGTAAAGTTCTGATTTTTTGACGAAATATATTTGGTGTAGGTATTTAAAAAACTCGCTAATGCTCATTTATTTTGATAAAACATTTTTTTTTCTACACTAATTCTGTCGAAAAAAAATTGTTTACATAACTTATTAAAGGGAAGGTCTCATTACTAGATGTGTTGATTTCTTTGTTAAGGCTGGTTTCCATAAAGCAAAAAAATCCACACTGTTGGTAAAAATTGAGCGGAAAATGTGGATTGCTATTCATATCTTTTGTTTTACTCTGCGGGGACGGAAAAAATGTTGAACAGCATTCTTCCTTTTCCGCTCGACTTTTACCAACAGCCAATCAGAATGAAATATGCGAAATTTCCCCCATTATTATGCATTGTATTGTTTTACTGATTTTCAACTCAAGTACCTAAGCAGTGCAGAGTCTTCACGCAATAGACCATTATGATTGGTTAATTGACGTCACGTCGCCGGTCAATTTTTTTATCTATTGACCGGTTCATAAAAGATGTCTACAAAGAAATAAAATGATGAGGAAGACTCTACATTGCAGGCACAGAAAATTATAAGAAAACAGAAGGAGAATATGTTACTCCTTTAAATATATTATTTATTAAGAACAAAAAAGATTTAGCAGGGTTATAAATCTTCTCTCAATTATGCTGCAGGTATCAAATGGCTTATTAATCTAATTAGCCGGTCAATACTTAGCCGGAAAATATTGACCTTGGTCGTTCGGTTGCTCGTATGACGTCACAACCTCGGTCAATATTTTCCCGTATTTACCCGGCTAAACGGTTAATAAGCCATTATTATTTCTTAATAATAAGTCACTTATTCTTCCAATTCCCCAGTGGAGTAGTTAAGAAATTATGATATTGAAAACGAGACGAAACTTGATGGCCTAGGTCATAACATTGCGTTTAAACAGAAATCCGGAAAAGGTCTATTGTTAAATTCACTTCAAGATTTAGTAGTGTTTATTTGGTATTTGGTAAAGTTGTTGTTATGTTTAGACCAACTTTAATCAGGTTGACAAACTTTTCTCATTATATCGGTAGAACATACATTATGATTTTTAAAAGAGATAACATGATTTTGAAAATCCCTCACACTTCATTTTGTCTTTTTTATTGCTGTTGTTTCTGACTGACTCATGGTTCCGTCATGCTTTATTTATGGTTGGGTCCTTATTTGTTCATTTCAATCATTCTCCAGACAAGTTAGTTCTTCTATTTTAATAAGTAAATGTTTGACATCCAATTCAATACATAAAACAATACTTTATGGCCATTTCGGATTAAACTACAGTAAAACAGAACGATGATAAACCAAATAAAATTTTAAATAAATGAACGAAACTTTTCAACAAGAAGGGCACAACATCTGTGTACAAACAACTGTCAAAAACAGATCACCACTTTTCTTACTTCTTTGATGCTCACTCACGTGATTCAATATGGGGAATTCGTCATCATCAGAGTGTTATATATATCGCCATGACAACATTATAAATATTACTATAGCTTATATTGATACTCTAGCCATAATTTTGTAAAATGAGATCTTCAAATGTCTTACTTGTTTGTCTTCCAAGTCGTTCTAGCTGCTAATGTTACGAAACAAATGAAAATCGTATTGGATTATCGGTCTAGAATTTCTCTGTTACTGCGAAAAGTTCTTGAATTTTCCTTTGGTCATAATTGTAGTTGTTTACACAGCCTCTGATTACGTAAACTGGTTTCAGGTTTCGCTCATTTCTTAGTTATGGTGAAGACATTGAACATAGTGTGTCATATTGACGCAAATAGTATTCTATGTATAAATCCCCAATATATAATTCCAATTTCCATAGAAGCAACTTTTACTGGACGAATACGGAATGCTCTTTCCGTAGAAATCAGAAGATTGCCTTAGAATCGACGACTTGAATGTAATTCTGGAAGATTGATATGTTTAATAACTTTACAGTTGTGCTACTGCATGAAACATATTCTTAAATTCAATCTCTTTTTCTCTCAAAATCAAAATTGTTATTCCAGAAATAAGAAACTCGTTAAGAAACTTTAAGAACTAAATTCTCTCCATAAATTAAAAAACTTTTGATACTAAACCTTTCGCTAGGTTTCTTTATAAAATAAAAAATCTGCATCTCCATATCTTTTTCTTTGTTATTATTCATGTGATATGACTTTTTTAATGTGTACGAACTTGATATTTAAACATAACGTTTTTCGTAACTTCTTAAAATAACAAAGAACAAAAATAATAGAAATTTTTTGCATATTTTATATGCTTGCAAGTTCAGGTCGCTGAAACAAAACTTAATATGGCGTCATCGGTTGGCAACTATTTTGTTTTGTTTTTACAGAGATCTTCAGAATTAAAGGATGGCTTCTATAATTGCGTTCTTATTGGCTATTGGTAAAAGTGAATCTCCATTTTGTCTGCGCGGAATTTTCCGCTTTATGGAAACCAGCCTTAAGTAAATACAGAATCCTACCAACATAACTATCATATAAAAGGAGCTCTCTCTAGTCAAGTGGGACCATAGAGTTCGAAGCAATGTTTTCAACAATATGATTCATACAGTAATTTCACTTTTATTCTGTAGAATTCTACAAATTATTCTATAAATTTGTACAGACTATTTAATTTTGCTAAACTTCTTTCATTGCGAGTATGTTTATCTGAGATCATTGAGCCTTTTGGTAGATAGTCTTACATAAAGCGTCTGAAAGAACGAAGCATTAAGTGACCTGATGCATGCTCACTGAACCAAACAAATTTAAACAAATTTAATTGGATCTGCCAAACAGCCAATTAACTGTGAGTTAAAAGATGACGTCGATTAAAGAAATCAACAATTCGGTGTTGGTCAAGAAATCTCCTATCTCTCGGATAGCTCTTGAATAAAAAAGGACTGTATTTTGTAACGTAAAGTAAATTTCGTTGTTCAAAATTTCGAAAATGTACATACGCTCAAAAAATAAAAATAAAGAACGGCATGGTTTCCACCATCATGCCGCAAAGTTTGGCACTTTATTTTAGAAGGTTTTGTTTGTTTTTGTTTCCTTTTTTTTCATTTTGAGAAGCGATATAATTGGGATGATTTTCTTCTCATGACAAAACTTAGTTGTCGTTGAATTTATTGTACCTTATCGGGCCTTTTTACGCCGGTCCGAAATGGCGTTAATTTTCGCCACGCGGTGTTATTAGGCGCCGGCCTAAAGTAAAAATAAAAGAAATAACGCAGGAAGAAATGCGTAAAAATATTCATTGTCAATTTCTTCTATCTTTGTTCTTTTAGTGGTGTAAAACTCGACCTAAATGGGGGTAGATCAAATTTTGCGACTGGCGGAATTAAGGCCGTCGTAAAAAGGGCAGGCGTAAAAAGAGCCGATAACGTATTTGTTTTTATTACACTGTTGACCACCACCACCACTCGAAACTCAGCAGAAAATAACTTTTTGTTGCCACTGTAAAGCTTTTATGAAACTGGTAATTTTCATTAAAAACGTTTGCGAAGCTTAGAAGCAAATTGGAAGCAGAATATTTATCTCTTGTAACTATTTACCGATTCTAATTCAAGGTATTATTTACCCCTGATTATTTCAACCGAAATAATAAAATTAAAGAATATTAATAAATGGCAAATAGTCAACTTCGAACCCAGGGTCTCTTGTCTTTTCGATAAACGGACGGCAGCGAAGAAGACCTGGTCTTGCTTCATTCTGCAATTTCATTTGCTTGCGATTTCTTGAATAATTAAACGAATTGAAAATAATTTTAGACCCCAAGTGACGTCAGTTACTGGCATAAGTTATAGAAATATTTGCCATTAAACGTCTTACTTTTCTTCGATACGCAATGTAATCTCACTTTGTGGTACACCTTCAGCAGCAAAAGAACCAAAACAATATATACAGCAGGTCGTATATGATCAGGTACAGTCCTGCATGAGATTTTTCAGAGCATATTAACTGAAAACAACAAGAAGGTGATCATTACTCATACCCCTCAGAAACAAGTTTGAGTTATTACACGAACAAGTGGAAGGAAATTTAGATATTTTATTGATCTAAGAAACTAAGCTGGATCAATCCTTTCCTGATGCTCAATTCTCTATGAGAGGCTATAGTCAAGGTGTGCGGGGGTTTGATGTTATTTGTAAGGGAAGATATCCCTGTCAAAATACTATCTGTGGAAAAAGCCCCAATTGAAGCCGTTAATTTACGTAAGAAAAAATGGTTATTATGTTGTTCTTACAATACTCATAAAGTTCCTCTCGGAAATCATCTCCAGAGAAAAGTTCATTTCAATTTAAAAATCATCTTGAAAAAGCAGCGTCAAACCCTGTTTCAATGATTTATAGATAATGAAATGAGAGTAAATGCAAGCAACGTTCTAATAAGTGTCAAACGAGAGTTTTAGAATCCAATACAGGAGTGATGAAGTGAAACTTCGTGGTGTTATTTTTGATACGGAGCTAAGTTTTACTTCACATTTAAATAATGTCTGCAAAAAGCATTGCAAAAACTTAACGCCATAGCAAGATCTCAGTTCGTGCCTTCTTTATATCACTTTTTAGTTATTAAGATTGCCATGGTAATGGATAATCTTATTAATTTTAGCGGCTTATGTATCTTATCTATCTATATTACCATGACGGTATTGTTGTCAGACTCGGGCTAGTATGTAAGAAGCCTAACCGAAGCGGCTACTAAAGCATGTGGCTAAGTGAGTGTTTGACAGCAGTTTATTTCTTTTTTTACAGTTTCCGCGCGTAAGCACGTAATTTGGATAAATTTGGACCACATTTGGACAGAATTTGGAATCACTTCCTAATCACTTCAAAATTTGGTCAAAATTTCAAGAGAGCTTCAATTTTCTTGCTAATTTGCATGTCGTGCTAGTTTGGAATTTGTGAATCATTTTTGGGCAAAATTTTATTTTATGGAAAAATTGAAAAAATATCACTTCACTTAACAATTTCGCTTTGCCGTGCTGCCATTTTCTATGTGATAATATCCTATGATGTGACCAATTTCTATAAGTTCTTCATTGTTAACAATCTGTTGTCGAAGACAATTTGACTAATGGTGGAAACTGTCATAGCTTCTAGTTGAATTTAATAAGTTATTCCATTTTGCTCGGAGCGTACCACATAGACTGGTAGCTATGAAGATTAACAGTCTTTGTTGTGGTTCGCTGCCGTTAAATCTGTTTTACTTTAAAGTTTGAACCTCTAGCAAGGAAATGTAAGAAAAGTTTGGCCAGATGACAAAAATTTTCCCAGATAATCTTTTTCTGTGTTTTTGTGTCGCTGTTTTGTTTTGTGTTTTGTGTTTTTGTGTTTTGTGTTTTGTGTTTTGTGTTTTTGTGTCGCTGTCAAGCACTCACTTGTGTTTGTGTGTGTTTTGCTGGTTTGGGTTCCCTTGAAATTGCGTACTTACAGGAAGGTTGTAGTAAGTCTTTGATAAACGAGTGCAGGACACGAGAAGATATGTAGGCTGAAACATATTCCATTATTATCTTTTGATTATTGTCAGCATTATCAAACCAAAAATGAAGTTCAAAGAGTAAATGTGTAATCGAGATGTTTAAAATAAAAACCGAAGTTACACCATATCTCTCCTAACCGAGATCTTTGAAGAAAACTCAACCTGGAATTATAATTTGAGATGCACTAGTGAATTTAAAATTACACGAGTTCGCACAACAAAATGTTGGAACAGAAAGCTTCAGTTATCTTGGGCCAAAATATTGGGAAGCTCCAGCGAGTTCAAGAGGAAAATAAAACACTGGGTAAGGTGTAGGAACCTTGTAGGCTATGCAAAACCTATGTGCAAGGTTTAGGCTACATTAACAACAGCCACTGGATAAGCGTATTTTTTTTTTATCACTTAAGTTTTTTTGTATAAATTTTAAAATTTAAATTGTGTTGTATTACGTTGTTATTATGTCATATTTATTGATTAGTTTTTATTGTTGTTGACTTTAATTAGCATACTCCCTATATAAGTATAGCTATACATGTTTTTATTATTTTAATTGTATATATCAGGCTTGTCAAATAAATAGCAGAGATACAAACACGAAAAATAATAATCACTAAATAGAAAAGGTAAATTGTACTCGAAACATCGCAGTATTTTTTTGGCATGAGAAAAAATTCGTGTATAAGAACATTATCGTAGAAATATGATCCCAGACGGTCAGAACAATCCCATATCATGTGAAAAATGAACACTTTCATATTTCAAACACGATCAGGTATAGTTCCAGATAATTGTAAATACCAGACGCATGCTAATTTATCTCGTCCCAGATAACATCATCACCGATGATCTGGGATTTTGGCGATTATATGAGAAGTAGACTTTATATTCGAGAGTTAAATACTTATTTCGTATATTTTCTGGTTGCCCAACATAATATCAATGCTGACACCTTGAGGAATCTAACAGTTTCCATGATTCTTACAATATCAATAGTTATTTGGACATAAGGTAAATAAATCAATATAACGCTTATATAAATCCTAAATTACTAAGATACTCAGACAATTGGTGACAATGATGATCACAAGAAACATAAAGCAAACAGCCACGTAAACAGGATATGAGACAGGGACAAATAATTCTACAAATAATGGACTGTAGAGTGATCCACATATGGAGCCAATCTTATGCGGCAAAAATCTCATGCTTACAAAAAACGACTGGTGACAAGGTTTGGCAAAATGTACACAATCACTTGAATAAACACTCTCTCTCCTAGGATATAGGCTGATACGCTTATAGCCATAACCACAAGTAGAATGTAGATGGACACTTTGTGTTTTGTGTTTATCAAAAATGCACCAAGAAAAGAATTGAGTAGCACAAACAATGAAACCATACTGATGATACCAAAATAAAATATCCTTCTTATTTGAAATTGAGCTTTGACGATGATTGATAGAAGAAGAAAGGAAAATATATAGCTAAAAAGTAAGAACCAGTTCACCATTGAGTAAGGAAGCTTCAAGTGTGATATGATTAACACAGGGATGCCACGACTGAAGGATATCTCGATTACACCAAATGAAAATGAGAAAAACAGAAGCAGAGCAGGATCAAAATTTTTGAAAGCATTTTGGACAACCATTTGCCAAGGTTGAATATCCATATTTTTATCGCCGATTGATTTAGAATGTTTTATTTCGTTAAGTTTCCAGTCGAACTCTTTCGATAAATCATGAACACAAAAGATTACAAGTATCTGAACAATCCCTAATATACAAAATAATTCAAAACCAATGACGTTTGCATATGTGATGTGGATAGTTCCAATCCAGAGCTCTTTGTTGATGAAAAAACCCAGAAATTAATGAACCAATTGCAAATCCAAACACTCTGCATGCACTCAACATTGATGTTCTGCTGGCCAAACCCTGTGAATTATACGATCTACCAATTTCTGCAATCGTCAATGACATTGATATCATATTTGAACCCATCAGAAATCTTCCCAGTAATGGTATTAATGGTGAGAAATGCACAATGTTTAATACACAACCTATCATCGATAAAACGTTTGTGGACATCATTACCAACTTAACTCTTCGGTTTTTGCCTACCCATCTGGCCACAACAGTTGAAAAGAACACCGTAAAAGTATACGGAGCAGCATTTATTAAGCCATAATATAAAGCGATTTTGTTCGCTGTCATTTCTCTTACATAGATCCATAATGTTCATACACATCCACTGATTTCAATTCCGACACAAACATGAAACATCAAGAAAACAATATAAGTCATGTGACGTTTTCTTTTCCATTTTGACAAAAATTCGGATGTTACTTTTTCCTCCATCTTACTGTTGCTATTGCTTCCTTCAAGTCATAAATTTCTCACAAATTGTTCGATTCCTTTCTTCTATTCTGTGCCGATGGTAGTTGTAGCTGTATGTTATTATTATTTTTTAATGATTAAAATATTAATTCCATTTAATTGCATTCCTTTTCAAAATTAAAATTACTTTGAATCACCTTTTTATCTTATTTTGAAGATCAGCCTTTTAATAATCTTGGTTAATGACCCATAAAAATTTCACGTTTACTATTCTGTTGCTATGACTTCTGAACTCCCCTTTGTTAGCCTCAAGGTGATTGTGGCTCACAATGCACACAATAAATAAAACAAAGCTTGTATGATTTTCAGCTTTTGTTTATCCTCTACATGGTTCCAGTCATAAAAGTTGTGACGAAACACAGGAACACAAAATTTACGTTAGTTTACTGAAAACATTTTTGCTGCTGTCCAATGACTGTGCACTTTTATTCTATACGATTTCTTCCTTTTTCAGATAAGAAAATTGCATTAGGTATAAATAAAAACAAATCACGACGGTCGTCAGGGGAGTTTTTGCTTAGAAAAATAGGTAATACCTTTTGTAGGTACAACAAAATGTGCGGAAATCAGGGCGCTCAAACGAAAATTTCGCCA
This sequence comes from Turritopsis rubra, assembly GCA_039566895.2. NCBI lineage: Eukaryota > Metazoa > Cnidaria > Hydrozoa > Anthoathecata > Oceaniidae > Turritopsis > Turritopsis rubra. Next base: position 12,708,201 of record CM077621.1, read on the forward strand.
CCTCAAGAAAAATTTTGTTTTTTGTCCAATAAGGAGATAAACATTTATTACCAGCAAGCTACAACAGTTTTTTTATTAACAATTATGTTGTGAAATTAGTGCGAAGTGTCACCGAGAAGTAGTTAACTACGAAAAATTATACCCAAATTTGAATTCAGCACCATCGAATTATTCTACATGCAAATTTTCATGAATGAAGCATTTTAGAAATTTGGTCAAAGTTCTGCCAGAATTACCATTTTGGCGAAAATACAAAAAAATTATATCCAATCAGCCGCATAATTAGCCTGTGGACAACAAGTATTCCCAAACTGAGGCCGGCGATGGTTCCGCAGAAACATATATACACGCCAAAAGCAAAAGATATCGCTTAGCGAGATCTAATAATAATGAAAAGGAATGTGTCAATCATGGTTTTATATCATGGAATACAAAATTGGAGAAATATGAATAGAAGAATGAACTTTCAATAAATAGTGGCACACAATAATTGGCAGATCACTGGAACTTTTATTATATCCTGAGTTGGTAATATCTCTTTTTTCGATTCACTTTATTAAAGGAAAGTATTACAGTTTAATGGTTTAAGTCAATGGTCAGAATGACAAAAGAAATGTTAGGTTGTGTTCTTATATCTTCAATTACTTTGAGTGAAAAATTTAGAAAAATGACTAACAGTCACTTTTTGCAGGGCATTTTTGTCCAGTCCAAGCTAATTCGTTTCCTGTTTGTGATGAAGGAAGGCAAGAATAACAAAATGTATTTTTAATTATAAATATATTTTCTAAACAATAACTATGACCTTCAAATAATCAAAGATGTAATACACTAAAATACTATACAACACAACATTGATAGTGATAAAGGTGTTACTCAACACCTAATGCACTGCCCAATGACAATCCATCTTTGAACACATTGGATGTATTACATTTTCTTAGTTAAATTACTGTTGCTAAAATATCAACACTTATTTGTTTATTAAGTTATATTGAAGAAAATTAATTTTCTATGTAAGGAACAGATCCCAAAATTAAGAGCATTCTTCGGATAAAAATAACACTGTAAGAACTACTCCAACAAATAACATTAAAACTCTTATATATCCTGGCTGCACTTCAAACTTAGTTTGGGCGCATAAAAGCCAAATTAAACATACAAATTAAACATGATTTTCCACTAAAACTCGAAATAATGTCGAGTTAACAATCAGGAGCTCTAAATTATCTTTATTAATGCAACAGCTTGTAAATAAGTGAAGTATACTGTTCTCCTTTAAAAGTTCAATGAGTTAAAACAAACAAAGCTGTGGAAACATGATATAATCTAAAATTAAGTTAACAAAAAATCATTTATTTTAAGGATATCATCTTCTTATACGATCTTCTTATACTAATACTAAATTTTGCTTTTTTCTTACCTAACTGTAAAAGAAAGAACTTTAGGAAACATTTCTCGGGAAGTTCGTGAATGGATGTTTATTTTTTCCGTATTAGTATAGGGGGAATCTCCCATTAGGGGAATCTCTAGCTCCAACTTGCGGTTTTTTATTACTTTGTGGAGTGTTGTGTCTTAAGGAAGACATCATAAAGCCGCCCGGAGGAGAACCCAATGCAATGTTTTTTACGTTCCAAAGTTCATCAAATTTTCTCAACGTTCATTTCTTTAAACGAGAAATGAAGACACTGTGTGTAAATTTGTGTTTTTGATATTTTTTTATTCAACGCTTTAAGTTATAAAGTAATAAAGAATAACAACATTGACGGTATCAGTAACTATTCTATCCGACGTGATAGTCGATGTAGACATGTTATGTGTTCATTTTATCAGTTCATCATTTTCTAACGATCTCTATTTTTTAATGTGTTTGAACGTAGCTTTTTCGTATCAGTTAGTTTTGACTACTATGCCGAAATGTGTTGCTAGCAGTTTATTTGTTATTTCATTGTTGTAATTGTTATTATCAAGGTTTGCTTTTAGGGAAACGAAGGTAGCAAGATCATTATTATTTTGTTTTGACAGTGTTTGATTGATATCGATTTACGTTAGATTATTAGAGATTGAATAGTATAGATGAATGTAATGCAAGAAGAGATTGTGAAAATCATGGTTATATACATATTTACACGGTTTTATATCATGATACACAAATGGAGTTTTGGGTTCTGAACATTTCCATAATTCATAGCAGAATAATTCTCAGTTTGAAAGATAGAAACGTCAGACGGTATTTTTGCTTTTGTTTACTTTAGTTAAATAGGGAAATTTGGTATTTTCTTATACTCCAGTAGTTTAAATGTGGTTAGGTAGGAGAATACATTGTCCGCAATCTCTTTTCTTAATCTCTTTTCTAAATCTTTTTTAGTAGCCAGGTGGTAAGAAATTTTCTACCTAGCTTTTTGTTTAACTTTACGACTTCTGAAATCTCTACATAGGAAAAATAGCACTGAAAAATAGGGAAATAGTATTTTTTGTATGATCGATCAAACACAACATTTTTGTTTATTGACAAGCTTGTCATGACAGTATATAGCGTGTAAAATCATTTTATGGAGCAAAACTGTAAAATGTTTTTACACGCTACACTAGTCTATATACTAATAGCGAGTGTGCATACCACTTTTATTTTAGAGAGTGATACATTTAGAAAATTTTCACGGTCATTTTCTCACGAGGAGCGCGTAAAATCACGATGCTGCGAGAAGCGTTTTTCAGTATTAGTATATTAGTAGTAGCAAATGATGCGAAATGAATTTTTTGGCACGGGGGACATTGCATTGCATCCTAAATAGTACGCGACTTTTAGGGGCAAATATCTCGAGAACCAATGGGGATAACTGACGTTTTTGGGGTCTGCGATATTGGTGATGGGGTAAGGAAAACAAAAATGGGTCTAAAACTTTTTTGGGACGGATGTGGCGTCATTACAATCTTTGATCGACGATATCTCCGTAACGATTTGTCGTCGACACGCGATTTCATACATTTTTTTGATCAGCTTTTCAAGCTCTACAACGTAGTGATACTTTGCAATTTTATGATTTTATTGTTCGTCGTCCCTATAATTTGAAAGAGGAAGAGCACGGCGCGGTCGGTAATTCATGGAGAAAATGAATCTGTAAAATTTTTTTACTGGGGATTTTAGTCTTATTACTAATACGCGTTGTGCATTCACTTTTTAGTTTGGTCAGTGTGAATAAAAGAACTGTGAACGAAATGTTTGTGTAAAAAATAAAATAGTGAACTTTTAGATCGTGCGTAACTGAGTTGTCCCAGATATAAGCAATTAGTATTAAAGGAGTAGCGCGACGTCAGTGGGCACATTGCATTGCACCCTAAATAGAACGCGAAATTTAAAAATATCTCAAGAACCAATGGGAATAACTGACACGATACTGGCGATGGGGTGACGAAAAAATTTGGGTCTACAACTTTTTGGGGTTAGGGTAAGGGTTAGAGTACCCGTGTATGACGTCATTAGATTAATTGATTGACGATATCTCCGTAAAGGTTCGATGTCGACACGCGATCCCATATATTTTTTTGATCAGCTTTTCGAGCTCTACAACTACAACTAATCGTTGCAGGTTGAGAAAGGCAAAGAGAATATGAAAAATTAATTTTTCGGATATGGATAATGACTCCTCCGGTTTTGTAAGGCCTGTTGTGAGATATCCTTTTTATTATTTTTCTAGAAGCGATCAAAAAGGAATTTCGAAACTCTGACGAGAGGGAGATTTGAAGGATCGTGGAAACGAAGCTGCGGAAAGCACCTGGCTTAAAAAATGTACGGCTTGTAATTTAGAAGGATGAATTATTTTTAATAGCCCTCCATCCAATATCCAATACACATATCTCGAATCATGTTTATATGTACAATTTTCGTTTATTTTCAATGCAGAAATAAACACAAATATGGGCAACAGAGAGAATGCGACATATAAACATGAATTCGGGAAAGTCGTGTTTTATAATATTTCTCCTTAGTATCATACAAGTGTTTTAGTTCATACATAACGATGAAAATACGAATAAAGTCCCTATGTTTCAAAACAAATCCTCATCGAAGATTTTTCGAAAAAATCGAGAGTTATAATTACCTTTCCTGTGCTAACAAGAGAGAAATTCGAGCCATTAGTTTATTTTTCGTCTTGAATAAGTATAATATGCTGTAGAAAATTTCCCAACTGTTGTTATTTAAGTTGTTCAGGTATATTTTTATATTATTATGAAATATTTCTATTTATAAAGTTTCCAAATTTCCAGTTAATTGAAAATGAATAGATGGTTTAGATTATATAACAAATAAATAAATGAATAAATATTGTTTCCGTGAATTATTGTGGTTACTGCACCCTTTGAGTTTAAATGCCATATTGCAAAAGAAAAAGTCATACAGAGGCGACCAAATGACGTTTCTGTGCGGGGAAAATTAGAGGTCTAATTTTCAGCATCTTAAAATCCATCTCAACGAGGTTTCCCAGTAGTCGTTTTATAGATCTCTAACAGATTTAATTAATGTATGAAAAATGTGTATTAAACATCTTTAAACTGCATCTAAAAGATATCTTACAGACGAGAAACACATCTTTTAAATGTCTTAAAGATCGAATTGCAAGACACCTTTAAGACATCTTCGAGAAGAGGTCTGTTAAAATACGTCTAAAAGATGCATTGAAAAGACACTGAAAAAACAGACAAATCAGCACTCTTTTAGACCTCTTTTAGACCTCATTTTAGCATATAAAAGTGATACTTATTCTTCACCATTCTATGATTTTATTTTTCGTTGCCACCATGTATTTTGAAAGAGGCGGAGCACGGGTGTTGGATGCGTTAACTCATTGGAGGAAAATGAACCTGTAAAAAGTTATAATAATAATGCTTTCTCATGGTTTTTCGTCCTAAGTTATAAAAAAGCGTTAGTGAGAACGTGTGTCAAACGCACTTAACCACTTTCGGGCAAACCGTCAATAAGTTTTCTAAGATGAGACGGGGAAGTATGCTGGGGAAACATAGCAGCCAACAAGTTTGTGAACGAAGATTATTTCAGAAAATTGCCTTTTATCTCATACATTTTCGGAATACTTCCCTTGAATTAGTATTTTTAAACTCTTGAACAGTTTGTGAATACTTTTTTCTGATAAAGTAGTGTATAGGAGAACCGGTGTTTGGAATATGTAATTCTGTTGAAATACTGTGGTTTTGAAAATCACAGTATATATTTTGTAAATAGGGTGACTATGATTTGCAAGATTTCTGAATACAATAAATCAATGAAACGATTTGCAAACCACACAATCCATTATAACTACACAATCCATCAAATTTGTAACAGAAGGAAGTGAATTTTTGCAATTCGAGGTGAAAATTGTGGTGTAACACCACTTGATTGGATTTTGTATCCTTCAAAGGTGTGTTGCTGCATTGTTTAACATTTTCAATATGTATTTCTATGATTTGGTTTCCTATGCTATTGAGTGATGATATGCTTGTCTTTTTTCCCTACCTTAAGTGTACTAATCATGTGTGTTTCAGCAGCTAAGTATATATTTACCTGCAGGAATAACCAGTTCAAAGTAAGTAAAAATAAGAGATTTTGAAAATATCGTGGGTATAAATTTTGCGAGTCACCAAAATGTAAGAACTTTTGCGAGTGCAATTTTTCGGGGATGGTGCCCTAAAGAGAAAAAAGTCGGTTTTACTTTGGATAAGTAATCAAAATGTAACCGATTGAGTGGATATTTTAAGACTATCGTATATCTTTTATTCACCACTGTTTTCAAACACATCAAATGCATTATGCAAATCATCTCTGTCGCCATCATCATTTTTATAGCGAGACCGACAAGGAGACAGACAGACTACAACAGCGAAGAAAAAATTGTAATCGTTAGTTCTTAAAAAAAAGAAAAATGAACCAAATTTCTTTTGTCTGGGATATATTTTTTGCGACCATTTCTTATCGCGAAATAATGATATCAAGCATATTTTGTGTGTAGTTTCACAAATGTGACCAAAATTTGGGAAATTCGTGAAAATTTGTACACTCGGAAATAAAGTACACAAAGGTAATTGTTTGCAAATTGTGAAATTGCAAGAATTGCGGAATTAAAGGAAGCAAAATTTTGACTTGAATTGGCAGAATTTACAATGGCGAGAATCTCATAAATTTAGATGCTTTTCTGCATGTCTATAGTTTTCATATTGGAAGGCTTGCAAAAGACTGACCTAATAATTCTGTAAAAAATTCTGGAAACCATACTTGTAATAAAAAATAAATAAGTGTTCTTTTCATTCCTATCATCGCCGCCGCCGATATACTTTCTGTTCATACGGTGATTTTTTCCCTGTTCCTTGCCTGTAGACATGACTCACTTATATCACTGTAATCAGTCATGAAATGTTAACTTTGCTCCGAATTCCTATATCTGTGAGGCCACAATAATGACATGTCGAACTTGCTTTTTAAGATTCTCAAATTTTCAGGCGTAGGATTCCTATTTACCCGAAATTTCCGTCGATACCGTGCCATGTAAATTTTGCATTCGTGACATATAGTGAGGTCTCATTACGTCATATTTCAATTTTAAAACTTTTCACTCACTACTCAATTTCAACTAAAACTGAATTCATGGCTGTGAATTTAAAATCAGATATTTTTCATTACCAATCACATAAAGGTTCCTTGTTGAATAACCAATCAGAAAAATCGTTTACAATGACATAATTTAAAAGAATTCAAAATGATATACAGAAAATCCATCACTTTCTGGTATGTTTCATACAATGAAACTTATGTAAGCGCAAGCCTTGAGAATAACCTCTGGGTTATTCTTAACTTTCGCATAGTTAAGAAATTTTTTCTTCATTTTCTGCATATTTCTTAACTGGTCATATTCGACATAATCGCTAAATATAAAGTTAAGGGAACACAAAGTGTCTGGTGTGACCGCACTCTTACCCAGTGGGCACAGGGACGAATCGGGGACGCCGAAAGTGAAGTATAATCCGTCCGACCTAATAGGACGACCAACAGGGACCCAAGGACCAAAGGCCAAAGGACGTATAGAGGACGTCCACAATGATACGAGGACGAGAGGTGGACTGTAATACTGTAATACTTTATTTTCATCTCTACTAATTAATTTATTTTACATTATACTTTCATGGAGAAACTATTTCTAACCCTAACCCTAAGACTTGGTTAACACGTTTACAAGCAACTCTAGATTACCAACAACACCAGTTTTATGAAAATGAAAACGGGAATCACTGAAAAGATGGCGTGGCAGTTAAGTTGGTAAACATTTAATTGAACCAGATATTGTTCAGTGAAGATTTTATTTTCTGAACGTTCCAACTTTCAGGAGAGGTACATCTTAGCACGCTCAATGTGTTTAGAAAGTTTCAGAAAATATTATTGCTTTTGCCAAATTTGATCATGTTTCATAATCTAGTTGCCGAAACAAGCGTGAGGACGAACGATTTCTACATACGTGATCTTTAACTTTACGTAATGATCTCTAATGTCACGTGAACTGTAGCAGCCAATAATATGAATCTGTTACATAGCAGTTTTCATTCGATCGCTGACCCAGTAACCTTATATGGAATATTTGCGTATTCTTTTGACAGTATTTCTTATTATAAATCTTTCCGGTGGTCAAAGAGATTAAAAATTCACGTTTTTTTGATTGGCTGACAAGTTCGAAATTCTAGGAATCATGAATAATTGAATCAATGCTCAACAATGCTGGTAGAGACAATGCAGATTTTGAGAACATCAAAATGGAAATGGTGAAATGTTCAGTGAATCCATATAACGTAGATGAGATAAAGTAATGGTAAATATATTCATTTTTTCCTGTTTTGCTTCAAATTGTTTTGGAGTTCAACTTGATTTACTTACAGCATGATAAATAAGTCCTTCATTCGATTTTAGCAGAAATAGGGTATGAAAATTTATTGTCGCATTGTGGCAAGAGTTGAATTCTATAAGGAAATCACGCCTACAAAGATTTATAATCAAGGGTTACTGATATTTTCATAAAATCTTACATTTTGATATTATAGTTAATAATGAAGTGCTTATAACAGTGAAAATGGAATATCCAGTGCGGATACCTCATTGGTATTGCAGAAGCATTAATTTTACTTGTTCTGTTTTTTGCATTAATAATTGATTTAATATTCAAATACAAACAAACCAATTTTCATGTTTAACATATCACATCAAAGTTGAAAGAGGCGGGAAACGGCTATGGCGCTTAAATAACAAATTAACATTTTAAATTAAGGGAAAACTTTCTTAATTGACTGAGGTCATTGAAGAAAATTTTGTTCTAATAATTTATAATTTTAAGAATGCTTGATTTAATTTGTATGACAAATTTGATAAGAATAAGTTTCTTTCCCTGATAGTCGGGCCGTTTGATTTGTTTTGCTTTTTATATGAACGGCCTCCAAAATGTTCATCTATGAAAAAATGTTTAACACTCCTTCAAAGGTATTGACAATTTGTATGTCGGTCTCTACGAATAGCGGCACAAAATTCAGAGAAATTATGAGAAGTTGCAAATACGGAAAGGAAGCAGGTTTGAAACAGTTTCTCTAAAAGATCAGGGTGAACCATGTTATTTGCATTATTCCTTTATGGCTGAAGAAATAAATACCTGAAGTACACGTTTTTAATTTTTAAGCATCAGTAAATATCGACACAACTCATTGGTGTTTATTTTTTTGGTTTCCTATTTTGAGCCTATTTTGGTGCCCAAGTGGTGCTTATTTGTTATATTAATAAAACAGAAATGTATGCCCTCAAAACTACCAAAACCACCTACCTAGATAATGTCAACGTAGTAATGTAAGAAGACATTACAATTGTATGAAATCATTATCCGATTCATTTATATCTCACTTACCCATTTTGATGTTGTTGCACACTAATTCTCACTTATTCTATACGATGTCTAATGAATGCGAAGGGAGAGAATTTTTTCTGAAATTTCCCTCCCCCATCAGACATTTGTACTACAATTGCTGGACTAAAAGTTTCAACACGTTGATGTTTACCAAGATTATTTCCTTCATGAAAAAAAAAATGAAATAAATTCTTTTTTGTCATCAATATTGTTCATGTTTAATATTTACGTACAGAGATAACATACTGCATGAATGTCACGTTGTCTGCCTCTTTGCTTATACAGTAAATCATTTAAAAGGCCTAACAATTGTATGTAAAGGTCTAAACCACCCTCGGGATCCGTTGGAATTGTAATTTGATGCATATGGATGTAGCAGATCAACAATTCATGATTTTATTTTTGTAAACTGGATGATAATCGATGCTTAACACATCCTGGGCCACTTGAATATCTAGATCGTTTACAGCATTTACCTGGTTAGCATAGCCAATCGTAGTGGGTAAATGGAAAAGAAGGTCAGGCTTCCCACCGGGTGTGCTAGCTGACTGGCGTTCAGTTCTGTTTGTATGATGGGTAATAACACAAACAACAAGCACTCTACATGGGTATCCAAATCTGATCTGAACAAATGTCTTCGTTCCATATCGAAAAAAAAATCGATCCACCAGTTGGTCTTATATTTTTTAACACGAGACCACTTTGCTTCGATTCTATGGTGTCTAGTCGATTGTGCATGGATAAAACTATTTTGATCATCCGTAAAGAAAACTTGCACGTCCTCGCAATATATATTCTCCCTGCCTTTGTCCATTCTCAATGCTGTGGGTGCCATCTTGTATTTTTTCACGCACTGCAACTAATAACCAGCTAAGATTAAGGGGTCATTGTTGGAAGAACCCACTGTGAGCCACAGTACTTTCCTGCTGAAACCGTCAACACAGCCATGGATGCAGAAACCCCACTTTTCGAGTTTATCATTACCATTCATGTGGTAAATGTGACCAGGCCCATTAGCAGAGTAAACTCGACGGTTTATGACACGGGATCTTCTAAGAGAAACTCCTGCTGGGTCCACAATTATCAACGCCTTTCTTACATCTTCCTTTAAAATATTTATGTCATACTTTATGCTTAAAATTTCTGTCATCTGGCGATAACCTACTAACGATGATGAGCTCATTTTCAATGACATTCCTCAGTGTTTGATCGTTTACATTTCTGTTTCGATCAAGTCCTCCTTCCGTTAATATTCTCTTCAGCTTAGAACTACTGACAAAGTAACCATGATGGAGACATAATATATCTCGTATCTTCTGCGTTTTGAGCGTACCTTATGATAATATTCCACAAGTTCTGTGATGCTAAACTGTGCTGCCTCAGGCAAGAAAACGTCCATCATTACAACTTGTTGATGATTGAAAATATGCAAAATTTCGAGGACCAGATTGCAGATTTTTACAGATCGGTACAATGGTGCAATGAAACACGTGAAGCAAATGTGGTTGAATGTGTAGTGGCCGTGATTTATAACTGGCGGTCGGGACTTTAAACAGGCGGCCGCGACTTATAACTGGTGGCCACGACTTATAACTGGCGGCCGCGTTTGATAACTGGCGGCTGCGACTTGTAACTGGCGGCCACGAGTTATGGAACATGTTTCAGCGCAAGTTATCATAACTCGTAACTAATGCGCCAAATCAGTCACGGTAAATAATTCAAAATGTCTTCAAATTACACCAGCCATGTTTAATCTAAAGCTATTTACATTTCATGCAAAAATCAGATGAGAACTTTACAATTACAACTTTTGAAACTTTGGAAAATTATAAATGAATATGTTATTTACAATAAGACCGCCTTTATAATTTGCAGCGATTATTCAATGATACCTCTATTAACAACATTATTCAATAAAATGCTGTTATCAGAATTTCCAGAGGATGCACTGCAGCTGCAAATGTTTGGTATTAAAAAGATAACCCGTATTTTACTAAGGTTTGTAATTTCCCCTCAGTTAACTTTGAAATTACCTAATTTCTTCAATAATTTATTGTTATCATTATTATTTTTACATGATCATAATAATGTTATTTTATTATATATTATTCAATTGTTGAAACTTCAATATCAAAAAGTTTCTGCAAAATAACATAGAATAAATTCTCCCATTTAAGATGCAGAATTCCTGGAGGGAAATACAAGGGAAATACAATGGGAGTTAGATAAAAGTACTGTTTTATGGAATATCCCGATACCATATTCCAAAACAAAGGCATTTTTGCACATTTTAATCAATCCTGAAGGTGTGTAGAAGTTTTGCTGTGATTTCGCTGTGACAATGCGATTTCTGTAAATTTCCAACAACGGAAATTTACCCATGTAATGGCATATATGTGACTGTAACGAGTTAGGACTCATTCAGTATGATAGAAAAACTTGAACAACAAACGATGAAAGGTTTAAGTAAGTACAAGCAACAAATTTAACAAGCAAAACTTTATTTCATATATTCCATGTACCATTGAAATGGAAATATTTCTTTTAGCTATCTACTTAGTATTTATCATCGCAGCTTCAGTCTATACCAATCCTGTTGTATTGAACAAGCCAAAAAGTTGTGCAAATACTTGTCCGCTCTTTACCAAAATGGAAACAGAAATAAATAAAAACATATTTCATGTGACAAAAGCCCAAGAAAGAATGGTGAGTAGATTTGAGTATTTATACCATCTATTTGCTTTTGAAATTTTCAGTTTGTTTACAAGTGGAAAATGTTGAAAACGTTATGTTTGAACATAAAAAACGAATGTTTATGCATGGGACAAAATTCTGAATATGATGTTTATGTTGTGAGACTAACTTTATTTTACTTTTTCGTTTAGATGGAAATTGTTGCCAAGAACTGCAGCGACCCTTTGTGTTACAAATTTAGTCAAACATTGCCTAACAGTAAAACAGATGTAAGTGATTTTTGTCTTTACAATTTGAATGATCACCTACTCCATAATTTGTTAATGACAGCAATCTTATTATTTTATCTTTGAACAAAACGTAACAAAAATGTAACAATATGTTTTACTCAATTTTAAATTTAGATCCATCTTATACTCAATATTTTCGAAGGCAATATGAAGTTTCTATTGAAGGGATTACCCAAGAATAAAATACTCGATTCATTCGCACTCTATATAGATAAATTTACAAAAGTAAGTACAATTGCTTGCCTAATGAAGGGAGCAGATAAAATTCAAAATCACTTGGTGACTTTAATCTTTAGGCACTGAAAGCATAAAGCACATTAGCTATGAGGCAGCAACGTTTTAAGGACGACTGAATGAATATTTCAAATTGTCCCTTGATTAAGACAAACTTTTCACAAACTTTTGTCAAATTGCTAATAATGTCACTTTATTAACTCTTTCAAGTATTCATTCATTTTATTAAACTGTTTTTTTTAGTTTGTTTATGGGTGTACAGGCAGACCCAGAATTGACCAATATCCTGTGACAAAAGTTAACGTATGCAACTCTTGCAAATCCAAAAATGTTCAATATTATTTCTATTATCAGCAAATGAAGTTATTACTTTGGAATGTCAAAGAAGCAGTGTTAAAATATGCTCAAAGTATGCACTGTTAAATCAATTTGTTTTTTGGTAACATTTTGTCAGATAGTATATTGAACTTCGGAATTATATTTATTAAAAATAATTAAAATATTTGCTTTTTTTAACTTATTTATTGGTTTAAATTTATTAACTTTTATATTATATTGATACATTGTATATTTATTGGTGCTAAATATTCTACAAGGAAATTGTAAATGAATAAATAATTATTTATATGAGATGTATTTATTATTTGTTAATTTCTGAATGAAAAAATAAATTGTTTAAAATCTTATCCAGATATCATCTATTTACCGTGGCTCATAGGTGACATTAAATAACCTATTATAAAACACAGATACTAACTGAGCATTTTTCTAATTTTCCAAATTAACTTCGATACTAACTGAGCATTTTTCTAATTTTCCCAGTTAGCATCGACGCTAACTGAGCTTTTTTTTAAATTTCCCAGTTAGCTTCGATACTAACTGAGCATTTTTCTAATTTTCCCAGTTAACTTCGATACTAACTGAGCTTTTTTCTAAATTTCCCAGTTAGCTTCGATACTAACTGAGCTTTTTTCTAAATTTCCCAGTTAGCATCGATACTAACTGAGCATTTTTCTAATTTTCCCAGTTAGCTTCGATACTAACTGAGCATTTTTCTAATTTTCCCAGTTAGCTTCGATACTAACTGAGCATGTTTCTAATTTTCCCAGTTAGCATCGACAATAACTGAGCTTTTTCCTAATTTTCCCAGTTAGCGTCGACACTAACTGAGCATTTTTCTAAAATGCCCAGTTAAGACTGTATGGAATTGATTGGTTGATTGGTTAACGCTCTTTTATTATCTGAGTTTTTTGGTAGGTTTTTCAATGTCACCTATAGGCCACGATATCTATTAAGCTTTAGTTCCGTTGGAAATGCGAAAGCCTTTAGGTTTTCTTGATCGTACAAAGCATTCACTAAACTTGTTGTTGGAGTATAGCGATACTAGCTACAATAAAGCAGCCTAACGTCCGCGAAGTTAGAGGCAAGTAATAGCAGAAATAAAGGCCGGAATATACTTAAACCCCTACTTTATAAGCAACTGTTAATCTGGTATTCTATTACAATAGGAAAAAAATAATAATTTTATAAACATATTTGGGAAACTCTTACGCAAAATTTTACGGGTACGCATCATTATCTTATAACGTATATAACTTCGCGTTTCGCTATTCCGTGTTTGTTTTTTCCTCATCCATTAATGCAGTCAAACCTCTGGACAGCGTGTACGAAGAAAACTGTATAGACTAAAAGTTTGTCCCTACATTCATATTTATTCAATTCAAAGTTTGCGAGACACACTATTATACTTCTAGCGAGTCAGTAAAACAGAAAGAGAGTAGAAATTTGATAACACAGCATTCGCACGCTTGTTGCATGTCTTATGTACTTCATTTAGTCGAACCAAACACTCGCTCATTTATAACAAGTGAGTGGTGTCTTTAATTAGGTTTTTCATGTATATCTTTAAGGGAAAAGCAATGAAAGATATGTGAGAAGATTAGTTCGAAAAGTGTTTTTTTAAACAATGTACATTATAGCACCTCCATCACAACACAGTCCGGTAATTAAGTTTTACGTGCAAACATACTACAAAAGGTTTGGAAGCAAAATTTAGTCGAGTGTAAAAACACTAGTAAAATAAGGCCATGGAATTTTCCTGAACTTATTTTTCGCTTCTAGAAGACTCATAGAAAACCTGTTTGACTTTTCCCCTCTTGTAACAGAATGCACAGCTGCATTCACTTTTCAGTTAATCAAATTAGTAACGGGGTAATTAACAATATGTCTAGGACAGTAATATATTTGTACTAAAATTTTGGACATCCTTTTCTCGTTTCGACATAACTGTTAAAAGACATTTCCCTAAACAACGTTAAATTTGACTAACTGCGAGGTTTTATAAAAGGCAGAAATATATATATTCCGAAGAAGCTCACCTTACACTACGAATATTGAAGGTTTTTGACATTTCCCCTGTTATAGTATATTCGTTTATAGGTATGAACATGAAACACATCTCCCTTCATGAATATGACTAACACAATCAATCAAAATTTGAATTTAAATGAATCATATATATATATATATATTCTTGAAAATTAATAAACATTTTGTTACAAGCAAAGAAAATTCATACATCAATATATATTATCTAAAACGTTTTCTTTTGGTGTGTTATGGAAATCGTTGCTTGAAAAGTTTCAATGCACTCATCACCATGAGCTTCATTCGCTGTAAGTAGTATACTGATGAAACATGTTTGAATTTCTCAGATTTCACTGGTACTGGGTCATTTCCACTAATGCATCTGTATGAAAACTATAAAAAAATATTAAATTAAAAGGAAGCTTCCTCAAGAAACCTGATAAGCAATAAGACGAATCATAAAGATTGTTTTAAATATAATAATGTCTAATGAAACAGTCAACGTGCTAGTAGACACGATAACTCTCTTCTTTAACAATTTGGGTTGACTGAGTATGGCAGACATTCTCTTCTTGCCGTGATTAATGCCTACAAATCGGTTGAAGACCACAATAGGATCAAAAGTACCAGTCATATGTTTATGTAGATGCATGAACAGTCATAAGATTCGTCAGCCGCCATATCAATCTTTTCAAGGCTGTGTTTTACATATAGAGACCACAGCATGGTTAAGCAAGACAAATAAAAAATGGTTTTCGGAAAAGAATTATTCATGTTACGTTGATTTCTTTTTTATCATTTTTTATGTAGAAGGCTTTGCATACTCTCAGTACTCTCGTGGCTTTTAAACCACGTTCACCAAGAATCATTTGAATGAAGGATTTAATTTTGAATACGGATAAAGAAAAAAAGTCTTCACGTGCCAAAATCCTATTGTATTTTCTTCTCCCACTTAATATAATCACAATCTTCAAAAATGATGGGAGGAGAGGTAAAGGGAAACTGCTTTAAAGTACCTCTCTCGTCTTGTACCACCCTGAGAGTAAATTCTATCGTTGGTATTAGCTTCTCCATTAAAATAGTTACCCATTTTAAAAATGTTGCTAGGAAAAATCGGCACTGGAGAATCACATTTCAATGTGGCATATTTTTTAGCTCCGAATAACACTCACTTCTGTGTCCTGTGTGCAACTTTTTTTCTTTATAAAGTAGCGCGTATTCTTATTTTTAAACTTTACTGTAATTAAGTTCATTTATTTCTTACGTGTTGTTTTTCTTTTCATTCTGAACATTTTGAATGAAGAATAGTTGAAATATAGTTTCACTTCTAGGAATTCTGTTGTTGTTTGAATACCAGGTGTTTGTTTTTATATAAAACATTTTAAATATGTATAAGCTTTTGTATGTTTGATAAAAATTATTATTTCATTTACCTTTCTAAGGAGTCTTAGCGTTTTGATGTAATCTTCGATGGATCGTTCCTCCAGTGGATCAAAATATCGTTCAACTTGAATAAAATTGTCAATCAATATTTCAAGCTCTTCAAAAATTGCGACCTGAACAGATGGCAACAACAAAAAGAAGTTACAAAAATTTAGAGAAAGCTTTGGCAAAAGGTTTTTATCAATGGTTTTTCGTTTATAATTACCCTCCGATTTGTAGGAAAGGAACGAAATTGAATTAATCCAGACGTTGGAATATGATGGCTTGTGCTACCGCCCGCCTAAAAAGAGATAGAATGAGTACCTAAATTTCTACTCTGAATCATATCTGAAGAAACAATTTGTTGGCCTGGGAAGAGGATATCAAGGGAGGATCTTAGAGGGAAACTGGTAAGAAATTACTTACTTTATTCTTGATAAACAGATTCACATTTGTTAAAAACTTTTTACTTGATTTTATTAACATTTTAGCGAATGGATCCATATCAGAACAAGACAACTGATTTGTTGCTTGCGTGTTATAACCATGAATTGAAAGGTAAGATATTATAATCGATACTAAAACAAATGAAAGGTTGAAAATAAAAGACAGAGAACAAAACAAAACAAAAAACAGAAAAAAGAAACCAAGCGAAAGAACAGATTATGAAAAAGACAGATTATGCAAAACTAACGTTTCTGTAGGTCCATTTTCCTTGACAGAAATTTGTTTATTTCAACCTTAATTATCATCCATAATGGTTATTTATACATTTGATTTTCTGAAGATTTTTTTCATACAATACCCGAGGGAAATACCCTCGAAGAACAATTGGAAATAACAGTTTAGAAACAAAATTACGAAAAAATGAAGCAAGTTGGGAAAATAAATGAAAAACGAAAAGTACATTAATAAAATAAGTATCAGGAATCAATAACATATAGGGGAATGGATAGGAGAATAAAAACAGGTACTGGGATTTCCAGTTTCTGCATCGGAAAAAAATACATATGTAATTTTTAATTCATTCATAAGAAAGTGTTACGCATAAATTCCTAATTTATTTGAGATTCACCAAAAAGAATTATGGAATCTCCTAGGCTTTAGGGAACATACAAGAAATGAGAATATACATTCCTTTCAGTGAATTCCGACGAAAGAAAAAATCATACTCGATGTTTCTGATAGGGTCGTAATAAAGAATATTATGGCAATCAACCTAATAGTCAGTCATGGCGTCCATGATAGGTTTGTTTAACCACAGCGTAGTTATTTCTTCTCAATTTTTGCCTAATAAATGAAAGACATAAATTATGCGATTATAAATTATGCCCCCCCCCCCCTGAAACCTGAACTTTTTATCCGATACTGTGTTTCTTCTTTCCATTTTGTTTACTAATTGTAATTAAGTCGAATATGATTTGTAAAAGTACCAAAAGAAATTTATTCTTACTCCTAACTTAGGCCAGTTTTTCTGGGAAAATTGCGGAAGATCGAGTTTACCCCTTGAAAATGAATTACGAGGGTCGAGGTTCCTTTAATGTCGTGAAAGTGATTTATTTCTAACTACCTCATTCTCATTATTCACTAATTGAACCATTATAAGAAGTATAGTGAAAAAATGAAAAAGATATCATCAAATCGGCCATATTTAATTTTACCCCTGGATTGTTGAATTTCATTTTTATATACGTAAAATCAATATATGACATGTTAATGTTTATTGTGAGCAGTTTGAACCAGTTTAAAGCATTATAAACAGTGCTGTTTTGTTATTTTCCCTACATGAGCTTAACAGTCATTTAGTATCCCTTGGAAGCAGGACTCTAGAACAATACGGTCATGCACGCTTAGCGTGACAAAAGTGTCAGATAAAAAATTATTCATTTTAGGACTTCACAAATCGTGATGTGATGGCACACAACCTTAGCAGAAGTCTAAAAATTATCCATTCTTCCCCACAAAACTGTTCTTTTTGCATAAAAGACTGTTGAATATCTGTTTCACAGTTTCACAGTTACAAATTGTCTGCAGACGTCTAAAAATTCTCTATTTTGCCTCACATGGATGATGAAGGCTCTATTTACGACTTAGAGTCCAGCATGTCATTTCCATGAAGTGATATGTGTTCCAGCTTTCCGTGAAAATGCAAAAGCTGGGCAAGTGGACCAGGTGTAATTTCTTCTGTTTAATCATTTAAGTTCAATCGTCTCTTCTTGATAAATATTCTTATGTATGAAAATTTTCCAATTTGTTTTTCTTTTTTTCACTAAGGGTAGAAGGAAATCAAAGAAATTCACGATGGATTTTTCTAATATGTTTGATTACCGTCGAAGGATTAAAAAGCTATGATTGTTGTGTTGTTCGTAAAACAATATTATTATTTTTTTCAGATTTGGTTTGGCTCGATATTCTTATGACAAGAAGCATCATGACTGGATTAGATGAAAATATCCAAACAAAAGGTAAACAATAATATCAGTTATTGACTGTAGTCTTCTTTTATTGCAAGCTTCTTTTTGTTTTTCTTTCATGTCAACAAATGCATTGCGACTAACAGTTACGCACGTTATCTCTTTCATGTGTAAAAATGAAAATATTTAGAAGTATCAGTAAATTTATTTTAATTCTAAAATTGGAACCATGTCAAGATGGCAACCACTCCTAAAACTCCTAAACAGTCCTGTATTTCTGTCTTTCTCCTAAATTCTACTACCATCTCCTAATTTCTCCTAAAAACTCCTAGATCTCTCATTTTTTTCCCTGTTATGTGGAAAGTAAAATTCTGTCTGAATGAAAACTGGTAATTCCAACTATTGTGTGGCAATACGATACTTTATTAGCACGAGAATGATGAAGATCTCATTTCGTTCTTTTTCAAATCTCCTAAAAAATTTAGGAAATTTAGGCCGAAATTACACAATTTCTCTTAAAAAAAAGTCATGGAAAAAAATTGTCATGTTTGATTTTGAGTGGCCACCACTCTATCATAGGGACAAATTTAGAAAATATTCCTCAATTGATTGTTATATATATATTTTTCTTATATTAGGAAGTGTGGAAAACCATTGTTGGATATGGAATCAGTGATAAATCGTTAAATTAAAACCTTGCTATGTGGCGATTAAAAAATTGAACAGATTTAAACATTGAGAGTATATAAATCATCGCCACGGAGGAGAATCAAAACATTCGAAAAATTTCTAATTGAACATGTGTACACACCTCTAACAATCGTAAAAGAAACCCATATTAAAGCGTTTTACTTACAAAGTAAAGATTCTAAAATTGCCGATATATTTTACTTTTATGCTGTTATTTTTGTCATTTTCTTTTGTGCTCCTTCTCAAATTTAAAAAAATTAAAGCATTTTTGATCCTTAGTGATGCTTGTTGTTCAACCTGAGCCTTGATGTGATGCTTAAAATATGCTTAAATGCCAATTGTGAGTCTAGTGATGCTTATTAAGGTGATGGATTATTTCAAAAAGAGAAAAAACGTTGAAACAATTTCAGTAAATACAAGAGTGTTTATGTAATGTGCAGTAAATTCTGGTCGTTTTTTCATATCGTAATGTGGCGGAAACGGCTAAGAAATGCGAAATTTAGATATAGTTTCCACAGGAAAAACGCAAAAAGTAGTGAATTCCATTGATGAAATACGTTGCGTTTCGCATTAGTTTCGCATTGGTTTCCGTAAGAGAGAAATGGGAAACTATTGGGAAATGTTAAGTAAAATCCTAGTTTCCCCAAAAATAAACGCCCCAGTTTCCCACTAGTTTCTTTTGGGGAAATGGAAACTTCAGTTTCGAAATAGTTTCCCCATTAGGAAACTAACAGGATAATTCTGAATGTCAATTTCGGAAACTACAGTTAAACGTTCCGTTTCCGGTCAATTTCCCATTAAAAAAATTATGGGGAAATTTACGAATTTTTGCAGTGATTATCATTTAGATAATCATTTTGATTATCCAAAAGTTAAAAATTCTTAGCCGTCATACTTTTCAAATTTCTCAGCGATGTCTTGATACACACCACAAATTTACCCTTGTTTAAAAGAGATTTCGAAAAGTGGAAGAATATACTCTTCCGTAAATTATAAGGGAAAATTTAAAGTAGAGAAAGAAAAATGAAAAGAAAAAACAAACATGTCCATATTTCCTAATTAAGAATCGATAAAAATAGAACTTTTTCCGGCGTTTTTAAGTTATAAGAGCTAAAAAATTGGATTCATTGAATCGATTTTTATTTCTACGACAAAAATTGATCGACATGTTGGTGTTTTTTAATCGCAGTCAACAGCACTGTAGCCATTTTTAATACGAACATTGTTTGCCAACATATTGCCGCTGTTTGGACACCATATTTGCTTTTCGAACACAATATGTTGTCTTTCGAAAAATGTCGCAGGAAATGATATCTGTTGGCGTAACTTGTTGGCATCTGTTCAAGCTGCGCCAAAATTTTCAATGTCAAAATCTCAAAAAAAGCTGGTCAATATGTTCTCCGACAAGCCAACATGCTGTGCAAGCAGTGCCAAAATGTTGGCATACAAATATGGAGAATGTGTTGTGCTCCAATTTGTAATACCTTGCCCAAATTTGTAATAACGGTGCTACCCCAATTTGTATTAACGGAGCTGCCCCAATTTGTAATATAAAAGACTTCCATAATTTGTAATACACCGGTTAATTAGGTCACATTCGAAGCGACTATTACCTGCAAAAGTTAGGTTTTGAAACTTGGTAAAGGACCTTCTATAGAAAGGGTTCCCAAAAGACCAAATTTGGTAATAATGACGTTATAAACTACACTATTTCAATCAAGATTTAGGTCTTCAACTTGAGATTTAGCTAAAGGGTCTAAATTTGGTGCTGGTGACGTCATGATGAAGTCTTTTTCAAAAATGCCATTTGGCGCATGGGGAAAGGTGTTTGAATTTGGCAGACACATATGAGAATCTCTAATGACAAAGCGTGAATTTGGTGTTAAGACTAACCAATTAGTAATGATACGTTGACGGAAACATTTTAATATAGACATCTTCTGTTTTATTTATGCGAAATTTACGCATGAAATTTACGCATGAAAAGATTTCTTTTATAAGAATAACAATATGTAACAGTGTTTGTAAATACATTTAGAACATTTTGAGTCAAGATAAGATTCTTCTCGCCATTCAAATCCAGACACCGCCGTTTCTCCGTTTGCCAAATTTATGCCAAATCCTTCTGCTCAAAAATTTCAAGGGACACATGTCTGAAAATCTGCTTGTATCGGCATTCTTTGCTAAAAGAAATTCTGTGACCAAAACCCAAAGTGTTAAGAACCATTATGTTGAAAATGTATTCATTCCGTGTAAAATTTGTAAAACGTCCGTGAAATGTTCGATAATAAAGTCATCAAAATGTTCTTGAACGTCGTTAGTTGCATGTCCTCATAGGCGTGTTCAGGGTCCGAAAAAAGGCGGAAACATGTTGGAAACATGAAACGTTGAATCGAATTGATAAGATTATTCTATTGTAAATATTGTTCCTAGAGTAGACACCATAGCTACATTTTTCTGTATATAATTCTCTAAAAAATTTGATAATAAGCAAAATACTGTTATACGAACAAGTAAATTAATAAATAGATAAATAAATGAATTGATTGGTTGATTGATTGATTAATTGGTTAATAAAATTAATGAATTCCTTTATCTGTTGTCACATTATAAGGATTTTGTTTTGAAGAAATTGGCAAAGAAATGCGTTTGATTTCGCAAATATTTTCTGCCCCTCAAACTCTCATCCATCAAATAAATAAATAAATTAATTAATAAATATTTAAAATGAGTTAAAATAATTTTTTATTAGCTGCAGATGAAGTCAGAAGAATACTAAAGGTAAGGATAGATAGTGCGCTTCAACATGAATAAAATGCTCTGAGCTAATTTACAAAAACCTGCCCATGAAAAAAACAACAAAGTCCACAAATTTTGATGGAATTTTTAACATAAACAATGTTTTTTAATAAACCATGAAACATCGCAGCGTGAAGGGCAGTATTGGCGACAGTATTTTTGGATTTGTGGTTTGCTTTTGTACATAGGTTTTGGTGAGCATTTCTGATTTGGCATTTCAGTTGAAGAAGTCGATGTACTAGTGGAGGTCGAGGTGGTGGAAGTTTTTGGAGTTGACATTGTGGTGACAGGCGTTTTTTCACATATGCAGAGACAATTAGGACAACCAGGCTTTCCACATGCACTTGAAGGACAGTTTTTCTGGCACCACCAGTCGCCATTGAAATCTTTCCACGGTCCAATAGGGTTCGTTATACATGTACCGGTTGGTGCAACTGTAGATGATGTCGGTGTTTTGGTTGTCGTTGACGTAGTTGACGTTTTTGTTGTGGTAGATGTCGTCGGAGTCTTAGTCGTGGTGGACGTGGTGGACGTGGATGGCGTTTTGGTCGTTGTGGAGGTGGTCGTGGTGGAAGTGGTCGGCTTTTTAGTAGTTGTGGTAGTTGTTGTTGTACTTGGTTTCTTGGTGGTGGTTTTAGTTACAACCCCACCACATTCACACCTGCAAGATTTACATCCAGGATGTGTTTGGCCACAATTGCCTGGACAATTGCCTGGATGTTTACACCAATTATCCATTGATAGCTGTCCAGCCCATGGCCCGTTTGGATTAACACGGCAGTTGTTTGGACTCGGTGTAGGTGCGATTGTTGAACAAGTTGAACTAGAAAAGTCTTGACATTTTTTGAAAGGCTTTTGTGGTCGATTTAAAGCAGCATTTATAGCTGCATTAATGAGTGGATACTCGCCATTTCCGCACGATCCTTTAAAATCATCTAAATCCAAAGCCCAAAACATAAAACCACCTAGATTATTTGGTTTCATGATGTTGTTTACTTTGTAGATGATACTTTCTTCATCATCGAAACTAATAAAATCTCGACCATCGGACCCGTATGGTGCATGCACCTTACTGGATTTGGTACATCTTTTGTTTTGCCATTTCTTATTACAAATTTCGTAGTATGCTAAAAACCCTGCCTCTCTCGTATATCCACCGGCTAAACCAGGTCCATTTGTTGGAGAATTCAAGTCCCATTTACTGCAACTACTGCGAAGATTTTGTGTGCGACCATACGTTCCCAATCCTAGTATAAGCTTCTTTGGATCCATTCCACTGTTAAGCCAAACCTTCATTGAATTATGAACGGTGTAGACATACGTATTCTTTTCCTTATTTGACCGTGTTTCATCAGAGTCTGTATGATGGCCGGCAAATTTATCCCATGAACCATGTAAGTCGTACGACATGAGATTGATGAAATCAAGGTATAAAGATATTTGATATATGTCATAAGCCTGTTCGATCTTATCTTGGCCAGCCGCTACCGCTGCTGTTAGCAGTAATCCATGTTTCGTAAATTCTTCCTTTAATTCCTTGCATAAAAGAGTAAAATCCCCTTTGTGACGAGGTTTTGATCCACGATTCGAAATTCCAGGGTATTCCCAATCCAAATCAAGTCCATCGAAACCTATAATAGGGAACGTGTGTTAAAAAGATCATGTTTGAGATATTAGGAAAGCATTCATGAATTTTTTAAAGACACACTTTGCAGGCATAGTATAAATGGAAACAGATATAACGTGGACTTGCCAAAAAACACAGAAATATTATATTTTGACGTTGTTGTCTTGCGGGAAACCTTTATTATCACAAATTATCTATATTTCTATTATTAAAAAAGGAATTAGTGGCATGTTTACTGTTACATGTATCACTTACCATGAAGTTTGAGAAATGCGACTGCTTCCATAATGAAATTTCTACGGTCTTCCTTTCTTTCAACCATAGGGTTAAAACCACGTGATGCATGATTCCATCCACCAATGGCAAGTAAGGTTTTTACTTGAGAATCCCGCTTCTTTAAATTTCTCAACTAGAATATGAAATGATCAAGAAATAAAATGTGTAAGAATATTTTAAAAGAGGATAACGTTTGGTTACAAATTGAACCTTAAGAAGCTATACTTACATCTGGGTAATTTCGGCTTACATCATTCCATTCATAAGGTTGGATGTTGTATTTTCCACCTTGTGCAACTTGGGCAAAAGCAAAGATGACATGAGTACACAAACCAGTCGGAATATCAGAGGCGAAATATTTAGCAGGTGAATTACGATATTGCGACCAATTAGTGACGTAACATACACGTAGGTAACCGTTGACGCAATTACAAGCAATAACGAGCAGTACCACAATAGTGGTTATCGAAAACATTTTGCAACGTAGCAGCTGTGTCTTTCCAAAGCAGTTGTGTATAGAAAACAACTCTATTTGGAACTGATTTGTTCAGCTGTAAAGCCCTTCTTTTATAGCTAGGAGAGAGGATGTATATATGTGATCTGACATTTCCCATCACTACCGCTCATTTAGTTAATTTCAAAAGACCAACCGGTTACGGTTTCCTTAATTGTTTTCTCCCACTTCTAATGAAAGACACATCTGCATCACATAACATCCATATATGACCCAGCTTACGTCAGCATATATAGCTAAGCCATTCTAATGAGTAATCACTAATTTTCAAATACAAAAAAAAAGAAGCAATCAGATTTAATTATGTATTTCTGTAGGAAGCAATTAGGAAGGTTTAATTACACATAAACATTAAAAATTTAATTGTAATTATGTTACGACTGTTGTTTTTGATTTTATTTTCATTTACCGACAAGAGAAAGTTCTGGTTGCAATGTATTTAAAATTACCAATATTGATTGACGTATGCTATTTTGTATATCTAAATGTTTTTCAAACTTCACATGGGAGTCGCAATGTTAATTCCTGATACAGAGATAAAGAGATAGAGAGAGGCAGAGCCTTGGTTGTGTAGGATGAGACAGCATTGAGTTGATAAGCAGTAATGGCTTTGTGTTTGTTTTGATATCGCAAAAGTGTGGAGTGATATTATTACAACGTCAGTACAAATTGCTGATTTTGTCTCATGAACACTTCCCATTGATGTCCTGATGACTTCTTGTCTGGTGCCACAAATTATGACGTAGTTTTTTCCTGTATCCTTATCTTTTTATCTGTGGTAATGATTCAAATTGCCCTTTAACTTTAAAATAATGCACAAAGTTTCAGTATTGACAGATAGTAATATCATTGGGAGACATATAACCGATATAACCGAATAATAACAAAGATGCGGTTTTAAAGGATATCCGGTACGTGCCGTTACTTTTTATGTCAGCTTACTTTCTAATCAGTCCAAGGGGATTAACCACGACAAGATAAGGAGATGCAATGAAATATTTTGACTGGAGGCATTTCTTCTTACGACCATACTTAATAGGATCTACTACTATTTTCAAAGAGAGCAAAATTTACTACAGTAATTCTTCCTATAAAAGCTTAGCTTTTGGCATTTTTTAGAAAGGGGCGTTAAATAGAGAGGGGCGTTAATTAAAAAAAAACTAACAAAAACTTGTTTGTTAAGAAAATCCTTTTTCTAAATGCTGTAAAAACATAAGTCTAGTCAATGATGTTAATTCAGTCAATGTCTATTAACTCATCTCCATCGTCGCTTTGATCAACGAGGTTTTCTTCGAAACTTTTCACGGAAGTCTGTTTGTTTATAACCCAACCCTAACCCTAACCGACCCTGTAGGGGGCGTTTATAAGAGAATGGGCATTCAAAAGAGAGGGGCGTTCATGAAATATTTTCTAAAATAGGAAAAGCGTTTATTTAAGAGGGACGTTTAAAAGAACCTGGACCTTTATTGGAGAAAATACGATAATAAAAATTCGAAAGAAAATTGCATTTTTTATAAAAGAAGGGAATGTGGATTTGAGGCTAACATTCCTTTTTGTTCCCAGGCTTTCTCTGGTAGAGAACCCTAAAAAATAATATCAATTTTATCCTTTACTATTTGGAAAATCTCACAATCACAAATTTTCGTTTTGCATTGATAATGGCAGATAATGAGAGTAAATTTTGACCGAATGTACAGTAGACATCCGTTAATTCGAATGCTTCTTAATTCGAAGATTCCGTTATTTCGAACAAATTTCTAAGTCCCTTCAGTTTGGTGTAAGAAAATCTCATAATTTGTGCCGCTAAATTCGAACTCTGTTAATTCGAACATTTCGCTAATTTGAACAAAATTTTTGGTCACTTGGCCAAAATATGCCCGTTAATTCGAACTTTTGTACTAAAAACTGGGAAAAAATAAAACAAAGAAACTTTTTTCATAGTAATGAGGGTTAAATATCTTTCAATATTGTTTGCTTCTCCTGTAAAATGGAGTTTGCATGGTATTTGTAGTCCCTCTCCATCGCCGAGGTTTACTCCTTTCCCTATAACTTCAATTTTACAACTATTTTCATTACTTCCACGCAGAATTTAGAATTTATCGTCATATTGACAGAGACTTTTTTTTTAACTCTATGACTTATGTATTCTTTGGTGACACTGTAATACGGAATAAACAAAAGTAATGGCTTGTAGTTCTTTCCTGAAAGTAATTTAGAAATTTTCAACTCATCGACATTAATTTTTATTACTGATTTAATGAATAAATTACGCTTGTCATAAGATACGAAAATTATAATAACAACTTCGCATTGCCCGTATGAAAAGATTTATAGACAGCCATAAAAGGTATTTACATGATAAGGGAACAGAAAATAAAAACTGATTATTTCAGCGGAGATGCAGAAGAAAAATTTGGTTTGATTAATTGAATATATTCAATGTCAATAACTGATTTAGACAACATTTAATATGGGTTGGTGTCAAACTTTAAATTGGAACAATCGGCGCAATCTTAATTTTATGTTTATTTATGGAAATTTTAATTATTTTTTATTAAGGGCCCATTTAGAACCAACAGAATCAGTTTTTTTCTTCCAACTCTTCCAAGTATTCGAGTCTTCTTTCATGATGACCATATTTGTTTACATCTTTAACAAAGTTTCCAGGAATAAATTATGTTAATTAATCATAAAAATGGTAGACTTAGCGTTGGTTCAAAACATTCCAGAAATTTAGATAGAAATGGAAAAACTTCTGTTTTTGGAAGAAGAGACTTTTGACTGGTTACAGATTTAGTGAAAACTTCCAACTCTCCGAACTCTTCCAAACCTTCCATTATGAAAGTGGAGGGTTTAGAATCTGAATTTTTTGCTCCAAATTTCTGAAAGAGATGGAAAAAAAAGAAGGGTTGGAAGAGAAAAAACTGATTCTGTGCATGAAAAAATAGGCTCTAATTGTATGCAAATACACTTTTCCTGATTAGTAATCGCATGTTTTCGAGTACAATTAACGATTAATCGAGGATAAATCGGTAATTAAGTTTACGTCTCCGAAGTACTGGGTAATCATCATAACACTTTAAGAAAGTGTGTTGAAACCAGGTGTTTGAAGGACGACATTAAAAATATACAGAAATTTACAATATACAGAAACTGAAATAGAGTTAAAAACCGATGGTTGCTTTTTATTGACACAGTTAGCAATTCAAAAGACCAGAAGCCATTGCATTGTTTAGTTGTTGTTAAGATGAAGGAAAACAAAATTTCTCTGAAAACAGTTAGTCAGTAAAATAGAGTTAAGTTCGGATTTTTTCAACTTGTACTAATGATTAGTTGTACTCTTCAGATACTGTCTTAAGCCAATTAGATCCGTGGTATTTTGTACATTTGATGGTTACTGGTTAAATGTGCTATATTTGCTTGTTCCATATGGACGTACAAGAAGAGATATAACATTGGTATAACATTCTATTGTTAAAATCTTTTATGTCAGCATTCCTTTGATGTAAAGCGTGCCTTGCATTTCACTGGATTTTGCTTTACTACATGGGCGGCTTTATACGAATGTTAATGTTTCACAATTTATGGAAAATCAAAGAATCTGCGACTTTTATTGCTACCGGAAGCAATAAAAGTATGACAACGTGGCTTGATAGGACAATTATGCAAAGGCGGAAAGGAGAAGCCTAAACAAAACAAGAATGTTACAATAGTTCCTTCGTACCTGATTCATTACTAAATGCACTGTTATTTATCGGAATATTAATTAATTTCGTGCTTGAATTTCTTTGTGAAAGTCTTTTAAATCCCTTCCTATCTCACATATACTTTGCTGTTTGAGTTGTTATCAATATAAGCCAAAAAGGATACTATAACTCTTAACCGAGGTCTGCATTATTCCCTTAATGGAACTTATTCTAATTTTCAGAACAACTCGAAAAGTGCAAACAGAGAAATCGATCAATTTGTCGGAAAAATCAAAATTATTTTAATTAAGGTAATTGTTTAAACACCGGTTTACATTCTCCTGTTGCTGCCGAAAAACCGTCTGTCATTTCCTTTTCAATCGACATTGAGGCAAAGTGAAAAAATCCTCTCGGATTGGTTAAGTCAAAAATTACGAAAATTCATGCCCGCCTAAGTTTAATGCAGATGAAATCATATTTGAGCGAAAAATAGTGGAGATGAAATCATATTTGAGCGAAAAACTTGGAAATTAGCCTTTAGTTATCTGAAATCGAATAAAGCATTTTAAATACCTTTTTTTTCCTAAAATTATCATAAGTTTGTTAAATGGCAGCGTGTACATATTCACCAGCAAACGTTTCTTCCTTCTGTATACCCAATTTGTCTTAAGGAGACTTAGAATGTTATGATTTAATACTACGAGCATATAAAGGGGTTTATGGGATCCAATAGAGCACAATAGCAACCATTTTTTCTTTTTTACAGAAAAAAATAATCATAGGAAATACTAATTATCAAAAATTTTAGCATTCACTTATAATAGTGAGGTGGTAACTTTATATTTCTTTTAAAAAAATATCCTTGTCGTATATAGGTTTAAGTACAGCTAGAGCTTAAAATTTATGGAGGATAGCTGAGTTATTTGTATTAGTAATATCATGACTTTGAAGGCAATTCAGAGGTGGATCTAGAGAATATGTCCATAACTTTGTGGAGGAGAATGTTAGCTATTAAACCATAAAAAAACGTGCAAGTATTCCTATTGGTGATACAGACTGAAAACAGAAATTAGGTTTATGTGTTCCACCACAATTTTTGGCATCCCCTAGATCCGCCGCTGCAATTTGGGATTATTAGCCCAAGTTTCATTTTAACGGTTTTCAAAATTGATAAACAGTTAAAATGAAACGAAAATCTATTATCTCAAAATTGTCTGAAAGTTGCATGCTATTACTGGTTAATCGTATGGTTATCTTTTGTTAAGCCGGATTCCATTCAACAAACTTGTGCGAGCGGGCGAGAAAAGCAACATCAAATGGTGTCATGGACATGCGTACTAAATGAAAACAATGCAATAGTATGTAACGTTATATTACATGGGGAAACGGCAAGGTCCAACTCTTTCAGTAAATGACAAACATACTTAACATTAGTAAGATTGCACATGGAAATTTCTAAGTATTCCTTTTACTTAGATACGAGCACTTTATTAAATTATTTAATTTTGGGACCTTGAGGAGGCTGGTTCAGTTTGTTCTGTTGAGATCTGTCACAAGAGTCCATTGTTCGTCTTCCATTATTCTCAATTTCAACACATTCGATTGTTTTTAAATCTATTGTTTTCAAATTCCAATGAGATGGACACAAGGTATTTGATTGTAGATATAAACTTTATTGTTCCTTTTTACGCTAGGGCTCAATGACGTTAATTTTCATGATTTCACGTTACAAGAACCGATGTAACCCAGTGGGCAAAATCTTCAAAATGTCTATGAGGAGGAGTGTTTTCCATAGGAACGGCAAGCAATATCCCCTGTTCTTTCTATAAAAAAGACCTCCTCCACAGAGACTTTTTGAAGGTTTTGCTCACTGGGAAGATGTTTGATTGTGAAGGTTTGTCCGTGAAGTTTCCAAAAATAAAGTCAGTTAAGACAGGTGTTAAAAGGGGCGGTGTTAAATTTGTGCCGGTTAAAAAAAGGGTAGAAAGGTCTGCGTGCATATTCAAGGTGGAAGAAAGAGATTTACGAGCTGGTGCACTAAAATTCACGGATGTTTTTAAATAGCTGCATGTACCATAAAATAATAATCTCCTTCATAACTAATTTCTGAATTCTACTTGTCCACCTAATACTTGACTATTTCAACGCACGCCCCTGCATTTTTAGAACAATACCTTAAAGCAATTATCTCTGACTTTTGAGAGACTGCATTTTGGTTGCAATAATTCCTTGAGCCAATTATGAACTACATGTGAAAAACAAAAGGACAAGTTGCGGCCTCATGGTCTCATGACCATTTTGAATTGCATGTGAACCAACCCTTAAAAAGCGCAAATGTGTATTGAGAAAAGGGTTATTTTATTGTCATGATTACTCCTCAGAGAACATAACTAACTCAAAATGTTTGAAGTGTGCAAAGAACATTTAATAGGTTGGTTTAAAAGGTTGCGTGTGCATATTTGTAGAAAATGGACTTGGGTATTACTGTTTCATCATCCAGTAATTGTCGTGAAAAAAGATTTTCAACAGAACGCGTTACTTGAAAGGTCATCTTTTACTGTTACCAGTTATAAAAATAAATTTATTACGGCTGTTTTGTTTCTTGGCTGCTGGGATGCAAATTTGTGAAAAATAGTTCTGACGTTGATAAATATATGAACGAGTTTTATGACGGTAACGGTAGCTTATAGATGACTTTCCAAGTGACCCATGTTTACAAATATTCGTGTTTTTTCTTCGATAATCTTCTTTTACTAATACTAAATCTTGCTTTTTTCTTACCTAACCTTGAAAGAAAGAACGTTAGGTAAAATTTCGTCGGATATCTGTTTATATTTTTTTCCGTATTAGTATAAGGGGATTCTCCCATCAGAATAGGGGAATCTCTAGCTCCATCTTACGGGTTTTTATTACTTTGTGGAATGTTGTATCTATAGAAGACATTCCCGGAGGAGAATGCAATGCAATGTTTTTTCGTTCGAAAATTAATTTCTTTAAACGAGATCTTCATTTCACTTTACGTTTTTTTTTTTGATTTTTTTTTGATTTTTTTAATTCAGAAAATCTTATTCCTGCTGAGTTTCTGCTGCGTCGTGATTTTTGTTTTGTATTTAACAAAAAATTAACAGACACTATTTTTTAAATGATGAAGTTTTTAATAAACATTATTATTCATTTGTGAGAAGAGAAGAGGACCACTTTCGACATAAAAATTAAACATAAGTAACA
Source organism: Turritopsis rubra (assembly GCA_039566895.2). Classification (NCBI taxonomy): domain Eukaryota; kingdom Metazoa; phylum Cnidaria; class Hydrozoa; order Anthoathecata; family Oceaniidae; genus Turritopsis; species Turritopsis rubra. The sequence goes on from CM077621.1 coordinate 12,739,366, forward strand.
ATGATATGGTGCTAGCAAACTATAATGCCACTACGCCAATGTGACAAAATACGATTTATATATATGATTTATTTATAAAATTTTATCTATCTTATTTTTATTTAATTGTATTGTTAGCTTCGTCGTTTTTAATACATTCTGTACTAATAGGTTTATGGAAAAAAATATGGAAGCTTCAAATGTTAAACCTTGTGCTCACGTGTTTTTAATTCTGACGTCATCATTAACAACTACGTCTACAAGGGCGTAGCTAGAGCTCAGTCAAAATTTGTGGAGGAGAGTTTAGTATTTAAAGTAGAAAAGGAAAACCTGCAAGTAACCTAATCGACACTTCAGACTAAAAAAAATTATCATAACGTTGGACTTCTCCACTTTTTTGACTGACCCTGAATACGCCTATGGTCTAAAATTGGACAAAGTCACAAAATTTCAACGAGCGAGTAACAATAGTACTTGAGATATTAGAAAAAGTCTTGGAGGGGACGAGAGTGGGGCACAATGAACAGCACTTCAGAACTATGACCAAATGCGAAATATAAAATTGCAAATGATAATGGTAATGCGGAACTTTAGTTTACGAATTTCACGCATATTTGCAAACATTGATTTTGCATTTCTTTTCCACATTCGTTTATACTGTTAGGGCAATTTGAACGATCCATTCATTTATGATTCCATTTTTGATAGAACCATTTTCAATGATCCCTTGAATGTTCGATTACATAGAGAGTTTACTGTACACAAAAGGTAACAGGGAATCATGTCATTTTACGATGGTATTCAAACAGGAGGTGCTGACTCTGGATTTGGAAATGTGGAGAATATCAGAAGAATATCAGAAACGTCTGTTCCAAGTTGTTGGTGTACGAAAGAACATAGAAATGAAAGAAACACCAATGAAGAAAGGTAATCTAAACAGTGATGACATATTCATATTTGATATAGGATTGCAGATATTTCAGGTATATTAAATAAGTTTTTATTCAAGGTATTATCTCTAATGAAGTCAATCCCTTACTTAATGAAGCAATTATAATGATTGTTCATGAAATGTTTTCTTTTTCGCAGTACAATGGAAAAGATGCAAACAAGGATGAGAAATTTCGAGCCACACAATACATGCAAAAATTGAAAGCAGACCGTAGTGGACATGCAACCATGGAGGTATTGGAAGAAGAAGATACACCAAATTATCTAATTTTCAAAACTTTGAGAGATGGTGAAAGTAAAACAAGTGCTTAATTCGTCAAGTGTTCTTAAACCCTGTTTTATCAACATTAGGGTGCGGGCACATCTGATTCTTTAGCTAAGCAAACGTTTAGTATGGAAATCACCTTTTTTGCTTAGCTAAACAAAATGTAGGAATATCAAAGGCTACTTAAGCGCTGCTATACAACGTATTGTTTTTTTTTATAACCAATCACATAAAGGTACTTCGTCGGATAATCAATCAGAAAAAACGTATACAATGACATAATTTAAAAGAATTATACAGAATATCGAAAATATACAGAAAATCCATCACTTTCTAGTATGTTCAGCTGCCCTTATTTAAATTTTTGGATCCTTTGAAATTTCACACAATGTAACTTATCTAAGCGAGCCTTAAGAATGGCCTCTTTCGCTTAATTTTCTGCACATCGCTTAACAAGCGGTTGCTATGGTAATATAAAGTTAAGGGAACACAAAGTGTCTGGTGTGACTGCACTCTTATTTTTCTATTGCCTATTTGAAAATAATTTAAGACGTAAAATCATTGTTTATGACGTAGAATCATAAAAACCCAATCAACAACAAGGGGTTGTTTCGTCTGAGTGACGCTGAAGAAAATCTGGAACTTTCTAAAGTGTCAGAAACATTTCAAAAAGACAAAATTGACAGAAAAGATTTATTTTTGGTAGATACTGGAACTCATTTATTTGTATGGATTGGTGATGGCAAGAATATCAACTCGTTAAACAAAACAAAGAATGCTCAAATACTTATTTCTAATTTCCTTGCAGTCGACAGAACTTTGAAAAATTACATTTGAATGATGCAGGTGCTGAATGAAGTATTTAGAAAAATAATGTGGCAATGTGGCAAAAACTTAGAAATTTCCAAATCTCTTCCTTTTTTAGGTGCATCTGTCGACGAAAGGAGAAATGCTATAGGTATGCTCACAACTTTTTGAAAGACAAAAGTAATCCATTCTGTCCAGTAACCTGTCTTGCAGAAAACCAAGCCAAAAAGTCAAAAGTATTTAATGAAATCTTTCAATAAGCAACGTTTCAAGATTTATGGACAATTTACTGGAAAAGCGTATTTGGCATTTTCACATTAGTAATGCCAGTATAGTTTTCAGAAAGGCTGTAATCTTTTGCTAATGAAAAAAAAATTCACTGCCTTTTTGTTCTTTTCTAGTAACAATTTTTTGAAATAACGTTAAACATATTTATTAAATCCGAAGAAAATGTGACCAATTTAGGTAGTCCACGGATACACGAGTTTTCAATTAACTTAGATTTCCAATTCAGCATTTCGATGCACGTATCACCACAAAGTTGCGACAAGATATGTATCCTAGATCTTTTCCTAGAACTTCTTTTCCTTAATTACGTAAGAAGGACATAAGTTCTGTGGTGTTCCGGAGTATTCTCAGGGAATTCGAACTAAGAAATGATGTTATAAATACACCAGGAAAGGAAAGTTAGGAAATACATCAGCTGAAATTTTGTTAAAGAAGTTAAAGAAGCTGCTGGATGTTGAAACAGGATGAAATTTCATCATGAACTTTCCAAATTGTGAGAGTTTAATATCAACAAACTCCTACGCTAGAAAGTGTGAGCGTAAATACTCTTCTTTCAACAAAATATTCCTTTTAAAACAGAACAGAAAAAGTTGAAATTCTCTCAAACTTTTTAAAAAATCGTTTCCTTTAGGGGAGAAATTTTTGCAGGCAGCACTTTTTATGATTTACAGATCCAAAAATTGAAAAACTTAATTTCCAAACACAGGTATTTACGTATTTACGTTCCCACGGTTCTACCAATTCTAATTGAATAATCTGACTAAAATTCTCGGCATTTAAATGGTAAAATTGCGAAGGAGAACACTACTTCTGGTTTTCGAAAATTTCTGCCGTAAGGTTATTAGAGTACGTTTCAAAATTACGTGCACACTTTTAATGATTGCTTGGCGTTTAACCAATTTTCATCCGATTTTCATGATTTTGACACGGTGCAAAGGTATTATCGAGCATTATATATACAATAAAAATTAACTTATATATTATCAAATATATTACCAATGTCATCAACATAGATGTCCAAGTAACTTAAATTCTCTACACGAAAATGTTGTTCTGTTACCTTTAAATCGGCATTGAAAGAAATTGAAGCGACGGTCTCTAAATAAAGAAAAATCAATCACTTAGGCGTAAAAGTAAGTTTATTCCTGATTCGTCGTCTTATGTTGTGAACTTGTCGCCCAAATTTTATTGGTGAAAGTTTGCTAAACAAAAGAATCACTTTAACTTTTATTTTTTTACTCATAATGATTGTGATGGTAACTTTTAAATCCTTTTAAAAATTACCCTTCACGAGTATAAAAAGTGAATGCTTCATCAAATTTATTCAACCATCCCGTCCAGACACATTCAGACTGACGGTAATCTGGTATTTGGGTACATAAGACTTTCAATCTTCGATCTTTATAACGATAATTATAAATTCTACTTAAACGGTCACGACAGAATTGAATGGACACTTGATTCTAAAGTGACTATTTCATCGTTCACAAAGAACGTCCAATAGGAATCTTCATATTGAGGAAGATGCTGTTGCATTTTATATTCCAAAGACGATCTTCATAACGGTCGCTATGTCGACTTGCGATTCTTGATATGCTTTTCCCTGTATTTTAAAAACATGAAATTAAATGTATATCCGATTTCTCTTTGATGATGCCAATGATCACCTATCACAATGATATACACACGGCTTTTTATAAGAAGCCTGTTTATTAAAAGACAAGAACTGCAGTTTTCAAGAATTGCTTCACGGAAAAAACACATCTACTTCTAAAAATCATTCGAGGAAATGTAAATAAGATATTGGTAACGAAATAAATGTATACAAATTTCATACAGACTACAAGACTGCACTTTTACGCCAGACAACTGAGGGATTCATTATAACAATTCCTTGTGAAAGCAATAAAACTTTACCTGGTGGGCAGTGAAAACGAAAATCCTCTTTCCAAGTATTCACGTCTACACCATCCCCTGAATGTGTGCGTGGTAGTCCATCAGGGTGCTCCAAAAAAAGTCTCGTAACAAAACACTACATCAAAGAACATCAGAAGAAATGTTGTTGTTCTCATGATCTAAAATGCATGGGGAAAATATTTAAGAAATTTTTTTTGTATCAGAAACTTGAAATGAATCCGCAGATGCCAACCTTTCCTCTTTCAATCAGCGCACAATTTGTGATGATGATGGTTTAGTGTTTTTGTGATAATGATATCTAAAACGATAACAGTTCTATTTATCACAATTTTCTTAAAAAACAAACTGACAACAACAACAACAACAAACAAACAAACAAACAAAAAACAACAATAGTAACAGCCAGGTTTATCAACATGATATAGACATGTTTAAGAGGCTCCTTTAAACTTTCCGGTACTAACGTAATTTATCATTTTAGCTGTCAGCTTTGTATTGATTTGAAGATTTTTAATTAATGGTCAGTAAGTGCCACTCAGAACAAATGGTAGAAGCAAATTTGTGTATCAAAAGTATTACGTCTTGGAGTTCACCTTCACCTTCGTCTCTGTAGTTAAGTAAGATAAATGGACTTCTTCATTTCTCATTGACTTTTTGATAATATCCGTATCAGCTGGGGTTCTTAAAATGCTTCTTCTCCCAAGAAGCATTTCACAGTTCGAGCAATTTAAAGTCAATAAATCCCTTGAAATCATTGATATCATGTTCGTCAGCACGCTTAGGCCTTATTCAAGTTATAACTGTAATTCAAGTAATAGTTTTCGTTACAAATGTTTTTCTGCTTTGTTTACTGGAAGCACGAAATTCAATGACCTTTTATGTGGCTTTTATGTTATTAGTATTATGACACCTCACAAAATCCTTTATATTTGTTCACATCAAATAAGACTAAGAAACCGTTCATTATTTTGTTTTTGTAACCATGCGTAAGTTTCTTTTAACAGCATCTGGAACCTTCTTTACATGTATTCCCCATAGAAACCCATAACATGTCGATCCTTGTGACATAATAATGATTGTTATAAAGAGTTTTCAGCAATAAATCTTGTTGTTCCTAATTTCGCTATTCTTTTATATAGATATGAGTCTCTTAAGAATATGCATTTAAGCACCTAAACTCATAAACTTTTTTTTTCCCGGTAAATCCAATAAAAGTGAATGAAAACTACGGAAGCGTATTAGTGCCATTTTCTAGTTTCTCCACATAGAAATTTCTATGTGAAATTTTTTTGGTTCATATTTTTTTTAAATCTCCACATAGAAATTTCTATGTGAAATTATTTTTGATTTTTTTCTAATATTTCCACATAGAAATTTCTATGTGAAATTATTTTTGATTTTTTTCTTAGTTTCTTCACATAGAAATTTCTATGTGAAATTATTTTTGATTTTTTTCTTAGTTTCTTCACATAGAAATTTCTATGTGAAATTATTTTTTAAAAAATTGTTAAAAAAATTCTCTACATACACTGGATGCGAAAATGTTCTGCGTTTTTGAAAATTTTACATACGCTGGATGCGACTTTCCATTATTATTATCATTTGCACGTGCACTAAAAATGGCGGATGTGAGTCTTGGAAGCAACGAAGAGGTAAGTCACTTTTCCCATAAAATTTCGATTGTAAGCCGCTTGAACTCTTTGTGAAAATCGCTGAAGTATCAACTAACTGTACTCAGTATTTCTTTTGTTAGATTTTAGAATTCCTCAAGCTTCGCGGTTATGACGATGAGTCGCTAAAAAAAGTTTCGAGGGTAAGTTCTTTCTCTTTTAACAGCTAGCTGGCTTGTTTGATGAATTCCGTTGTGACGTAGCTATACTGTTATAGTGATAATAAATAATTCAAAATAGAAAATCTGCGAAGGGCTTTAAGCAAAGATTTGGTGTAAAAATGGCTTGCACAAAATGTTATATAACAAGAGAATCATCTATTTATAAATTCTTAACAGCCCGAAAAATAAAACTCTGCATATACAGTAATTGTTTACTTTTTTATTCGTAATTTACTCTTTTGACCTAATGTGATCTCAACAACAATGCAATAATAATATTTCTATGGATTTATAGATCTTTTGAAAAACATTTATTGTATAAAGAAAGTTAAAAAAAACTTTTTTATATTTGAATAGATGATTTCCTGAAATAGTAGTCAAATCTTGTTTTGAAGAAATTATGTATATGGAAGGTATATTTATCTGCTGTGTGTGTGTGTGTGTGTTTTTTTGTTGTTTTATTGACTTAAACTTTGTTCTCATCTATATTTTTTTCTTTTTTAAGGTGTCAAAGGAGTCTATTCATTTGTTCAGCACTCAAGATTTTGCCTTTATTGGTATAGCTTTGGCAGATGCACGGCTGCTTATTGAAAAATATCGCTCGGATAGAGCTGGTGAATTGGCTGATATTGTTGCAGCTGTCCGTGGAAGGCAAAAATGCGGTAAGGAATCTAAAAAGAAAAAGAGCACATTGAAAATCAAGTATGGCTGGCACCATTGTTCTTCATCTAAAAAAGGTTATATAGTGGTGAAGTTATCCTCTGGAGGTGGTGTTCGTGAAAAAGAATGGGAGAGGGAGACCAAGTTGAAATTGGTATTTGAGGATATGATAACAATGTTTTTTCCAAATAAAAGGAACAGTAAAGGTAGGTTATGTTATGCATACAATAATGTGTACAAAAAAAGTAACTGTATTTATAATTGTATTTTTTTAATAGGCAGCTCAAATTTGATGACATTCTATTTGTATGGTGCAGACATGACAGAAATAACAGACATGGACAAATCAATTGATGATTTTGTAAAACTTAAAGGCATAAAAATGCCGAAATTCTTGCTGATGAGTAAACTGTTAACATTTGATGAATATTCAGATGATTCAGATTTTGACATACCAACTAAGGAAGGACCTGGATCCTCTACGCCGATATCAGAAGATAGGAGGGTCCTTATAAATGATCAAGATCAAGCATTTGAACTGTCCTTAAAAGCTGATCAGTTAAAAGACAAACTGACTCAGCAAAAGGAAGAAGAAGAAAAAAAGAAGGAATTTGAGAAACAAAAGAAAGAGCAGAGAGTACATAATATTCGAAAGCAACTGCAGGAAAGAAGAAGGCAGCTACTTCCAGATGAGCCGTCTTTATCACAAGATTGTAGCATAATTACTGTCCAGCATATTTCTTTGGGGAGGCAGACACGTCTGTTTCCATCACACTGCAAAATGGAATCAGTTTATCACTGGGTGGGAAGTTTAAATGATCAACCAGAGTTGTTTGAGCTTCTTGTTTGTTTACCAACAGCCACTGTAGTGGACCCAAATGCTATTGTAGCGGATTTTGAGAAACACATTTTATACATGAAAGAAGTTGAGAATTCAAATTTCACAATGGATATTCAAATTCAGATAAAAGACCATGTAGATAATCAGCAGCCCCATTGTTCAAATGAGGGTTTGTACAGTGATAAAAATGAGTGCCGGTTAATTTTATGTCCTGTCTGCTCTAAACAATATCCTGCAGAGACAATAGAAGTACATGCAGCAGAATGTGCAACTGCGAAATACCCATTGGTCATTGAAAGTAACTCTAGTGATGATAGTGATATGGAACTGCCTATGTATTAGAAAGAAAAGAAGTTAATGTGACAGACATTGAGAAAACATTGAAAGATATTGTTGGTAAATGTTCTGTTGATGAAAGTCATGCTATGAAAATCAAAGTGCGTCGAAATTATGTGTTTAATGATTTTTGTGAAAGGATAAAAAAACCATGGATTCAAAATAAACTTGGTTGCTCCTTCTCAGTTGACTTTTATGGTGAAAGTGGAATTGACCAGGGTGGGTTATCAAGAGAATTCTTCTCGGGTAAAAAAGATTATTTATATATTGATGTTATAGTTTGTTTATATACTATGTTTTATAAGGTTAGTGTAGATAGAAATTCAATTTGGGATATTATGTATTGCATATTTTCTTGGAATCCCACAGTGTGTGAGTCTTGTAGTTTTAAGGTGGTGCTAGGATCAAGTTTTTCACTAAAAATATCTAGTATGTGTCTGTGTGTCTGTGCATTTAGAAAATTACCTATTAAATTGCTAAATTTTGTCTCAAAACCTCATTTCATTTCGAAGATACAGGAGGGTGAGCCATTTTCAGGCCCTCTCAATTAATAGTGTGAATAATACCCCTATTCATATGGTTAATGGCTTTATAATTTATTTGATTATTAATTATTGAATTGAATGATTGGCTTTTAGAAGCACTTGAAGATATCAGGAATGACTTGCTTGTTGATTATGATGATGGAAAAGTACCATATTCTGTATTACTTGAAGATATTGCTAGTGGCAAATTTAAAATGGCAGGTCAACTGATGGCATCATCAATTTGTATGAGCGGACCAGCACCGTCATTTTTTACTGAATGGGTATACAGATATTTCATTGGAGGTCTGCAACACTGTCTGAAGTACATACCAGTCACAATGGGCCATGAAATGAAGTTATCGAAAGCATACAATTTTGTAAGTTTCTTTCTGTTACTTTCTTTAGAAATTCATTTGGGAAAAACTGAAAGTAAGCTTAAAAAAGACAAAAAAAAAAATATGTTTCAACATCAGGTGGTGCAGTTTCCTGCAAACTTATATACAAACTTTGCAATCAGAAATTTATTTGTCACAATAATTTCTCCTATTTCAATAGAAATGCAGACAAGGCTTGTTAAATATTATACTTGTTATACTGGTATATACTGGTATATATGTTGCTATGTAGATACAAAAGATTGAAAGTTCAGAAAATCTGAAAAATTATTGTATCACTGATGAAGGTTTAGATGTATTGTCGGAAATTGGTTTCCGGGGTATACCAAACAAGGTCACCATAGATGCCAAGGAAAATATTTTAAAGTATGTTTTAGAATGTCCAACTTTTTTTATGTCTTTTTATTGCGATTTTGATTGCAGATATCAATTGCAGGTTATTAATTCATTTGAAATACATGAAAATGATAACTAAAGAGTAGCTAGTAATTTGTTTAATGAGTTTGGATTGCTATGTTTCTTGATTTCTTAGATTCATTTTCATGAAGGCTGTTCTGAATGATGTCCTTCCTTGTTTGCAGCAGTTGGTTGAAGGTTTGCAGATGTATGGACTTCTGCAATTGATGCAAGATAATGAGGAAGTTTTTAAATTTGTATTTTGCCCCAACAGTGAATTATGTTGGACATTTGAAAAAGTTGAAAACTTGCTGGAACCAATTTACAGTACAAATAGAAGTTCACGAAAAACGAGAGAAGTGAACACATTTAAGGCACTGGTTGATTATTTAGAATCATCTTATGAGGAAGGTAAGCGCTGTTATTACCCTTTTACAATCAATTTGTTTCTCAATCAGTTTTTGAGTTTTCCCAACGCAATGATTTTTATTTAGGTGAAAAAGGTATGGAAAAAGTCATGAAGTTTATGACTGGTTCACCGTCGGTTCCGGTGCTTGGATTGCCAAGTTTGGTGAAAATTGAGTTCTTGCACGATTGTTCTTCATATTGCCAATGCAAACCATGCGTTTCCACGTGTGATCTCACATTAAAGATAGCAGTGCATTATGACACTGTGGAAAAAATCAAACGTTCATTCGAGGATGCAATTGCTTTAAGTTTTGGTTTTGACGAGATATGATTTATTTGTTGGTAATTGCTTCAACGTTTTTACAAAAGCTATATTTCTTTTTTAAACTTACGGAAACAAAGCGTAATCTTTTGTTTGGATCCTATCTCAGTTGCTTCAAGGCTAGGAACTTTCGCGAGAAGATTATTTAGCGGTTTTTGCAGAAGTATATTGTGTCATTTTCGATAGACACTTATTTATTCTGTCTTCATCTTCAAGCAAAAGTGTCTGACATTTTTTTGTTAAAATGTACGGTTTATAACCCTCTCCAATTCGAAGGAAGAATTCAAATGGTTTTGCAGTGAATGTAGCATATGTTTTTATATATTGTTTTTATATCAGGATGTTTTGGCGAGGCTGTACATATGGTTATATCATAAGAAGTCTTTGAAGTATCAAAAGTGTAGTAATTTTGTTTATTGCTTTTGAAACTCAGTTATTTATAAGAACGCTTTTCATTTAATTTTCAACACGAAGCCAGCAGTCATTTGTATGCTTTAAAACAGTTGTATTGAAATCGGTGTTTTTAGCCGTTTTTAGTTTTTATTTGTAACATATAGATATAGTTGAAATACAAACGATTACTTTGCGTTATAACTCGGAATCCGTTCGTTTATCCTGCACACGATCGCGATACACATTTCCCTAGGAGGCGGGGCTGGATAGTTTGGCGAAATATCGACGTTTAAACAGAAACTCGGGAAATGCGTATTGACTTGACCAGCAAACATATAATAGACCTTCCCGAATTTCCGTTTAAACACTGCATTGAGGCCGCCGAGTTGTCGTGTCTAACCTCGTTTTGAATATTTAAATTCCTAACTATCATCATGGGAATTGGGAATAGTATAAACTATTATTAAGTTATAAAATAATGAAATCAGTAGAACAATGAATTCCATACAAACGAGGTTAGACATGAGAACTCAGCCACAATGAAGTGTTTAAACAGAATTCGGGAAAGGTCTATTTTAGTTATCGTCTTGCAATGGGATTAAACAATCTTCATCAAGAAATGCAGAAAGATCCGCTTATACAATTATTAAAATTCACTGGCGAATACGTAATCTCTAAGGACCTAAACGCATATCTGCTTTCATAATAAGCAGTTTTGGTTGATTTTATTTTGGGACACTAAATGAAATCACTGTCAGTTAAGGTTTAGCTTTCGTTTTAGATGGAGAGATAAAGGAGACTAGATGAGGTTATTACTATATATTGTCAATAAAGGCAAGAAGTCTGTCATACAAATTCCTGGCTTCATCTGCAGTGTTTGGGAAAGTTGCATTATATTGAAGCATATAATGAAGGGCCACTTTTTCAAAGTCTTCATTACATCCAAACGGAGATGTGGCAACACTGTATTGTTCTGCTAATTTGATGTCACTGCATGCAACCTCCCTCTTGTAGTTTAAATTGCCTATGATGAAATTGAATGAAAAAAAATTAAAGAAAATTCAGATCATTTCTCAATTACCAAAGAGGGAGAAGGAGATAGAAATGCAAGAGACACATTATTTAAAAATGCTTTTTTGATGCTTACCGTTGTACCCAGGCAAATTAAATAGTATGTCAGAAATTCCACTTGGGCACTCTTGATTAGGATACGGTCTTATACGGTGTGAATTATGCAACAACATAACTTCTCGAAGCTCTTTTTTAATGACAAATGTATAACAAAATTTCAAGCACTCCCTGAAAGCCGAAAAGCATTAGATAGATTACATTCCATCCAGTCTACAGAACACTGCATTATCACATGATAAATAAATAGATAAATAAATCAATAACACCGATAAGAGAATAAAGCAAGAAAAGTACAGTAATACATCACCTTTGAACAGGATCTGAATCATTCCAACTTCCTTCATCTTTCATATCCTAAAAATAGTGGAAATACAAGACTAAGAGATAGAACCCTTTAAAATTCAAGTGACATGGACTCAAATAGGGCATTAGTTGGTTTATTTTGGAGCAATAATACATAAAAAGTGTGCACCTTGAAATAGTTCATCCACCACTGTCCAAAGTATCGCCGTAATTGTGACCAAAAGGCTTCGATACGCTGAAATATAGAAGTAATTAATACCATAATTTAAATTTAGTACTATACCGTATTAAATTTAAATTCCTACAGCCCCATTGGAAGAGTGAACTTCAACTGTTAATTGTTCATAATCCTATAATTACTCCAAAACATGTAATTACTAGTAAATTAGTTAAAATAGTGAAGTAAATTCATTTGAAATTAACAGAAAAAGAACAAAATATAATGAATCACAGAGATAAGGAAAAGTTAAATCATTTTTCCAAGGATGAAAGCTTCGATTACCAACAAATTGTTTGCTAGAAATGTGTACCTGATTGGAGGTAGATTTTCCAAAAAGAAAGCTTTTCTCTCCTGCCATACTGTCATTGTGGTAGCATCTAAAAAATCGTTGAATTGCAGCAACTCTGACATTTTCATTACCAGCATCACCCCGTATGGCTCTAGCTGTACCTAAACGTTAGAAGGGATAACATATTCAATATGTCACAAGAAGTACGAGATTTTGATAACTTTAAGAAACTCTATGAATAGAAACTAATCCAATGAAAATATGAAAATATGAAATTGAAAGAAAATGAAAAAATAATGCAAAAAACCTTTCAGTTTTCTAACACATTCGAGATAGTATTTTGCAATTATCTTTGGGTCATTGTTTGATGATGCAGTTTCAAGCCAAAGCATTTTACGGGAATATCTATATAGAACTTTATTTATTCAAATATACAAATTTATTCCCTTTAAAATGAGCTAACATCGTTCAATTCATTTAATATGTGCTTAGCCCTGGTTAAGATTTCAGGGCAAATGCTAGCCACTTTTTAAAAAATGTGGTGACAACTGTAGCTATTATCTGTTTTCATTTTCACGCCCTATAATCCCACCTTTATACATTCAAAAATAAACAAAAAAGATTTAAAATGATTTCCGACCCATCTATACATCCATGTATGCAAAAACCATATGGTTTAAGCTTGTCGTAGCCATCTATGTGCCATATGTAATTTGGTCCCTAACATTACAAAAATATCAAGCTTATAAAACCCACACTGAAGACAAAAAACAAAAATTGCTTAAACATTTCAATATCATCGGTGTGTTGCTAACTTTTGCTATATACTTTCTTTTGGTCAATCGTTTTGCCTTTCTTTGTTTTACTCCTTCTGGATCGAGAATATTCTGGATTTCTCTGACGATATTCCTAATGAAATTAAAATTTACTAAATGAAATTTTGATGGGCATTTGGCTGTTGCACATTCAGATGACAAAGCATCGAATATGAAGAAAAAAGGAAAGTAGATGCTGAAAATGTGAAGAATAGCCTTTTAAACATCCCACAAATTTAACACACACAAATTCATGTGCACATGCATCAATTGGAGAACGTTATAACTTACTGGCTAGTTTGAACTTTGTGCACAACTCTTAGTTTGTGATGCATCCGTCTATATCCTAACAAATTTCCACTGGTATTTATTTCTTCCTAAAGAAGACCATGCAATAGCAATATGTTAAAAAAAATATAGAAGTGCATATTAAACACATAAATTAATTTAGGGGGTTTCCTGCCATTTGTCACATTGATATAGTTGCAATTTAACAATTGCATGAGTTTTTTTGAGTAATTCGCGAATAAATAATATACTACTACTACCAAATGTGTTAGAATGTGTAGACAGCTAGCTATAGCAGCGCCCCCACCCCTATTGTTTTAATTGAAGCTAGGTAGTAGTAGAGAAAGTATTTTCCCAATATTCTGAATTATATATATCCTTTAAAAAATAAGTTAATATACCATAAAGAATCGAAAAGGTAAGGAAGATTAACCTGAAATTAACCTGAACAATATCACATATATCTTTAAATGAGCAGTTTGTTTTTCTTCTGAATAGTCCCAAGGTTTTCAAATGTCTCTTCAGTTGTCGCAAACTAATAATAAAGGAGTTTTACCATCCATTTGTCATAACAATAATGTAATGAATGATTTCATTATATAATTAGAAAGATTCTGTTCAGAAAATATGAAATCACACGGTAAAGCTACAATTGGACCCAACTAGCTAGCTAACCTTATCTTGATTCTATCCTTAACATTCATCAATGCAGTAATTTCTTTATACTTGTAACCTTTCTCAAAATATTCTGTGATTCTTTCCATTTCTAAATCATAATCACATACAGATTTAGCAAAATAACTTGCAGCACTGTACTTGAAAAATAACAACAATGCAGGAAAATTTCCCTCACTTTTCTCATGTGCATCATTCGTAGTCACCATCTTGCTGTAAACATGGTGTACACTTTACTCAGTGCCTATACACTTTACTTCATGCCACTTCAATTTATGTTTACCCAAGACAATTATTAGGAAAAACTAGAAAAAAGGAAAAGTTATTTCACATAGAAATTTCTATGTGAAGAAACTAAGAAAAAAATCAAAAATAATTTCACATAGAAATTTCTATGTGGAAATATTAGAAAAAAATCAAAAATAATTTCACATAGAAATTTCTATGTGGAGATTTAAAAAAAATATGAACCAAAAAAATTTCACATAGAAATTTCTATGTGGAGAAACTAGAAAATGGCACTAATACGCTTCCGTAGAAAACAATTAAATTTCGATTTATTATTGTGTAATCATAATTGTTTATTATTCCCATTTTTAAAAAAATGTTAAAGATTTCCGCCTACTCTCTTTTCATTTCTTTTTATCACGGATTTGGTTTATATGCATTCATTCATGTAGTATTTAAATGTAGTATTTAGATTGCAGTAGGTTTACTGAGAAACAGTTATTCATTTGTATTTCTTTCATTTTTTTCTGAACATATTAAAAGTAGACGTCAAATGGCTACAACACTTCATGTTTCAGTGTTTATGTGGTAACAAAATTTCAACAGATGAAGGTCATAAAATCAGACAACTTCTAAGATCCCAGGAATTGTTTACACCAATCTTTTATAGCCAGCTCTTAAACGTCGATTGATTAACATTGATAGCCAACATAGGTTAACATGAGAAGTGGATACAATGTAATCTTTAATCAAGTGATTTGCCATGTATCTTTTTGACCCTTACGTGCGCCGGTAAAGAAAGAATTCGTCGATTACTATTTCATTTATCAGTAGAACTTCCCCAGAAGACATGTTTATATGTCGTATTATAACTTGGTTGTCAGTACAGACCCTGCGTGTTAAAAATTGCTCCTAACAGTTTCACCATTGTTTAGCAGTTAAGCATATGTATACCTAAATAATATCAATGAAACAATTAAATACGTGAAAATGAAGTCTGTTCAGACAATCAAAATATAATATGACATATAAACACAACAGATCCATTCTAGCTTGTGCTTTTCCTTTTCAACTTGAACTATTGAATAATGGATGATTTTGTTTCTCGGACAAGTGTTGTTCATCATTATCATCTTATTGATCCAATGATTTACGTTCGGCTTCGTTTCGAGAGAACCTTCTCTAATCATGAGCTATTAAACTCGAGTATTTTAAGATTTGGGAATTCGGACACTAAAAATTTGGAAATTTAGTACTCTTCCAACCCCTTAGGCGGTCAACCAGGTAGAATGGGTGGGACATAAGAAGTAAACATTTTTCTTATCATAGATATATTCCTTTCTAACATGGATTCAAATATATTCATTTTGAAATAATTTGTTAAAGTATATAAATTATTAATCTCTGTAATATCAATATTAAAATTCATGGATAAGAGTAGCATTACAAGATCTCTCTATTCTGGCGTCTGATATAAATATTTTCCATTTAGAATTAAGTTAGTAAAAAAAGTGATCATCTAAATTGACCGATAAGTTTAAAGTGAAAATTAGTTTTGTAAGATTTAATACGCAGGAGCGACAAAAAAGTCTTCATAGCCATAGGTTTACCCTTATTGCACCCAGAAGAACCATTGAATCATACACGTATAAATCATAAACATTTCGGTTAAACTTAATTATTTAAATTAGAGAGACAAAAGATAGACCGTATAAACCTACTCTAACCGAGAAACATTTCAACACACACCTTTCCCCTGTAGAAAATAAAAGAGATAGGAAAAACACCATGCTCTAAAGCAGAAAGGCTTTTTCAAATAGCCCCTCTTTTTATCTAAAATACTTCATTCTGTATCACAACAGCACATATTGCTTTTGCATGTTCTATCGTTACGACAGTTCATAGCGCACCAACTGTCAATACCTGGCACTTTTCCCCATGGACCATTTTTGTTTTGGTAACATCGTTTTCTCTGATGCATGTCGGCAGGTACCACACAGTTTCTGGTTGGCTTGCGAGTGACTTTTGTCGATCCTTTGCTGAATGTTGATTTCTTTGGCACTTTAGTAGACATCAAAGGCGTTTGTGTGGTTCTCTTTATGGGTTTTGGGGATTTCCTAACACCAGTTGTTGTTTTTGGAACTACTGTTTTTGTTGACGATTCACAACAACACATTTCACTTTTACATGTCCTGTCTATAGGACAAACAGATTGACACCATTGGTGAATGGTTTGTTGTCCTGCCCAAGGACCTTTCTGATTCAAGACACATTTTTTTCTATTGCTCAAATCGTTTGGAACAACACAATTACCATTTGGTTCTTTTGGCGTAGTCTTCTTAGGTTTTAATGTTGTTGGTTTAGGACCACATACGCATTGGCATGTTTTACATCCAGAATATGTTGGCCCACAACCAGGGGAAGGACAGTTCCTTACGTTTTTACACCATTTATCCATCATACGGTCATTGGCCCAAGGTCCATCGGGATTAACTTTGCATCCATTTTTGCTTGGCGGCAGAGTGGGTGGTGGGATACATTTACCAGAGCGTTTTTTATTCTGACACTTCTTCCAATCCAAATTTTCATTGCGTGCTGCGGCAATGGCGGCTTTTAGTAAGGGATATTGTTTTCCAGTTTTACACATATCTTTGAAATCATCCAGATCCAAAGCCCAAAACATAAAACCACCAAGCTTTCGTTTCTTCATTATATTTTTCACTTTATAAGCAATACTTTCTTCGTCATCATAAGCAATAAAATCCCGACCATCGCTGCCATAAGGAGCCATGACTTTGCTGTCAGAAGAACAGATGTGACTTTCCCAGTTGATGTGGCAAATTTCGTAATAAGCCAAAAATCCACTTTCCCTGGTAGATTGACCTTTTGCGCCGCCTGTCCACGGTGACTTCGATCCCAATCCCCATTGTTTACAAGGATTGGAAAGTTTCCATGTTCTTCCGTACGACGCAAGGCCCAGAATGAGTTTCTGCGATTCCATTCCACTTGCCAGCCAGTGATCAACCACATTAAGAACACTGAGCTCGTGTCTTTGTGCTTTTGGATTACAATCTGTGTGGTGACCCGTTTTCCCTTCCCATTTGCCATGCAAGTCATACGACATCAAGCTAATAAAGTCTAGATGCTTTGAGATTTCGAACATTTCGTAAGATCTATCAGCTGATCCCGGTCCAGCAGCAACAGCAACTGTTACTAATAAGTTGTGTTTAGCGAATGCTGTTTTCAACTCTTTGCAAAGCTTGGTGAATTTGTTCTTGTCTCCAGCTGTTGATCCACGTTGTGCTGGATACTCCAAATCCAAGTCAAGGCCATCAAAATCTATAGCAAAACGAATAATATTAATGATCTGGACTTTAATTATCGTTTTTAAACACAAATGACACTATACGATCATTCATTGCTAATCTCAATATCGTCAATTAAATTTCTAAAAAAATGGTATTGTTGAAGTATGTTTACTCGCTACGAAATATCAATACTACTTTTGATAATAATGTTTGTAAAAATGTCCCCATCGAAATCGTAAATAGTTTCAAAGAGTAGAATACATTTATGCAGAATAGCTGAAGAAAATAGAATAAAATTTCTCAAACATAACTTTTTCAAACAGGGGTGGGGAATGTGATGTTGCATAAAGCATAGGTGTACTTGATATGCTGTAGAAAGTATTCACTTACTATGTTTTTTTAAGTAAATAATTGCTGATTGAATGAAATGTTGTCTCGATTGTTTAGTGGCTACCATTTCCTTGAATCCGTTTGAACCATGGTTCCATCCACCAACAGCTAGCAGAGTTTTCAGTTGAGCGTCTCGAGTTTTTAGATGGTTTACCTAAAAATTCAACAGGGACATAATTTTGAAAAGTCTGCTTAAGCTTATCAATGATTTCAGCGTATATAACTATGAATCTTATTTGTTGTATTTGCAAAACGTAAGAGTGATGAAGCTGGATAGCACTGCTAATAGAATTATATGTGCTAATATTCTCTTATACTTACTTTCACAAAACCTTCATTTTCATCATTATCTTCATACGGCATAATGGTATGTATATTGCCACTTTTTGCTACTTTTGCAAACGCATAAATGATATGCGTACATAACCCATCTTCATAGTGATCTGATATACTATACCATCCTGGAAAGCCTTTACGATACTGTGCCCAATTTGTGAAATAACAAACGCGTTTATATTCGCATAAAACAATTGAGAACAACGAATAAAGAACCAGTAGTTTTATCGTTCTCTCATCCATCTTTGACTTCGATTGGTTTTCGTTAGAACCGTGAATGAACCATATAACTTTGGACAGGGTGTTTTATATCCACTGCTCTTATTCTAGAAAGGAAACAATTAAGTTTTGTGACGTATGGTAATAAAGCAATTCAGGAAGAAAAAAGTCATTAAACAGCGAACAACAATTAGTGAAAGTGTGCGAAATCAAATTGTCCTGAATCTTTAAACCTAACTAGAGATTACTATCATTTTATCAGTGTATATATCACTTCATTGGAGTTCTCTACGCCCATATTTTTTTCTCTCAATGTGTTATCGCCATGTTCTTTATTATTATAAATCATTATTTTTTTCCTTTCTTGTTGTATGTTGGTGTGTTTGTGACGTTTCGATGACCTTTTGTTGATTTAATGACTCAATATAATACTTCGACCGCAAATGGCCTTCATAAATTAATGTTATCATGAATTGTTTGGCATACAGTTTATGTGGTATTTTCGAATTCTCCGTATATGATCAGAGAATGTTTAATTACTGCGGGTTTTAAATGTTACATGAATAAGTAAGTAAATCAAGGGACGTTTTACGTTATTGGGACTCCAACCATAGTAGTTGGCTATTTTGCTTTCAAGAAGGAAGTTTACTTACCGCCAACGATACCTATATCATTGATCTAACTTGCACAATATTATTTTGTTTTCAAACTTTAGACATAAAAGAGAATACATTGATAGGAAGTATTTTTTTAAAATGGACAGCATTAACAAATTCAATTCGGAAATTGCTGGATGGTTGTCAGAAAATGGCAGCTACGTATCTCACAAAACATCTCATTACCTGAAAGAAATGTTTAACAAATGTTTTTTTGCCAAACATATAACATTGGTGTGGAAGTAAACAATCCCCATGCGTGGTTTTAACAACTTCACACATTGTGAAGTAAATAGGAAAATATACTCCTAATGTTTACTATAAACAAAAGTGAAATGTTAGATCTTGTTACATTATCTAAAAGAAATAAATATTAAAAGCCGTCAGGTTTGTAGTTTTAGCCAAGGCCATAATTACACTTCCAGTTTTTATCTAATCAACGTGTTCCCCTCTATCAAAATTTCTTCAGCAAATTTAAAATGGTTGAACACTAGGTAATATTTAATTCAAAAATCAATTGATTTTCACAAGACGGTCTTATGTTTTGACATCATTTAGTAGATCAAATTTTAAATTTTAAATTTAGCGGATTTAAATTTTTTGAGGCTTGTTTTCACTGGTAGCTTTACATTTCTATCATCTTTACTTAGCACATCATTTGTTTAGAACCAATGTATCTAACCAAAAAACAAGTTTAAAGGCGCGATATTTAATTTACCTAGAAATGAAGTCATTGTTATGATGACATAAACAACATGTTATATGACATTTGATGTCATTTTACAAAAAATCATGGTCTGAACAAGGTCAATTTTCTATGCAATGAGAGCAGATATTAAGGTTTTTAAGGTTACGACTTTGCTTGAAAACGTGCAATCGCAAGAACCGCATGGACACAATTAGTTGTAATACACTAGACCTCTTCATACATGGTAGGTGAACTTCAAATATGAACGTTCTTGCAAATGTAATTCAGGTTTGCATGACTCATTACTAGATTTATTAAAACTGCCCATGTTTTTCAATTTTTGCTTTCGGGGATAGATTCTCCCTTTACACCATATGGCTTCGCTAACGAAACAGAATGCCGTGAGATTTTCTTCGTAAATCAGATTTTCAAGTTCTTAGGGGCTTTTACTTACGTATTTAACGTTTAAAGATTTTTCATTATATGAACATTAGAGAAAATCACTATCATGCCTCTTGCACTGTTGATAACAAGTAGTATCTTATACAAGAACTTTCTGCTCGCACAAAAATGGGGACTTTTGAGATCTTTTCATATCACTGATTCTAATAGTCAGGCACCTGAGACAAACAACGTTTTCAGTTTTAACGAATAATGAGTACAATGATCACGGGCAATAAAAAACCTCAAACTATAGTCCATTGGTCATTCTTCAAGTGTCCATTTTTGGATTTACTAGTACGTGTTTAATAAACAAGAGAACTGAACATAAAAGAGTGTGTTTCATTTGGCCAACAGATGGAAAAACCTATTGCATAACGTTTAACGTTAAATTCAACGTTATATAAATGTTTAATTCACATCAATTCAATGTAAAAACTTCTAAACAAAACATAAAATTTAAAAACGTTGTAGACCTAAATATGTCTTATATTAGTTCATTTACAGTTCTGGCACTTAATTTGCCGAAGCAAATGCTTACGCTGTCAAAAACAGTTTTTACAAGATAAAAATATTTTGGTATAATGTTTACTCACCAACGTTAAAAAAAGGGTTGTAATGAAAAATTGTTTTTAAATAACTTCATTTAGATTTAGAAAATACATCTAAGTACAAAATTTGAAGACATTAGATCTTCTTTAAAGCCACCCAAATACTTTCACAACCTCTAAAGCTGTAAATCTCTTTCATTTACAATTTCTTTTGCAAGTAATATTTTGTCACTTTGAAATAACTTTCCCTTTTGTATTTGATAAGGCCTTTGTTATATCAAACAGCATCAGTTTTCATTATTTTTTCTTATCTCTTACAAAACAAAGGGAGGTTTTGCAGTGTGCATAGCGCCTTTAAAAGATTTTGTGTTCTATTCTTTTTCATAAACCTGGATTTTACAATGTGTTACAAATAAACAATTAGCTAGTTTCAAGCAGTTTAGACTGTAAATTCATCATTTTTTATTACAGTTTGTTTTCTTTGCTAGGTCGTTGAAAAAATTTACGTTTTGAGGAAAATAACATTAAAGTCACTTGAGAACATACGACGTCAGAAAACTGACTTGACAAAACCTCTAATTTAAGGTGCAATAAGACTATTAGAAACTTTTGTAACTTGGATTTGATGCAGATATGTTCAGGGAAAATTTTAAGCAAAAGTTGTTATTTTGACATTAATTCTCCTTTACTGAATTATATTGAGCTGCGATTGGAGAGGTTTATAAATCCACGAATTGCGAGCGGCGAGTAGCCCGTTACGAGGTACTCGTTGCTACAATAAAATCACGAGTTACGAGTTACTTTTTCGCTTTTAATCCACGAGTTACCAGTTGCTGTTTACGAGTTGGTGCAATCCTATTATTATTTATTAATTTTTTTAATTAAAATTCTAATCCTAACTAAATTTTAGGAAAAGTCATGAAATATGAAATCAATACCATCAACAGTTCCGGATATATCAAATTAGATAGAATTTTGCGTGCCATATATGGTTAAAGTGAGAGTTGCGAATTTAAAGTTCGAGTTGCGAGCCTAAAGTTACATATATAAACATATATTAATAAAGGAGACTTATTTCTAGATGGGGTAAGCAACATACATTAAATTTCCCTCACACAAACCTATGAATGTTTCAGTTAATAGTTAATAAAAGTTATTAGCAAACTAACCCTAACTAACCCTAACTAACTGGTTATGAGAGCATTACCGAAAAATATTGACCGACGTCAAAGTAAAGGTTGAACTTGCGGTGGCAGTACGTGACGGAAGTTATAAATTGTCATTAATGTTTGTGTATAGTTGCTAATCCTTTAGAAAATGACATCAGATATATTTTTGTGAATGTTCAGTTAGTCAGCTATTGATAAAGCATTGAAAAATGGCACTAGGCAATTAAGAAAAATCGTCTCCATAAGTTAAAAAAGGAAGTAAAAAATGCTGAAAACACTTCTCACAAAGCTGTCAGTGCATTATTTCTTTATATACATGATATACACACGCCTTAATATAAGAAGCTGGCTTGTGAATGGCCAAAAACTACAGTTTTCAAGAATTAGTTCACTGAAAAAACTCATCTACCTCTAATAAATATTCGAGAATTGTAAGTAATATATTGGTAACGAAATAACTTTATACAGATTTCACACATACTGCAAGACTGCATGCCAGACAAAAAATAATTCCTGATGAAAGCAGCGAAACATTATTTGGTGAGCAGTGAAAACGAAAATTCACTTTCCAAGTATTGAAGTATTTCCAAGTATTTGTGCATAGTAGTCCACCAGGGTCACAGCACTCCATCAATGAACATCAGAAGAAATGTCGTTGTTCTCAATGATAAAATGCATGGGGAAAATATTTACGAAAAGTTTTTTTGTGTTAGAAACTTTAAGGAACAGTTAAATGAATCAGAAGATGCTAACCTTTCCTTTTCAATCTGTGCACAATTTGTAAGAACGATTGTTTGGTGTTTTGTGATAATGGTATTTAAAACGGCAACAGTTTAATTTATAGCCATTTTCTTAAAAAAACAACAAACAAACAAACAGATAGCAAAAACAACAACAACAAAAACAAATAAAACAACAACAAAATCGACAACAAAGAAACAAAGAAACAAAAAACAACAGTAACAGCCATGTTTAAGATGCTATTTTAAACTTTCGGGTAATTACGTAATTTAAGCAGCCAGTTTTGTTTTGATTTGAAGATTTATAATTCATAGTCTGTCTTGGAGTCCACCTTCACCTTCGGCTCTATAGTTAAGTAGGATAAAAGAACTTCTTCATTTCTTATTAACTTTGTGATAATATCAGTAATATCTTGGGGTGTGGGATATGAGGAGAGAAATTTAAAAATTCGAGCAATTTATTGTAAATAAATCTCCAGAAATCATTGATATCATCTTCCTTAGCATGCTTAATCATTATTTATGTATTAACTGAATGACGGCCACACATGGTTTCCAGACGACAAAATGCAACGCGAACGAAGAACTGTGACCCATATACAAATATACTATATCAACATGCAGAGCTTTTAAAACAATGTTAATCACTGTGTTAGTTTCCGTTACAAATGTTATTATGCATTGTTCACTGCAAGCGTGATGAAGTTGTTAGATAATTTAATGATCTTTTATGAGGCTTTTATGTTATTAGTATTATGACATATCACAAAATCCTTTATGTTTGTCCACATCAAATAAGATTTGGAAACGGTCATTTCGTTCTTAATTTTGCTTTTGTGCCCATCCGCACATAAGATTTTGCTAAGTGTTTGCTAAGTCGATCCTTGTGACATAAAAATGACTGTTATAAAACTATAGGAGTTTTCACCAATATTTCTTGTTTTTCCTGATTTTGGTTTATTTTTATAAAGATTTGAGTCTTTGAAGAAAATGTATTTTACCACCTGATATTTATGAACATTTTCTTCTCGGTAAATCTAATGAAGGTGAATGAGAACAATTAAACTTTTATTCATTATTGTGTAATCATAATTGTTTATTATTCCCATTTTTGGATATATGTTTACCTACTCCTTTTTCAATTCCTGTTTTTCACGGTTTTGGTTTGTAGGCATTCATTCATGTAGTCTTTAGATGTAGTATTTAGATTACAGTAGGTTTAATGGGAAAAGGTTATTCAATTTCTTTCATTTTATTCTGAACATATTAAAAGTAGACGTCAAATGGCTACAACACTTAATTTTTCAGTGTTTATGAGGTAACAAAAGTTCAACAAATAAAACTTATAAAACCAAACAACTTCTAAGACCTCAGGATTTGTTTACATCAAAGTTTTATACCCAGCTCTTAAACGTGGATTGATTGATTTTGATAGCTAACAAAGGGTAACATGAGAAGTATATACAATATACGTTTTAATCAAGTGATTTGCCATGTATCTTTTTGACCCTTATGTGCGCCGGTAAATAAAGAATTCGTCGATTACTATTTTATTTATCAGTAGAACATCCCGAGAAGACATGTTTAGACGTCGTATTATAATTTGGTTGTCAGTTCAAATTTCAGGTGTTGAAAATTACTTATAATAGTTCTACCACTGTTTAGCAGTTAAGCTATACCTAACTAATGTCAATAAAACAACTTAATGCGTAATAATTAAGTCTGTTCGGACAATCAAAATAAGATATGACATATGAACACAACAAATCTATTGTGGCTTGTGCGCTTCCTTTTGAACTTGAACTATTGAATAATAGGAGCTTTTTGTTTCTCGGACAATTATTGTTCATCATTAGTGATATCACCTTATTGACCCAAAGGTTTGCGTTGGGCTTCTTTTCGGGAGAACCTTTTCTCATCATGAGCTATTGAACTCGAGTATTTTAAGATTTGGGAATTCGGACACTAAACATTTGGAAATTTAGTACTCTTCCAACCCCTTAGGCGGTCAACCAGGTAGAATGGGTGGGACATAAGAAGTAAACATTTTTCTTATCATAGATATATTCCTTTCTAACATGGATTCAAATATATTCATTTTGAAATAATTTGTTAAAGTATATAAATTATTAATCTCTGTAATATCAATATTAAAATTCATGGATAAGAGTAGCATTACAAGTTCTCTCTATTCTGGCGTCTGATATAAATATTTTCCATTTAGAATTTCGTTAGTAAAAAAAGTGATCATCTTAATTGACCGTTAAGTTTAAAGTGAGAATTAGTTTTGTAAGATTTAATACGCAGGAGCGACAAAAAAGTCTTCATAGCCATAGGTTTACCCTTATTGCACCCAGAAGAACCATTGAATCATACACGTATAAATCATAAACATTTCGGTTAAACTTAATTATTTAAATTAGAGAGACAAAAGATAGACCGTATAAACCTACTCTAACCGAGAAACATTTCAACACACACCTTTCCCCTGTAAAAAATAAAAGAGATAGGAAAAACACCATGCTCTAAAGCAGAAAGGCTTTTTCAAATAGCCCCTCTTTTTATCTAAAATACTTTATTCTGTATCACAACAGCACATATTGCTTTTGCATGTTCTATCGTTACGACAGTTCATAGCGCACCAACTGTCAATACCTGGCACTTTTCCCCATGGACCATTTTTGTTTTGGTAACATCGTTTTCTCTGATGCATGTCGGCAGGTACGACACAGTTTCTGGTTGGCTTGCGAGTGACTTTTGTCGATCCTTTGCTGAATGTTGATTTCTTTGGCACTTTAGTAGACATCAAAGGCGTTTGTGTGGTTCTCTTTATGGGTTTTGGGGATTTCCTAACACCAGTTGTTGTTTTTGGAACTACTGTTTTTGTTGACGATTCACAACAACACATTTCACTTTTACATGTCCTGTCTATAGGACAAACAGATTGACACCATTGGTGAATGGTTTGTTGTCCTGCCCAAGGACCTTTCTGATTCAAGACACATTTTTGTCTATTGCTCAAATCGTTTGGAACAACACAATTACCATTTGGTTCTTTTGGCGTAGTCTTCTTAGGTTTTAATGTTGTTGGTTTAGGACCACATACGCATTGGCATGTTTTACATCCAGAATATGTTGGCCCACAACCAGGGGAAGGACAGTTCCTTACGTTTTTACACCATTTATCCATCATACGGTCATTGGCCCAAGGTCCATCGGGATTAACTTTGCATCCATTTTTGCTTGGCGGCAGAGTGGGTGGTGGGATACATTTACCAGAGCGTTTTTTATTCTGACACTTCTTCCAATCCAAATTTTCATTGCGTGCTGCGGCAATGGCGGCTTTTAGTAAGGGATATTGTTTCCCAGTTTTACACATATCTTTGAAATCATCCAGATCCAAAGCCCAAAACATAAAACCACCAAGCTTTCGTTTCTTCATTATATTTTTCACTTTATAAGCAATACTTTCTTCGTCATCATAAGCAATAAAATCCCGACCATCGCTGCCATAAGGAGCCATGACTTTGCTGTCAGAAGAACAGATGTGACTTTCCCAGTTGATGTGGCAAATTTCGTAATAAGCCAAAAATCCACTTTCCCTGGTAGATTGACCTTTTGCGCCGCCTGTCCACGGTGACTTCGATCCCAATCCCCATTGTTTACAAGGATTGGAAAGTTTCCATGTTCTTCCGTACGACGCAAGGCCCAGA
Source organism: Turritopsis rubra (assembly GCA_039566895.2). Lineage (NCBI taxonomy): Eukaryota > Metazoa > Cnidaria > Hydrozoa > Anthoathecata > Oceaniidae > Turritopsis > Turritopsis rubra. The sequence continues at coordinate 12,765,842 of CM077621.1, forward strand.
ATGAGTTTCTGCGATTCCATTCCACTTGCCAGCCAGTGATCAACCGAATTAAGAACACTGAGCTCGTGTCTTTGTGCTTTTGGATTACAATCTGTGTGGTGACCCGTTTTCCCTTCCCATTTGCCATGCAAGTCATACGACATCAAGCTAATAAAGTCTAGATGCTTTGAGATTTCGAACATTTCGTAAGATCTATCAGCTGATCCCGGTCCAGCAGCAACAGCAGCTGTTACTAATAAGTTGTGTTTAGCGAATGCTGTTTTCAACTCTTTGCAAAGCTTGGTGAATTTGTTCTTGTCTCCAGCTGTTGATCCACGTTGTGCTGGATACTCCCAATCCAAGTCAAGGCCATCAAAATCTATAGCAAAACGAATAATATTAATGATCTGGACTTTAATTATCGTTTTTAAACACAAATGACAATATACGATCATTCATTGCTAATCTCAATATCGTCAATTAAATTTCTAAAAAAATGGTATTGTTGAAGTATGTTTACTCGCTACGAAATATCAATACTACTTTTGATAATAATATTTGTAAAAATGTCCCCATCGAAATCGTAAATAGTTTCAAAGAGTAGAATACATTTATGCAGAATAGCTGAAGAAAATAGAATAAAATTTCTCAAACATAACTTTTTTAAACATGGGTGGGGAATGTGATGTTGCATAAAGCATAGGTGTACTTGATATGCTGTAGAAAGTATTCACTTACTATGTTTTTTTAAGTAAATAATTGCTGATTGAATGAAATGTTGTCTCGATTGTTTAGTGGCTACCATTTCCTTGAATCCGTTCGAACCATGGTTCCATCCACCAACAGCTAGCAGAGTTTTCAGTTGAGCGTCTCGAGTTTTTAGATGGTTTACCTAAAAATTCAACAGGGACATAATTTTGAAAAGTCTGCTTAAGCTTATCAATGATTTCAGCGTATATAACTATGAATCTTATTTGTTGTATTTGCAAAACGTAAGAGTGATGAAGCTGGATAGCACTGCTAATAGAATTATATGTGCTAATATTCTCTTATACTTACTTTCACAAAACCTTCATTTTCATCATTATCTTCATACGGCATAATGGTATGTATATTGCCACTTTTTGCTACTTTTGCAAACGCATAAATGATATGCGTACATAACCCATCTTCATAGTGATCTGATATACTATACCATCCTGGAAAGCCTTTACGATACTGTGCCCAATTTGTGAAATAACAAACGCGTTTATATTCGCATAAAACAATTGAGAACAACGAATAAAGAACCAGTAGTTTTATCGTTCTCTCATCCATCTTTGACTTCGATTGGTTTTCGTTAGAACCGTGAATGAACCATATAACTTTGGACAGGGTGTTTTATATCCACTGCTCTTATTCTAGAAAGGAAACAATTAAGTTTTGTGACGTATGGTAATAAAGCAATTCAGGAAGAAAAAAGTCATTAAACAGCGAACAACAATTAGTGAAAGTGTGCGAAATCAAATTGTCCTGAATCTTTAAACCTAACTAGAGATTACTATCATTTTATCAGTGTATATATCACTTCATTGGAGTTCTCTACGCCCATATTTTTTTCTCTCAATGTGTTATCGCCATGTTCTTTATTATTATAAATCATTATTTTTTTCCTTTCTTGTTGTATGTTGGTGTGTTTGTGACGTTTCGATGACCTTTTGTTGATTTAATGACTCAATATAATACTTCGACCGCAAATGGCCTTCATAAATTAATGTTATCATGAATTGTTTGGCATACAGTTTATGTGGTATTTTCGAATTCTCCGTATATGATCAGAGAATGTTTAATTACTGCGGGTTTTAAATGTTACATGAATAAGTAAGTAAATCAAGGGACGTTTTACGTTATTGGGACTCCAACCATAGTAGTTGGCTATTTTGCTTTCAAGAAGGAAGTTTACTTACCGCCAACGATACCTATAGCATTGATCTAACTTGCACAATATTATTTTGTTTTCAAACTTTAGACATAAAAGAGAATACATTGATAGGAAGTATTTTTTTAAAATGGACAGCATTAACAAATTCAATTCGGAAATTGCTGGATGGTTGTCAGAAAATGGCAGCTACGTATCTCACAAAACATCTCATTACCTGAAAGAAATGTTTAACAAATGTTTTTTTGCCAAACATATAACATTGGTGTGGAAGTAAACAATCCCCATGCGTGGTTTTAACAACTTCACACATTGTGAAGTAAATAGGAAAATATACTCCTAATGTTTACTATAAACAAAAGTGAAATGTTAGATCTTGTTACATTATCTAAAAGAAATAAATATTAAAAGCCGTCAGGTTTGTAGTTTTAGCCAAGGCCATAATTACACTTCCAGTTTTTATCTAATCAACGTGTTCCCCTCTATCAAAATTTCTTCAGCAAATTTAAAATGGTTGAACACTAGGTAATATTTAATTCAAAAATCAATTGATTTTCACAAGACGGTCTTATGTTTTGACATCATTTAGTAGATCAAATTTTAAATTTTAAATTTAGCGGATTTAAATTTTTTGAGGCTTGTTTTCACTGGTAGCTTTACATTTCTATCATCTTTACTTAGCACATCATTTGTTTAGAACCAATGTATCTAACCAAAAAACAAGTTTAAAGGCGCGATATTTAATTTACCTAGAAATGAAGTCATTGTTATGATGACATAAACAACATGTTATATGACATTTGATGTCATTTTACAAAAAATCATGGTCTGAACAAGGTCAATTTTCTATGCAATGAGAGAAGATATTAAGGTTTTTAAGGTTACGACTTTGCTTGAAAACGTGCAATCGCAAGAACCGCATGGACACAATTAGTTGTAATACACTAGACCTCTTCATACATGGTAGGTGAACTTCAAATATGAACGTTCTTGCAAAAGTAATTCAGGTTTGCATGACTCATTACTAGATTTATTAAAACTGCCCATGTTTTTCAATTTTTGCTTTCGGGGATAGATTCTCCCTTTACACCATATGGCTGCGCTAACGAAACAGAATGCCGTGAGATTTTCTTCGTACATCAGATTTTCAAGTTCTTAGGGGCTTTTACTTACGTATTTAACGTTTAAAGATTTTTCATTATATGAACATTAGAGAAAATCACTATCATGCCTCTTGCACTGTTGATAACATGTAGTATCTTATACAAGAACTTTCTGCTCGCACAAAAATGGGGACTTTTGAGATCTTTTCATATCACTGATTCTAATAGTCAGACACCTGAGACAAACAACGTTTTCAGTTTTAACGAATAATGAGTACAATGATCACGGGCAATAAAAAAACCTCAAACTATAGTTCATTGGTCATTCTTCAAATGTCCATTTTTGGATTTACTAGTACGTGTTTAATAAACAAGAGAACTGAACATAAAAGAGTGTGTTTCATTTGGCCAACAGATGGAAAAACCTATTGCATAACGTTTAACGTTAAATTCAACGTTATATAAATGTTTAATTCACATCAATTCAATGTAAAAACTTCTAAACAAAACATAAAATTTAAAAACGTTGTAGACCTAAATATGTCTTATATTAGTTCATTTACAGTTCTGGCACTTAATTTGCCGAAGCAAATGCTTACGCTGTCAAAAACAGTTTTTACAAGATAAAAATATTTTGGTATAATGTTTACTCACCAACGTTAAAAAAAGGGTTGTAATGAAAAATTGTTTTTAAATAACTTCATTTAGATTTAGAAAATACATCTAAGTACAAAATTTGAAGACATTAGATCTTCTTTAAAGCCACCCAAATACTTTCACAACCTCTAAAGCTGTAAATCTCTTTCATTTACAATTTCTTTTGCAAGTAATATTTTGTCACTTTGAAATAACTTTCCCTTTTGTATTTGATAAGGCCTTTGTTATATCAAACAGCATCAGTTTTCATTATTTTTTCTTATCTCTTACAAAACAAAGGGAGGTTTTGCAGTGTGCATAGCGCCTTTAAAAGATTTTGTGTTCTATTCTTTTTCATAAACCTGGATTTTACAATGTGTTACAAATAAACAATTAGCTAGTTTCAAGCAGTTTAGACTGTAAATTCATCATTTTTTATTACAGTTTGTTTTCTTTGCTAGGTCGTTGAAAAAATTTACGTTTTGAGGAAAATAACATTAAAGTCACTTGAGAACATACGACGTCAGAAAACTGACTTGACAAAACCTCTAATTTAAGGTGCAATAAGACTATTAGAAACTTTTGTAACTTGGATTTGATGCAGATATGTTCAGGGAAAATTTTAAGCAAAAGTTGTTATTTTGACATTAATTCTCCTTTACTGAATTATATTGAGCTGCGATTGGAGAGGTTTATAAATCCACGAATTGCGAGCGGCGAGTAGCCCGTTACGAGGTACTCGTTGCTACAATAAAATCACGAGTTACGAGTTACTTTTTCGCTTTTAATCCACGAGTTACCAGTTGCTGTTTACGAGTTGGTGCAATCCTATTATTATTTATTAATTTTTTTAATTAAAATTCTAATCCTAACTAAATTTTAGGAAAAGTCATGAAATATGAAATCAATACCATCAACAGTTCCGGATATATCAAATTAGATAGAATTTTGCGTGCCATATATGGTTAAAGTGAGAGTTGCGAATTTAAAGTTCGAGTTGCGAGCCTAAAGTTACATATATAAACATATATTAATAAAGGAGACTTATTTCTAGATGGGGTAAGCAACATACATTAAATTTCCCTCACACAAACCTATGAATGTTTCAGTTAATAGTTAATAAAAGTTATTAGCAAACTAACCCTAACTAACCCTAACTAACTGGTTATGAGAGCATTACCGAAAAATATTGACCGACGTCAAAGTAAAGGTTGAACTTGCGGTGGCAGTACGTGACGGAAGTTATAAATTGTCATTAATGTTTGTGTATAGTTGCTAATCCTTTAGAAAATGACATCAGATATATTTTTGTGAATGTTCAGTTAGTCAGCTATTGATAAAGCATTGAAAAATGGCACTAGGCAATTAAGAAAAATCGTCTCCATAAGTTAAAAAAGGAAGTAAAAAATGCTGAAAACACTTCTCACAAAGCTGTCAGTGCATTATTTCTTTATATACATGATATACACACGCCTTAATATAAGAAGCTGGCTTGTGAATGGCCAAAAACTACAGTTTTCAAGAATTAGTTCACTGAAAAAACTCATCTACCTCTAATAAATATTCGAGAATTGTAAGTAATATATTGGTAACGAAATAACTTTATACAGATTTCACACATACTGCAAGACTGCATGCCAGACAAAAAATAATTCCTGATGAAAGCAGCGAAACATTATTTGGTGAGCAGTGAAAACGAAAATTCACTTTCCAAGTATTGAAGTATTTCCAAGTATTTGTGCATAGTAGTCCACCAGGGTCACAGCACTCCATCAATGAACATCAGAAGAAATGTCGTTGTTCTCAATGATAAAATGCATGGGGAAAATATTTACGAAAAGTTTTTTTGTGTTAGAAACTTTAAGGAACAGTTAAATGAATCAGAAGATGCTAACCTTTCCTTTTCAATCTGTGCACAATTTGTAAGAACGATTGTTTGGTGTTTTGTGATAATGGTATTTAAAACGGCAACAGTTTAATTTATAGCCATTTTCTTAAAAAAACAACAAACAAACAAACAGATAGCAAAAACAACAACAACAAAAACAAATAAAACAACAACAAAATCGACAACAAAGAAACAAAGAAACAAAAAACAACAGTAACAGCCATGTTTAAGATGCTATTTTAAACTTTCGGGTAATTACGTAATTTAAGCAGCCAGTTTTGTTTTGATTTGAAGATTTATAATTCATAGTCTGTCTTGGAGTCCACCTTCACCTTCGGCTCTATAGTTAAGTAGGATAAAAGAACTTCTTCATTTCTTATTAACTTTGTGATAATATCAGTAATATCTTGGGGTGTGGGATATGAGGAGAGAAATTTAAAAATTCGAGCAATTTATTGTAAATAAATCTCCAGAAATCATTGATATCATCTTCCTTAGCATGCTTAATCATTATTTATGTATTAACTGAATGACGGCCACACATGGTTTCCAGACGACAAAATGCAACGCGAACGAAGAACTGTGACCCATATACAAATATACTATATCAACATGCAGAGCTTTTAAAACAATGTTAATCACTGTGTTAGTTTCCGTTACAAATGTTATTATGCATTGTTCACTGCAAGCGTGATGAAGTTGTTAGATAATTTAATGATCTTTTATGAGGCTTTTATGTTATTAGTATTATGACATATCACAAAATCCTTTATGTTTGTCCACATCAAATAAGATTTGGAAACGGTCATTTCGTTCTTAATTTTGCTTTTGTGCCCATCCGCACATAAGATTTTGCTAAGTGTTTGCTAAGTCGATCCTTGTGACATAAAAATGACTGTTATAAAACTATAGGAGTTTTCACCAATATTTCTTGTTTTTCCTGATTTTGGTTTATTTTTATAAAGATTTGAGTCTTTGAAGAAAATGTATTTTACCACCTGATATTTATGAACATTTTCTTCTCGGTAAATCTAATGAAGGTGAATGAGAACAATTAAACTTTTATTCATTATTGTGTAATCATAATTGTTTATTATTCCCATTTTTGGATATATGTTTACCTACTCCTTTTTCAATTCCTGTTTTTCACGGTTTTGGTTTGTAGGCATTCATTCATGTAGTCTTTAGATGTAGTATTTAGATTACAGTAGGTTTAATGGGAAAAGGTTATTCAATTTCTTTCATTTTAATCTGAACATATTAAAAGTAGACGTCAAATGGCTACAACACTTAATTTTTCAGTGTTTATGAGGTAACAAAAGTTCAACAAATAAAACTTATAAAACCAAACAACTTCTAAGACCTCAGGATTTGTTTACATCAAAGTTTTATACCCAGCTCTTAAACGTGGATTGATTGATTTTGATAGCTAACAAAGGGTAACATGAGAAGTATATACAATATACGTTTTAATCAAGTGATTTGCCATGTATCTTTTTGACCCTTATGTGCGCCGGTAAATAAAGAATTCGTCGATTACTATTTTATTTATCAGTAGAACATCCCGAGAAGACATGTTTAGACGTCGTATTATAATTTGGTTGTCAGTTCAAATTTCAGGTGTTGAAAATTACTTATAATAGTTCTACCACTGTTTAGCAGTTAAGCTATACCTAACTAATGTCAATAAAACAACTTAATGCGTAATAATTAAGTCTGTTCGGACAATCAAAATAAGATATGACATATGAACACAACAAATCTATTGTGGCTTGTGCGCTTCCTTTTGAACTTGAACTATTGAATAATAGGAGCTTTTTGTTTCTCGGACAATTATTGTTCATCATTAGTGATATCACCTTATTGACCCAAAGGTTTGCGTTGGGCTTCTTTTCGGGAGAACCTTTTCTCATCATGAGCTATTGAACTCGAGTATTTTAAGATTTGGGAATTCGGACACTAAACATTTGGAAATTTAGTACTCTTCCAACCCCTTAGGCGGTCAACCAGGTAGAATGGGTGGGACATAAGAAGTAAACATTTTTCTTATCATAGATATATTCCTTTCTAACATGGATTCAAATATATTCATTTTGAAATAATTTGTTAAAGTATATAAATTATTAATCTCTGTAATATCAATATTAAAATTCATGGATAAGAGTAGCATTACAAGTTCTCTCTATTCTGGCGTCTGATATAAATATTTTCCATTTAGAATTAAGTTAGTAAAAAAAGTGATCATCTTAATTGACCGTTAAGTTTAAAGTGAGAATTAGTTTTGTAAGATTTAATACGCAGGAGCGACAAAAAAGTCTTCATAGCCATAGGTTTACCCTTATTGCACCCAGAAGAACCATTGAATCATACACGTATAAATCATAAACATTTCGGTTAAACTTAATTATTTAAATTAGAGAGACCAAAGATAGACCGTATAAACCTACTCTAACCGAGAAACATTTCAACACACACCTTTCCCCTGTAAAAAATAAAAGAGATAGGAAAAACACCATGCTCTAAAGCAGAAAGGCTTTTTCAAATAGCCCCTCTTTTTATCTAAAATACTTTATTCTGTATCACAACAGCACATATTGCTTTTGCATGTTCTATCGTTACGACAGTTCATAGCGCACCAACTGTCAATACCTGGCACTTTTCCCCATGGACCATTTTTGTTTTGGTAACATCGTTTTCTCTGATGCATGTCGGCAGGTACGACACAGTTTCTGGTTGGCTTGCGAGTGACTTTTGTCGATCCTTTGCTGAATGTTGATTTCTTTGGCACTTTAGTAGACATCAAAGGCGTTTGTGTGGTTCTCTTTATGGGTTTTGGGGATTTCCTAACACCAGTTGTTGTTTTTGGAACTACTGTTTTTGTTGACGATTCACAACAACACATTTCACTTTTACATGTCCTGTCTATAGGACAAACAGATTGACACCATTGGTGAATGGTTTGTTGTCCTGCCCAAGGACCTTTCTGATTCAAGACACATTTTTGTCTATTGCTCAAATCGTTTGGAACAACACAATTACCATTTGGTTCTTTTGGCGTAGTCTTCTTAGGTTTTAATGTTGTTGGTTTAGGACCACATACGCATTGGCATGTTTTACATCCAGAATATGTTGGCCCACAACCAGGGGAAGGACAGTTCCTTACGTTTTTACACCATTTATCCATCATACGGTCATTGGCCCAAGGTCCATCGGGATTAACTTTGCATCCATTTTTGCTTGGCGGCAGAGTGGGTGGTGGGATACATTTACCAGAGCGTTTTTTATTCTGACACTTCTTCCAATCCAAATTTTCATTGCGTGCTGCGGCAATGGCGGCTTTTAGTAAGGGATATTGTTTCCCAGTTTTACACATATCTTTGAAATCATCCAGATCCAAAGCCCAAAACATAAAACCACCAAGCTTTCGTTTCTTCATTATATTTTTCACTTTATAAGCAATACTTTCTTCGTCATCATAAGCAATAAAATCCCGACCATCGCTGCCATAAGGAGCCATGACTTTGCTGTCAGAAGAACAGATGTGACTTTCCCAGTTGATGTGGCAAATTTCGTAATAAGCCAAAAATCCACTTTCCCTGGTAGATTGACCTTTTGCGCCGCCTGTCCACGGTGACTTCGATCCCAATCCCCATTGTTTACAAGGATTGGAAAGTTTCCATGTTCTTCCGTACGACGCAAGGCCCAGAATGAGTTTCTGCGATTCCATTCCACTTGCCAGCCAGTGATCAACCGAATTAAGAACACTGAGCTCGTGTCTTTGTGCTTTTGGATTACAATCTGTGTGGTGACCCGTTTTCCCTTCCCATTTGCCATGCAAGTCATACGACATCAAGCTAATAAAGTCTAGATGCTTTGAGATTTCGAACATTTCGTAAGATCTATCAGCTGATCCCGGTCCAGCAGCAACAGCAGCTGTTACTAATAAGTTGTGTTTAGCGAATGCTGTTTTCAACTCTTTGCAAAGCTTGGTGAATTTGTTCTTGTCTCCAGCTGTTGATCCACGTTGTGCTGGATACTCCCAATCCAAGTCAAGGCCATCAAAATCTATAGCGAAACGAATAATATTAATGATCTGGACTTTAATTATCGTTTTTAAACACAAATGACAATATACGATCATTCATTGCTAATCTCAATATCGTCAATTAAATTTCTAAAAAAATGGTATTGTTGAAGTATGTTTACTCGCTACGAAATATCAATACTACTTTTGATAATAATGTTTGTAAAAATGTCCCCATCGAAATCGTAAATAGTTTCAAAGAGTAGAATACATTTATGCAGAATAGCTGAAGAAAATAGAATAAAATTTCTCAAACATAACTTTTTCAAACAGGGGTGATGTTGCTGTGATGTGATGTTGCATAAAGCATAGGTGTACTTGATATGCTGTAGAAAGTATTCACTTACTATGTTTTTTTAAGTAAATAATTGCTGATTGAATGAAATGTTGTCTCGATTGTTTAGTGGCTACCATTTCCTTGAATCCGTTTGAACCATGGTTCCATCCACCAACAGCTAGCAGAGTTTTCAGTTGAGCGTCTCGAGTTTTTAGATGGTTTACCTAAAAATTCAACAGGGACATAATTTTGAAAAGTCTGCTTAAGCTTATCAATGATTTCAGCGTATATAACTATGAATCTTATTTGTTGTATTTGCAAAACGTAAGAGTGATGAAGCTGGATAGCACTGCTAATAGAATTATATGTGCTAATATTCTCTTATACTTACTTTCACAAAACCTTCATTTTCATCATTATCTTCATACGGCATAATGGTATGTATATTGCCACTTTTTGCTACTTTTGCAAACGCATAAATGATATGCGTACATAACCCATCTTCATAGTGATCTGATATACTATACCATCCTGGAAAGCCTTTACGATACTGTGCCCAATTTGTGAAATAACAAACGCGTTTATATTCGCATAAAACAATTGAGAACAACGAATAAAGAACCAGTAGTTTTATCGTTCTCTCATCCATCTTTGACTTCGATTGGTTTTCGTTAGAACCGTGAATGAACCATATAACTTTGGACAGGGTGTTTTATATCCACTGCTCTTATTCTAGAAAGGAAACAATTAAGTTTTGTGACGTATGGTAATAAAGCAATTCAGGAAGAAAAAAGTCATTAAACAGCGAACAACAATTAGTGAAAGTGTGCGAAATCAAATTGTCCTGAATCTTTAAACCTAACTAGAGATTACTATCATTTTATCAGTGTATATATCACTTCATTGGAGTTCTCTACGCCCATATTTTTTTCTCTCAATGTGTTATCGCCATGTTCTTTATTATTATAAATCATTATTTTTTTCCTTTCTTGTTGTATGTTGGTGTGTTTGTGACGTTTCGATGACCTTTTGTTGATTTAATGACTCAATATAATACTTCGACCGCAAATGGCCTTCATAAATTAATGTTATCATGAATTGTTTGGCATACAGTTTATGTGGTATTTTCGAATTCTCCGTATATGATCAGAGAATGTTTAATTACTGCGGGTTTTAAATGTTACATGAATAAGTAAGTAAATCAAGGGACGTTTTACGTTATTGGGACTCCAACCATAGTAGTTGGCTATTTTGCTTTCAAGAAGGAAGTTTACTTACCGCCAACGATACCTATATCATTGATCTAACTTGCACAATATTATTTTGTTTTCAAACTTTAGACATAAAAGAGAATACATTGATAGGAAGTATTTTTTTAAAATGGACAGCATTAACAAATTCAATTCGGAAATTGCTGGATGGTTGTCAGAAAATGGCAGCTACGTATCTCACAAAACATCTCATTACCTGAAAGAAATGTTTAACAAATGTTTTTTTGCCAAACATATAACATTGGTGTGGAAGTAAACAATCCCCATGCGTGGTTTTAACAACTTCACACATTGTGAAGTAAATAGGAAAATATACTCCTAATGTTTACTATAAACAAAAGTGAAATGTTAGATCTTGTTACATTATCTAAAAGAAATAAATATTAAAAGCCGTCAGGTTTGTAGTTTTAGCCAAGGCCATAATTACACTTCCAGTTTTTATCTAATCAACGTGTTCCCCTCTATCAAAATTTCTTCAGCAAATTTAAAATGGTTGAACACTAGGTAATATTTAATTCAAAAATCAATTGATTTTCACAAGACGGTCTTATGTTTTGACATCATTTAGTAGATCAAATTTTAAATTTTAAATTTAGCGGATTTAAATTTTTTGAGGCTTGTTTTCACTGGTAGCTTTACATTTCTATCATCTTTACTTAGCACATCATTTGTTTAGAACCAATGTATCTAACCAAAAAACAAGTTTAAAGGCGCGATATTTAATTTACCTAGAAATGAAGTCATTGTTATGATGACATAAACAACATGTTATATGACATTTGATGTCATTTTACAAAAAATCATGGTCTGAACAAGGTCAATTTTCTATGCAATGAGAGCAGATATTAAGGTTTTTAAGGTTACGACTTTGCTTGAAAACGTGCAATCGCAAGAACCGCATGGACACAATTAGTTGTAATACACTAGACCTCTTCATACATGGTAGGTGAACTTCAAATATGAACGTTCTTGCAAATGTAATTCAGGTTTGCATGACTCATTACTAGATTTATTAAAACTGCCCATGTTTTTCAATTTTTGCTTTCGGGGATAGATTCTCCCTTTACACCATATGGCTTCGCTAACGAAACAGAATGCCGTGAGATTTTCTTCGTAAATCAGATTTTCAAGTTCTTAGGGGCTTTTACTTACGTATTTAACGTTTAAAGATTTTTCATTATATGAACATTAGAGAAAATCACTATCATGCCTCTTGCACTGTTGATAACAAGTAGTATCTTATACAAGAACTTTCTGCTCGCACAAAAATGGGGACTTTTGAGATCTTTTCATATCACTGATTCTAATAGTCAGGCACCTGAGACAAACAACGTTTTCAGTTTTAACGAATAATGAGTACAATGATCACGGGCAATAAAAAACCTCAAACTATAGTCCATTGGTCATTCTTCAAGTGTCCATTTTTGGATTTACTAGTACGTGTTTAATAAACAAGAGAACTGAACATAAAAGAGTGTGTTTCATTTGGCCAACAGATGGAAAAACCTATTGCATAACGTTTAACGTTAAATTCAACGTTATATAAATGTTTAATTCACATCAATTCAATGTAAAAACTTCTAAACAAAACATAAAATTTAAAAACGTTGTAGACCTAAATATGTCTTATATTAGTTCATTTACAGTTCTGGCACTTAATTTGCCGAAGCAAATGCTTACGCTGTCAAAAACAGTTTTTACAAGATAAAAATATTTTGGTATAATGTTTACTCACCAACGTTAAAAAAAGGGTTGTAATGAAAAATTGTTTTTAAATAACTTCATTTAGATTTAGAAAATACATCTAAGTACAAAATTTGAAGACATTAGATCTTCTTTAAAGCCACCCAAATACTTTCACAACCTCTAAAGCTGTAAATCTCTTTCATTTACAATTTCTTTTGCAAGTAATATTTTGTCACTTTGAAATAACTTTCCCTTTTGTATTTGATAAGGCCTTTGTTATATCAAACAGCATCAGTTTTCATTATTTTTTCTTATCTCTTACAAAACAAAGGGAGGTTTTGCAGTGTGCATAGCGCCTTTAAAAGATTTTGTGTTCTATTCTTTTTCATAAACCTGGATTTTACAATGTGTTACAAATAAACAATTAGCTAGTTTCAAGCAGTTTAGACTGTAAATTCATCATTTTTTATTACAGTTTGTTTTCTTTGCTAGGTCGTTGAAAAAATTTACGTTTTGAGGAAAATAACATTAAAGTCACTTGAGAACATACGACGTCAGAAAACTGACTTGACAAAACCTCTAATTTAAGGTGCAATAAGACTATTAGAAACTTTTGTAACTTGGATTTGATGCAGATATGTTCAGGGAAAATTTTAAGCAAAAGTTGTTATTTTGACATTAATTCTCCTTTACTGAATTATATTGAGCTGCGATTGGAGAGGTTTATAAATCCACGAATTGCGAGCGGCGAGTAGCCCGTTACGAGGTACTCGTTGCTACAATAAAATCACGAGTTACGAGTTACTTTTTCGCTTTTAATCCACGAGTTACCAGTTGCTGTTTACGAGTTGGTGCAATCCTATTATTATTTATTAATTTTTTTAATTAAAATTCTAATCCTAACTAAATTTTAGGAAAAGTCATGAAATATGAAATCAATACCATCAACAGTTCCGGATATATCAAATTAGATAGAATTTTGCGTGCCATATATGGTTAAAGTGAGAGTTGCGAATTTAAAGTTCGAGTTGCGAGCCTAAAGTTACATATATAAACATATATTAATAAAGGAGACTTATTTCTAGATGGGGTAAGCAACATACATTAAATTTCCCTCACACAAACCTATGAATGTTTCAGTTAATAGTTAATAAAAGTTATTAGCAAACTAACCCTAACTAACCCTAACTAACTGGTTATGAGAGCATTACCGAAAAATATTGACCGACGTCAAAGTAAAGGTTGAACTTGCGGTGGCAGTACGTGACGGAAGTCATAAATTGTCATTAATGTTTGTGTATAGTTGCTAATCCTTTAGAAAATGACATCAGATATATTTTTGTGAATGTTCAGTTAGTCAGCTATTGATAAAGCATTGAAAAATGGCACTAGGCAATTAAGAAAAATCGTCTCCATAAGTTAAAAAAGGAAGTAAAAAATGCTGAAAACACTTCTCACAAAGCTGTCAGTGCATTATTTCTTTATATACATGATATACACACGCCTTAATATAAGAAGCTGGCTTGTGAATGGCCAAAAACTACAGTTTTCAAGAATTAGTTCACTGAAAAAACTCATCTACCTCTAATAAATATTCGAGAATTGTAAGTAATATATTGGTAACGAAATAACTTTATACAGATTTCACACATACTGCAAGACTGCATGCCAGACAAAAAATAATTCCTGATGAAAGCAGCGAAACATTATTTGGTGAGCAGTGAAAACGAAAATTCACTTTCCAAGTATTGAAGTATTTCCAAGTATTTGTGCATAGTAGTCCACCAGGGTCACAGCACTCCATCAATGAACATCAGAAGAAATGTCGTTGTTCTCAATGATAAAATGCATGGGGAAAATATTTACGAAAAGTTTTTTTGTGTTAGAAACTTTAAGGAACAGTTAAATGAATCAGAAGATGCTAACCTTTCCTTTTCAATCTGTGCACAATTTGTAAGAACGATTGTTTGGTGTTTTGTGATAATGATATTTAAAACGGCAACAGTTTAATTTATAGCCATTTTCTTAAAAAAACAACAAACAAACAAACAGATAGCAAAAACAACAACAACAAAAACAAATAAAACAACAACAAAATCGACAACAAAGAAACAAAGAAACAAAAAACAACAGTAACAGCCATGTTTAAGATGCTATTTTAAACTTTCGGGTAATTACGTAATTTAAGCAGCCAGTTTTGTTTTGATTTGAAGATTTATAATTCATAGTCTGTCTTGGAGTCCACCTTCACCTTCGGCTCTATAGTTAAGTAGGATAAAAGAACTTCTTCATTTCTTATTAACTTTGTGATAATATCAGTAATATCTTGGGGTGTGGGATATGAGGAGAGAAATTTAAAAATTCGAGCAATTTATTGTAAATAAATCTCCAGAAATCATTGATATCATCTTCCTTAGCATGCTTAATCATTATTTATGTATTAACTGAATGACGGCCACACATGGTTTCCAGACGACAAAATGCAACGCGAACGAAGAACTGTGACCCATATACAAATATACTATATCAACATGCAGAGCTTTTAAAACAATGTTAATCACTGTGTTAGTTTCCGTTACAAATGTTATTATGCATTGTTCACTGCAAGCGTGATGAAGTTGTTAGATAATTTAATGATCTTTTATGAGGCTTTTATGTTATTAGTATTATGACATATCACAAAATCCTTTATGTTTGTCCACATCAAATAAGATTTGGAAACGGTCATTTCGTTCTTAATTTTGCTTTTGTGCCCATCCGCACATAAGATTTTGCTAAGTGTTTGCTAAGTCGATCCTTGTGACATAAAAATGACTGTTATAAAACTATAGGAGTTTTCACCAATATTTCTTGTTTTTCCTGATTTTGGTTTATTTTTATAAAGATTTGAGTCTTTGAAGAAAATGTATTTTACCACCTGATATTTATGAACATTTTCTTCTCGGTAAATCTAATGAAGGTGAATGAGAACAATTAAACTTTTATTCATTATTGTGTAATCATAATTGTTTATTATTCCCATTTTTGGATATATGTTTACCTACTCCTTTTTCAATTCCTGTTTTTCACGGTTTTGGTTTGTAGGCATTCATTCATGTAGTCTTTAGATGTAGTATTTAGATTACAGTAGGTTTAATGGGAAAAGGTTATTCAATTTCTTTCATTTTATTCTGAACATATTAAAAGTAGACGTCAAATGGCTACAACACTTAATTTTTCAGTGTTTATGAGGTAACAAAAGTTCAACAAATAAAACTTATAAAACCAAACAACTTCTAAGACCTCAGGATTTGTTTACATCAAAGTTTTATACCCAGCTCTTAAACGTGGATTGATTGATTTTGATAGCTAACAAAGGGTAACATGAGAAGTATATACAATATACGTTTTAATCAAGTGATTTGCCATGTATCTTTTTGACCCTTATGTGCGCCGGTAAATAAAGAATTCGTCGATTACTATTTTATTTATCAGTAGAACATCCCGAGAAGACATGTTTAGACGTCGTATTATAATTTGGTTGTCAGTTCAAATTTCAGGTGTTGAAAATTACTTATAATAGTTCCACCACTGTTTAGCAGTTAAGCTATACCTAACTAATGTCAATAAAACAACTTAATGCGTAATAATTAAGTCTGTTCGGACAATCAAAATAAGATATGACATATGAACACAACAAATCTATTGTGGCTTGTGCGCTTCCTTTTGAACTTGAACTATTGAATAATAGGAGCTTTTTGTTTCTCGGACAATTATTGTTCATCATTAGTGATATCACCTTATTGACCCAAAGGTTTGCGTTGGGCTTCTTTTCGGGAGAACCTTTTCTCATCATGAGCTATTGAACTCGAGTATTTTAAGATTTGGGAATTCGGACACTAAACATTTGGAAATTTAGTACTCTTTCAACCCCTTAGGCGGTCAACCAGGTAGAATGGGTGGGACATAAGAAGTAAACATTTTTCTTATCATAGATATATTCCTTTCTAACATGGATTCAAATATATTCATTTTGAAATAATTTGTTAAAGTATATAAATTATTAATCTCTGTAATATCAATATTAAAATTCATGGATAAGAGTAGCATTGCAAGTTCTCTCTATTCTGGCGTCTGATATAAATATTTTCCATTTAGAATTAAGTTAGTAAAAAAAGTGATCATCTTAATTGACCGTTAAGTTTAAAGTGAGAATTAGTTTTGTAAGATTTAATACGCAGGAGCGACAAAAAAGTCTTCATAGCCATAGGTTTACCCTTATTGCACCCAGAAGAACCATTGAATCATACACGTATAAATCATAAACATTTCGGTTAAACTTAATTATTTAAATTAGAGAGACAAAAGATAGACCGTATAAACCTACTCTAACCGAGAAACATTTCAACACACACCTTTCCCCTGTAAAAAATAAAAGAGATAGGAAAAACACCATGCTCTAAAGCAGAAAGGCTTTTTCAAATAGCCCCTCTTTTTATCTAAAATACTTTATTCTGTATCACAACAGCACATATTGCTTTTGCATGTTCTATCGTTACGACAGTTCATAGCGCACCAACTGTCAATACCTGGCACTTTTCCCCATGGACCATTTTTGTTTTGGTAACATCGTTTTCTCTGATGCATGTCGGCAGGTACGACACAGTTTCTGGTTGGCTTGCGAGTGACTTTTGTCGATCCTTTGCTGAATGTTGATTTCTTTGGCACTTTAGTAGACATCAAAGGCGTTTGTGTGGTTCTCTTTATGGGTTTTGGGGATTTCCTAACACCAGTTGTTGTTTTTGGAACTACTGTTTTTGTTGACGATTCACAACAACACATTTCACTTTTACATGTCCTGTCTATAGGACAAACAGATTGACACCATTGGTGAATGGTTTGTTGTCCTGCCCAAGGACCTTTCTGATTCAAGACACATTTTTGTCTATTGCTCAAATCGTTTGGAACAACACAATTACCATTTGGTTCTTTTGGCGTAGTCTTCTTAGGTTTTAATGTTGTTGGTTTAGGACCACATACGCATTGGCATGTTTTACATCCAGAATATGTTGGCCCACAACCAGGGGAAGGACAGTTCCTTACGTTTTTACACCATTTATCCATCATACGGTCATTGGCCCAAGGTCCATCGGGATTAACTTTGCATCCATTTTTGCTTGGCGGCAGAGTGGGTGGTGGGATACATTTACCAGAGCGTTTTTTATTCTGACACTTCTTCCAATCCAAATTTTCATTGCGTGCTGCGGCAATGGCGGCTTTTAGTAAGGGATATTGTTTCCCAGTTTTACACATATCTTTGAAATCATCCAGATCCAAAGCCCAAAACATAAAACCACCAAGCTTTCGTTTCTTCATTATATTTTTCACTTTATAAGCAATACTTTCTTCGTCATCATAAGCAATAAAATCCCGACCATCGCTGCCATAAGGAGCCATGACTTTGCTGTCAGAAGAACAGATGTGACTTTCCCAGTTGATGTGGCAAATTTCGTAATAAGCCAAAAATCCACTTTCCCTGGTAGATTGACCTTTTGCGCCGCCTGTCCACGGTGACTTCGATCCCAATCCCCATTGTTTACAAGGATTGGAAAGTTTCCATGTTCTTCCGTACGACGCAAGGCCCAGAATGAGTTTCTGCGATTCCATTCCACTTGCCAGCCAGTGATCAACCGAATTAAGAACACTGAGCTCGTGTCTTTGTGCTTTTGGATTACAATCTGTGTGGTGACCCGTTTTCCCTTCCCATTTGCCATGCAAGTCATACACATCAAGCTAATAAAGTCTAGATGCTTTGAGATTTCGAACATTTCGTAAGATCTATCAGCTGATCCCGGTCCAGCAGCAACAGCAGCTGTTACTAATAAGTTGTGTTTAGCGAATGCTGTTTTCAACTCTTTGCAAAGCTTGGTGAATTTGTTCTTGTCTCCAGCTGTTGATCCACGTTGTGCTGGATACTCCAATCCAAGTCAAGGCCATCAAAATCTATAGCAAAACGAATAATATTAATGATCTGGACTTTAATTATCGTTTTTAAACACAAATGACAATATACGATCATTCATTGCTAATCTCAATATCGTCAATTAAATTTCTAAAAAATGGTATTGTTGAAGTATGTTTACTCGCTACGAAATATCAATACTACTTTTGATAATAATATTTGTAAAAATGTCCCCATCGAAATCGTAAATAGTTTCAAAGAGTAGAATACATTTATGCAGAATAGCTGAAGAAAATAGAATAAAATTTCTCAAACATAACTTTTTTAAACATGGGTGGGGAATGTGATGTTGCATAAAGCATAGGTGTACTTGATATGCTGTAGAAAGTATTCACTTACTATGTTTTTTTAAGTAAATAATTGCTGATTGAATGAAATGTTGTCTCGATTGTTTAGTGGCTACCATTTCCTTGAATCCGTTCGAACCATGGTTCCATCCACCAACAGCTAGCAGAGTTTTCAGTTGAGCGTCTCGAGTTTTTAGATGGTTTACCTAAAAATTCAACAGGGACATAATTTTGAAAAGTCTGCTTAAGCTTATCAATGATTTCAGCGTATATAACTATGAATCTTATTTGTTGTATTTGCAAAACGTAAGAGTGATGAAGCTGGATAGCACTGCTAATAGAATTATATGTGCTAATATTCTCTTATACTTACTTTCACAAAACCTTCATTTTCATCATTATCTTCATACGGCATAATGGTATGTATATTGCCACTTTTTGCTACTTTTGCAAACGCATAAATGATATGCGTACATAACCCATCTTCATAGTGATCTGATATACTATACCATCCTGGAAAGCCTTTACGATACTGTGCCCAATTTGTGAAATAACAAACGCGTTTATATTCGCATAAAACAATTGAGAACAACGAATAAAGAACCAGTAGTTTTATCGTTCTCTCATCCATCTTTGACTTCGATTGGTTTTCGTTAGAACCGTGAATGAACCATATAACTTTGGACAGGGTGTTTTATATCCACTGCTCTTATTCTAGAAAGGAAACAATTAAGTTTTGTGACGTATGGTAATAAAGCAATTCAGGAAGAAAAAAGTCATTAAACAGCGAACAACAATTAGTGAAAGTGTGCGAAATCAAATTGTCCTGAATCTTTAAACCTAACTAGAGATTACTATCATTTTATCAGTGTATATATCACTTCATTGGAGTTCTCTACGCCCATATTTTTTTCTCTCAATGTGTTATCGCCATGTTCTTTATTATTATAAATCATTATTTTTTTCCTTTCTTGTTGTATGTTGGTGTGTTTGTGACGTTTCGATGACCTTTTGTTGATTTAATGACTCAATATAATACTTCGACCGCAAATGGCCTTCATAAATTAATGTTATCATGAATTGTTTGGCATACAGTTTATGTGGTATTTTCGAATTCTCCGTATATGATCAGAGAATGTTTAATTACTGCGGGTTTTAAATGTTACATGAATAATTAAGTAAATCAAGGGACGTTTTACGTTATTGGGACTCCAACCATAGTAGTTGGCTATTTTGCTTTCAAGAAGGAAGTTTACTTACCGCCAACGATACCTATAGCATTGATCTAACTTGCACAATATTATTTTGTTTTCAAACTTTAGACATAAAAGAGAATACATTGATAGGAAGTATTTTTTTAAAATGGACAGCATTAACAAATTCAATTCGGAAATTGCTGGATGGTTGTCAGAAAATGGCAGCTACGTATCTCACAAAACATCTCATTACCTGAAAGAAATGTTTAACAAATGTTTTTTTGCCAAACATATAACATTGGTGTGGAAGTAAACAATCCCCATGCGTGGTTTTAACAACTTCACACATTGTGAAGTAAATAGGAAAATATACTCCTAATGTTTACTATAAACAAAAGTGAAATGTTAGATCTTGTTACATTATCTAAAAGAAATAAATATTAAAAGCCGTCAGGTTTGTAGTTTTAGCCAAGGCCATAATTACACTTCCAGTTTTTATCTAATCAACGTGTTCCCCTCTATCAAAATTTCTTCAGCAAATTTAAAATGGTTGAACACTAGGTAATATTTAATTCAAAAATCAATTGATTTTCACAAGACGGTCTTATGTTTTGACATCATTTAGTAGATCAAATTTTAAATTTTAAATTTAGCGGATTTAAATTTTTTGAGGCTTGTTTTCACTGGTAGCTTTACATTTCTATCATCTTTACTTAGCACATCATTTGTTTAGAACCAATGTATCTAACCAAAAAACAAGTTTAAAGGCGCGATATTTAATTTACCTAGAAATGAAGTCATTGTTATGATGACATAAACAACATGTTATATGACATTTGATGTCATTTTACAAAAAATCATGGTCTGAACAAGGTCAATTTTCTATGCAATGAGAGCAGATATTAAGGTTTTTAAGGTTACGACTTTGCTTGAAAACGTGCAATCGCAAGAACCGCATGGACACAATTAGTTGTAATACACTAGACCTCTTCATACATGGTAGGTGAACTTCAAATATGAACGTTCTTGCAAAAGTAATTCAGGTTTGCATGACTCATTACTAGATTTATTAAAACTGCCCATGTTTTTCAATTTTTGCTTTCGGGGATAGATTCTCCCTTTACACCATATGGCTGCGCTAACGAAACAGAATGCCGTGAGATTTTCTTCGTACATCAGATTTTCAAGTTCTTAGGGGCTTTTACTTACGTATTTAACGTTTAAAGATTTTTCATTATATGAACATTAGAGAAAATCACTATCATGCCTCTTGCACTGTTGATAACATGTAGTATCTTATACAAGAACTTTCTGCTCGCACAAAAATGGGGACTTTTGAGATCTTTTCATATCACTGATTCTAATAGTCAGACACCTGAGACAAACAACGTTTTCAGTTTTAACGAATAATGAGTACAATGATCACGGGCAATAAAAAAACCTCAAACTATAGTTCATTGGTCATTCTTCAAATGTCCATTTTTGGATTTACTAGTACGTGTTTAATAAACAAGAGAACTGAACATAAAAGAGTGTGTTTCATTTGGCCAACAGATGGAAAAACCTATTGCATAACGTTTAACGTTAAATTCAACGTTATATAAATGTTTAATTCACATCAATTCAATGTAAAAACTTCTAAACAAAACATAAAATTTAAAAACGTTGTAGACCTAAATATGTCTTATATTAGTTCATTTACAGTTCTGGCACTTAATTTGCCGAAGCAAATGCTTACGCTGTCAAAAACAGTTTTTACAAGATAAAAATATTTTGGTATAATGTTTACTCACCAACGTTAAAAAAAGGGTTGTAATGAAAAATTGTTTTTAAATAACTTCATTTAGATTTAGAAAATACATCTAAGTACAAAATTTGAAGACATTAGATCTTCTTTAAAGCCACCCAAATACTTTCACAACCTCTAAAGCTGTAAATCTCTTTCATTTACAATTTCTTTTGCAAGTAATATTTTGTCACTTTGAAATAACTTTCCCTTTTGTATTTGATAAGGCCTTTGTTATATCAAACAGCATCAGTTTTCATTATTTTTTCTTATCTCTTACAAAACAAAGGGAGGTTTTGCAGTGTGCATAGCGCCTTTAAAAGATTTTGTGTTCTATTCTTTTTCATAAACCTGGATTTTACAATGTGTTACAAATAAACAATTAGCTAGTTTCAAGCAGTTTAGACTGTAAATTCATCATTTTTTATTACAGTTTGTTTTCTTTGCTAGGTCGTTGAAAAAATTTACGTTTTGAGGAAAATAACATTAAAGTCACTTGAGAACATACGACGTCAGAAAACTGACTTGACAAAACCTCTAATTTAAGGTGCAATAAGACTATTAGAAACTTTTGTAACTTGGATTTGATGCAGATATGTTCAGGGAAAATTTTAAGCAAAAGTTGTTATTTTGACATTAATTCTCCTTTACTGAATTATATTGAGCTGCGATTGGAGAGGTTTATAAATCCACGAATTGCGAGCGGCGAGTAGCCCGTTACGAGGTACTCGTTGCTACAATAAAATCACGAGTTACGAGTTACTTTTTCGCTTTTAATCCACGAGTTACCAGTTGCTGTTTACGAGTTGGTGCAATCCTATTATTATTTATTAATTTTTTTAATTAAAATTCTAATCCTAACTAAATTTTAGGAAAAGTCATGAAATATGAAATCAATACCATCAACAGTTCCGGATATATCAAATTAGATAGAATTTTGCGTGCCATATATGGTTAAAGTGAGAGTTGCGAATTTAAAGTTCGAGTTGCGAGCCTAAAGTTACATA
This sequence comes from Turritopsis rubra, assembly GCA_039566895.2. NCBI lineage: Eukaryota > Metazoa > Cnidaria > Hydrozoa > Anthoathecata > Oceaniidae > Turritopsis > Turritopsis rubra. The sequence goes on from CM077621.1 coordinate 12,788,961, forward strand.
TATAAACATATATTAATAAAGGAGACTTATTTCTAGATGGGGTAAGCAACATACATTAAATTTCCCTCACACAAACCTATGAATGTTTCAGTTAATAGTTAATAAAAGTTATTAGCAAACTAACCCTAACTAACCCTAACTAACTGGTTATGAGAGCATTACCGAAAAATATTGACCGACGTCAAAGTAAAGGTTGAACTTGCGGTGGCAGTACGTGACGGAAGTTATAAATTGTCATTAATGTTTGTGTATAGTTGCTAATCCTTTAGAAAATGACATCAGATATATTTTTGTGAATGTTCAGTTAGTCAGCTATTGATAAAGCATTGAAAAATGGCACTAGGCAATTAAGAAAAATCGTCTCCATAAGTTAAAAAAGGAAGTAAAAAATGCTGAAAACACTTCTCACAAAGCTGTCAGTGCATTATTTCTTTATATACATGATATACACACGCCTTAATATAAGAAGCTGGCTTGTGAATGGCCAAAAACTACAGTTTTCAAGAATTAGTTCACTGAAAAAACTCATCTACCTCTAATAAATATTCGAGAATTGTAAGTAATATATTGGTAACGAAATAACTTTATACAGATTTCACACATACTGCAAGACTGCATGCCAGACAAAAAATAATTCCTGATGAAAGCAGCGAAACATTATTTGGTGAGCAGTGAAAACGAAAATTCACTTTCCAAGTATTGAAGTATTTCCAAGTATTTGTGCATAGTAGTCCACCAGGGTCACAGCACTCCATCAATGAACATCAGAAGAAATGTCGTTGTTCTCAATGATAAAATGCATGGGGAAAATATTTACGAAAAGTTTTTTTGTGTTAGAAACTTTAAGGAACAGTTAAATGAATCAGAAGATGCTAACCTTTCCTTTTCAATCTGTGCACAATTTGTAAGAACGATTGTTTGGTGTTTTGTGATAATGGTATTTAAAACGGCAACAGTTTAATTTATAGCCATTTTCTTAAAAAAACAACAAACAAACAAACAGATAGCAAAAACAACAACAACAAAAACAAATAAAACAACAACAAAATCGACAACAAAGAAACAAAGAAACAAAAAACAACAGTAACAGCCATGTTTAAGATGCTATTTTAAACTTTCGGGTAATTACGTAATTTAAGCAGCCAGTTTTGTTTTGATTTGAAGATTTATAATTCATAGTCTGTCTTGGAGTCCACCTTCACCTTCGGCTCTATAGTTAAGTAGGATAAAAGAACTTCTTCATTTCTTATTAACTTTGTGATAATATCAGTAATATCTTGGGGTGTGGGATATGAGGAGAGAAATTTAAAAATTCGAGCAATTTATTGTAAATAAATCTCCAGAAATCATTGATATCATCTTCCTTAGCATGCTTAATCATTATTTATGTATTAACTGAATGACGGCCACACATGGTTTCCAGACGACAAAATGCAACGCGAACGAAGAACTGTGACCCATATACAAATATACTATATCAACATGCAGAGCTTTTAAAACAATGTTAATCACTGTGTTAGTTTCCGTTACAAATGTTATTATGCATTGTTCACTGCAAGCGTGATGAAGTTGTTAGATAATTTAATGATCTTTTATGAGGCTTTTATGTTATTAGTATTATGACATATCACAAAATCCTTTATGTTTGTCCACATCAAATAAGATTTGGAAACGGTCATTTCGTTCTTAATTTTGCTTTTGTGCCCATCCGCACATAAGATTTTGCTAAGTGTTTGCTAAGTCGATCCTTGTGACATAAAAATGACTGTTATAAAACTATAGGAGTTTTCACCAATATTTCTTGTTTTTCCTGATTTTGGTTTATTTTTATAAAGATTTGAGTCTTTGAAGAAAATGTATTTTACCACCTGATATTTATGAACATTTTCTTCTCGGTAAATCTAATGAAGGTGAATGAGAACAATTAAACTTTTATTCATTATTGTGTAATCATAATTGTTTATTATTCCCATTTTTGGATATATGTTTACCTACTCCTTTTTCAATTCCTGTTTTTCACGGTTTTGGTTTGTAGGCATTCATTCATGTAGTCTTTAGATGTAGTATTTAGATTACAGTAGGTTTAATGGGAAAAGGTTATTCAATTTCTTTCATTTTAATCTGAACATATTAAAAGTAGACGTCAAATGGCTACAACACTTAATTTTTCAGTGTTTATGAGGTAACAAAAGTTCAACAAATAAAACTTATAAAACCAAACAACTTCTAAGACCTCAGGATTTGTTTACATCAAAGTTTTATACCCAGCTCTTAAACGTGGATTGATTGATTTTGATAGCTAACAAAGGGTAACATGAGAAGTATATACAATATACGTTTTAATCAAGTGATTTGCCATGTATCTTTTTGACCCTTATGTGCGCCGGTAAATAAAGAATTCGTCGATTACTATTTTATTTATCAGTAGAACATCCCGAGAAGACATGTTTAGACGTCGTATTATAATTTGGTTGTCAGTTCAAATTTCAGGTGTTGAAAATTACTTATAATAGTTCTACCACTGTTTAGCAGTTAAGCTATACCTAACTAATGTCAATAAAACAACTTAATGCGTAATAATTAAGTCTGTTCGGACAATCAAAATAAGATATGACATATGAACACAACAAATCTATTGTGGCTTGTGCGCTTCCTTTTGAACTTGAACTATTGAATAATAGGAGCTTTTTGTTTCTCGGACAATTATTGTTCATCATTAGTGATATCACCTTATTGACCCAAAGGTTTGCGTTGGGCTTCTTTTCGGGAGAACCTTTTCTCATCATGAGCTATTGAACTCGAGTATTTTAAGATTTGGGAATTCGGACACTAAACATTTGGAAATTTAGTACTCTTCCAACCCCTTAGGCGGTCAACCAGGTAGAATGGGTGGGACATAAGAAGTAAACATTTTTCTTATCATAGATATATTCCTTTCTAACATGGATTCAAATATATTCATTTTGAAATAATTTGTTAAAGTATATAAATTATTAATCTCTGTAATATCAATATTAAAATTCATGGATAAGAGTAGCATTACAAGTTCTCTCTATTCTGGCGTCTGATATAAATATTTTCCATTTAGAATTAAGTTAGTAAAAAAAGTGATCATCTTAATTGACCGTTAAGTTTAAAGTGAGAATTAGTTTTGTAAGATTTAATACGCAGGAGCGACAAAAAAGTCTTCATAGCCATAGGTTTACCCTTATTGCACCCAGAAGAACCATTGAATCATACACGTATAAATCATAAACATTTCGGTTAAACTTAATTATTTAAATTAGAGAGACCAAAGATAGACCGTATAAACCTACTCTAACCGAGAAACATTTCAACACACACCTTTCCCCTGTAAAAAATAAAAGAGATAGGAAAAACACCATGCTCTAAAGCAGAAAGGCTTTTTCAAATAGCCCCTCTTTTTATCTAAAATACTTTATTCTGTATCACAACAGCACATATTGCTTTTGCATGTTCTATCGTTACGACAGTTCATAGCGCACCAACTGTCAATACCTGGCACTTTTCCCCATGGACCATTTTTGTTTTGGTAACATCGTTTTCTCTGATGCATGTCGGCAGGTACGACACAGTTTCTGGTTGGCTTGCGAGTGACTTTTGTCGATCCTTTGCTGAATGTTGATTTCTTTGGCACTTTAGTAGACATCAAAGGCGTTTGTGTGGTTCTCTTTATGGGTTTTGGGGATTTCCTAACACCAGTTGTTGTTTTTGGAACTACTGTTTTTGTTGACGATTCACAACAACACATTTCACTTTTACATGTCCTGTCTATAGGACAAACAGATTGACACCATTGGTGAATGGTTTGTTGTCCTGCCCAAGGACCTTTCTGATTCAAGACACATTTTTGTCTATTGCTCAAATCGTTTGGAACAACACAATTACCATTTGGTTCTTTTGGCGTAGTCTTCTTAGGTTTTAATGTTGTTGGTTTAGGACCACATACGCATTGGCATGTTTTACATCCAGAATATGTTGGCCCACAACCAGGGGAAGGACAGTTCCTTACGTTTTTACACCATTTATCCATCATACGGTCATTGGCCCAAGGTCCATCGGGATTAACTTTGCATCCATTTTTGCTTGGCGGCAGAGTGGGTGGTGGGATACATTTACCAGAGCGTTTTTTATTCTGACACTTCTTCCAATCCAAATTTTCATTGCGTGCTGCGGCAATGGCGGCTTTTAGTAAGGGATATTGTTTCCCAGTTTTACACATATCTTTGAAATCATCCAGATCCAAAGCCCAAAACATAAAACCACCAAGCTTTCGTTTCTTCATTATATTTTTCACTTTATAAGCAATACTTTCTTCGTCATCATAAGCAATAAAATCCCGACCATCGCTGCCATAAGGAGCCATGACTTTGCTGTCAGAAGAACAGATGTGACTTTCCCAGTTGATGTGGCAAATTTCGTAATAAGCCAAAAATCCACTTTCCCTGGTAGATTGACCTTTTGCGCCGCCTGTCCACGGTGACTTCGATCCCAATCCCCATTGTTTACAAGGATTGGAAAGTTTCCATGTTCTTCCGTACGACGCAAGGCCCAGAATGAGTTTCTGCGATTCCATTCCACTTGCCAGCCAGTGATCAACCGAATTAAGAACACTGAGCTCGTGTCTTTGTGCTTTTGGATTACAATCTGTGTGGTGACCCGTTTTCCCTTCCCATTTGCCATGCAAGTCATACGACATCAAGCTAATAAAGTCTAGATGCTTTGAGATTTCGAACATTTCGTAAGATCTATCAGCTGATCCCGGTCCAGCAGCAACAGCAGCTGTTACTAATAAGTTGTGTTTAGCGAATGCTGTTTTCAACTCTTTGCAAAGCTTGGTGAATTTGTTCTTGTCTCCAGCTGTTGATCCACGTTGTGCTGGATACTCCCAATCCAAGTCAAGGCCATCAAAATCTATAGCGAAACGAATAATATTAATGATCTGGACTTTAATTATCGTTTTTAAACACAAATGACAATATACGATCATTCATTGCTAATCTCAATATCGTCAATTAAATTTCTAAAAAAATGGTATTGTTGAAGTATGTTTACTCGCTACGAAATATCAATACTACTTTTGATAATAATGTTTGTAAAAATGTCCCCATCGAAATCGTAAATAGTTTCAAAGAGTAGAATACATTTATGCAGAATAGCTGAAGAAAATAGAATAAAATTTCTCAAACATAACTTTTTCAAACAGGGGTGATGTTGCTGTGATGTGATGTTGCATAAAGCATAGGTGTACTTGATATGCTGTAGAAAGTATTCACTTACTATGTTTTTTTAAGTAAATAATTGCTGATTGAATGAAATGTTGTCTCGATTGTTTAGTGGCTACCATTTCCTTGAATCCGTTTCGAACCATGGTTCCATCCACCAACAGCTAGCAGAGTTTTCAGTTGAGCGTCTCGAGTTTTTAGATGGTTTACCTAAAAATTCAACAGGGACATAATTTTGAAAAGTCTGCTTAAGCTTATCAATGATTTCAGCGTATATAACTATGAATCTTATTTGTTGTATTTGCAAAACGTAAGAGTGATGAAGCTGGATAGCACTGCTAATAGAATTATATGTGCTAATATTCTCTTATACTTACTTTCACAAAACCTTCATTTTCATCATTATCTTCATACGGCATAATGGTATGTATATTGCCACTTTTTGCTACTTTTGCAAACGCATAAATGATATGCGTACATAACCCATCTTCATAGTGATCTGATATACTATACCATCCTGGAAAGCCTTTACGATACTGTGCCCAATTTGTGAAATAACAAACGCGTTTATATTCGCATAAAACAATTGAGAACAACGAATAAAGAACCAGTAGTTTTATCGTTCTCTCATCCATCTTTGACTTCGATTGGTTTTCGTTAGAACCGTGAATGAACCATATAACTTTGGACAGGGTGTTTTATATCCACTGCTCTTATTCTAGAAAGGAAACAATTAAGTTTTGTGACGTATGGTAATAAAGCAATTCAGGAAGAAAAAAGTCATTAAACAGCGAACAACAATTAGTGAAAGTGTGCGAAATCAAATTGTCCTGAATCTTTAAACCTAACTAGAGATTACTATCATTTTATCAGTGTATATATCACTTCATTGGAGTTCTCTACGCCCATATTTTTTTCTCTCAATGTGTTATCGCCATGTTCTTTATTATTATAAATCATTATTTTTTTCCTTTCTTGTTGTATGTTGGTGTGTTTGTGACGTTTCGATGACCTTTTGTTGATTTAATGACTCAATATAATACTTCGACCGCAAATGGCCTTCATAAATTAATGTTATCATGAATTGTTTGGCATACAGTTTATGTGGTATTTTCGAATTCTCCGTATATGATCAGAGAATGTTTAATTACTGCGGGTTTTAAATGTTACATGAATAAGTAAGTAAATCAAGGGACGTTTTACGTTATTGGGACTCCAACCATAGTAGTTGGCTATTTTGCTTTCAAGAAGGAAGTTTACTTACCGCCAACGATACCTATATCATTGATCTAACTTGCACAATATTATTTTGTTTTCAAACTTTAGACATAAAAGAGAATACATTGATAGGAAGTATTTTTTTAAAATGGACAGCATTAACAAATTCAATTCGGAAATTGCTGGATGGTTGTCAGAAAATGGCAGCTACGTATCTCACAAAACATCTCATTACCTGAAAGAAATGTTTAACAAATGTTTTTTTGCCAAACATATAACATTGGTGTGGAAGTAAACAATCCCCATGCGTGGTTTTAACAACTTCACACATTGTGAAGTAAATAGGAAAATATACTCCTAATGTTTACTATAAACAAAAGTGAAATGTTAGATCTTGTTACATTATCTAAAAGAAATAAATATTAAAAGCCGTCAGGTTTGTAGTTTTAGCCAAGGCCATAATTACACTTCCAGTTTTTATCTAATCAACGTGTTCCCCTCTATCAAAATTTCTTCAGCAAATTTAAAATGGTTGAACACTAGGTAATATTTAATTCAAAAATCAATTGATTTTCACAAGACGGTCTTATGTTTTGACATCATTTAGTAGATCAAATTTTAAATTTTAAATTTAGCGGATTTAAATTTTTTGAGGCTTGTTTTCACTGGTAGCTTTACATTTCTATCATCTTTACTTAGCACATCATTTGTTTAGAACCAATGTATCTAACCAAAAAACAAGTTTAAAGGCGCGATATTTAATTTACCTAGAAATGAAGTCATTGTTATGATGACATAAACAACATGTTATATGACATTTGATGTCATTTTACAAAAAATCATGGTCTGAACAAGGTCAATTTTCTATGCAATGAGAGCAGATATTAAGGTTTTTAAGGTTACGACTTTGCTTGAAAACGTGCAATCGCAAGAACCGCATGGACACAATTAGTTGTAATACACTAGACCTCTTCATACATGGTAGGTGAACTTCAAATATGAACGTTCTTGCAAATGTAATTCAGGTTTGCATGACTCATTACTAGATTTATTAAAACTGCCCATGTTTTTCAATTTTTGCTTTCGGGGATAGATTCTCCCTTTACACCATATGGCTTCGCTAACGAAACAGAATGCCGTGAGATTTTCTTCGTAAATCAGATTTTCAAGTTCTTAGGGGCTTTTACTTACGTATTTAACGTTTAAAGATTTTTCATTATATGAACATTAGAGAAAATCACTATCATGCCTCTTGCACTGTTGATAACAAGTAGTATCTTATACAAGAACTTTCTGCTCGCACAAAAATGGGGACTTTTGAGATCTTTTCATATCACTGATTCTAATAGTCAGGCACCTGAGACAAACAACGTTTTCAGTTTTAACGAATAATGAGTACAATGATCACGGGCAATAAAAAACCTCAAACTATAGTCCATTGGTCATTCTTCAAGTGTCCATTTTTGGATTTACTAGTACGTGTTTAATAAACAAGAGAACTGAACATAAAAGAGTGTGTTTCATTTGGCCAACAGATGGAAAAACCTATTGCATAACGTTTAACGTTAAATTCAACGTTATATAAATGTTTAATTCACATCAATTCAATGTAAAAACTTCTAAACAAAACATAAAATTTAAAAACGTTGTAGACCTAAATATGTCTTATATTAGTTCATTTACAGTTCTGGCACTTAATTTGCCGAAGCAAATGCTTACGCTGTCAAAAACAGTTTTTACAAGATAAAAATATTTTGGTATAATGTTTACTCACCAACGTTAAAAAAAGGGTTGTAATGAAAAATTGTTTTTAAATAACTTCATTTAGATTTAGAAAATACATCTAAGTACAAAATTTGAAGACATTAGATCTTCTTTAAAGCCACCCAAATACTTTCACAACCTCTAAAGCTGTAAATCTCTTTCATTTACAATTTCTTTTGCAAGTAATATTTTGTCACTTTGAAATAACTTTCCCTTTTGTATTTGATAAGGCCTTTGTTATATCAAACAGCATCAGTTTTCATTATTTTTTCTTATCTCTTACAAAACAAAGGGAGGTTTTGCAGTGTGCATAGCGCCTTTAAAAGATTTTGTGTTCTATTCTTTTTCATAAACCTGGATTTTACAATGTGTTACAAATAAACAATTAGCTAGTTTCAAGCAGTTTAGACTGTAAATTCATCATTTTTTATTACAGTTTGTTTTCTTTGCTAGGTCGTTGAAAAAATTTACGTTTTGAGGAAAATAACATTAAAGTCACTTGAGAACATACGACGTCAGAAAACTGACTTGACAAAACCTCTAATTTAAGGTGCAATAAGACTATTAGAAACTTTTGTAACTTGGATTTGATGCAGATATGTTCAGGGAAAATTTTAAGCAAAAGTTGTTATTTTGACATTAATTCTCCTTTACTGAATTATATTGAGCTGCGATTGGAGAGGTTTATAAATCCACGAATTGCGAGCGGCGAGTAGCCCGTTACGAGGTACTCGTTGCTACAATAAAATCACGAGTTACGAGTTACTTTTTCGCTTTTAATCCACGAGTTACCAGTTGCTGTTTACGAGTTGGTGCAATCCTATTATTATTTATTAATTTTTTTAATTAAAATTCTAATCCTAACTAAATTTTAGGAAAAGTCATGAAATATGAAATCAATACCATCAACAGTTCCGGATATATCAAATTAGATAGAATTTTGCGTGCCATATATGGTTAAAGTGAGAGTTGCGAATTTAAAGTTCGAGTTGCGAGCCTAAAGTTACATATATAAACATATATTAATAAAGGAGACTTATTTCTAGATGGGGTAAGCAACATACATTAAATTTCCCTCACACAAACCTATGAATGTTTCAGTTAATAGTTAATAAAAGTTATTAGCAAACTAACCCTAACTAACCCTAACTAACTGGTTATGAGAGCATTACCGAAAAATATTGACCGACGTCAAAGTAAAGGTTGAACTTGCGGTGGCAGTACGTGACGGAAGTCATAAATTGTCATTAATGTTTGTGTATAGTTGCTAATCCTTTAGAAAATGACATCAGATATATTTTTGTGAATGTTCAGTTAGTCAGCTATTGATAAAGCATTGAAAAATGGCACTAGGCAATTAAGAAAAATCGTCTCCATAAGTTAAAAAAGGAAGTAAAAAATGCTGAAAACACTTCTCACAAAGCTGTCAGTGCATTATTTCTTTATATACATGATATACACACGCCTTAATATAAGAAGCTGGCTTGTGAATGGCCAAAAACTACAGTTTTCAAGAATTAGTTCACTGAAAAAACTCATCTACCTCTAATAAATATTCGAGAATTGTAAGTAATATATTGGTAACGAAATAACTTTATACAGATTTCACACATACTGCAAGACTGCATGCCAGACAAAAAATAATTCCTGATGAAAGCAGCGAAACATTATTTGGTGAGCAGTGAAAACGAAAATTCACTTTCCAAGTATTGAAGTATTTCCAAGTATTTGTGCATAGTAGTCCACCAGGGTCACAGCACTCCATCAATGAACATCAGAAGAAATGTCGTTGTTCTCAATGATAAAATGCATGGGGAAAATATTTACGAAAAGTTTTTTTGTGTTAGAAACTTTAAGGAACAGTTAAATGAATCAGAAGATGCTAACCTTTCCTTTTCAATCTGTGCACAATTTGTAAGAACGATTGTTTGGTGTTTTGTGATAATGATATTTAAAACGGCAACAGTTTAATTTATAGCCATTTTCTTAAAAAAACAACAAACAAACAAACAGATAGCAAAAACAACAACAACAAAAACAAATAAAACAACAACAAAATCGACAACAAAGAAACAAAGAAACAAAAAACAACAGTAACAGCCATGTTTAAGATGCTATTTTAAACTTTCGGGTAATTACGTAATTTAAGCAGCCAGTTTTGTTTTGATTTGAAGATTTATAATTCATAGTCTGTCTTGGAGTCCACCTTCACCTTCGGCTCTATAGTTAAGTAGGATAAAAGAACTTCTTCATTTCTTATTAACTTTGTGATAATATCAGTAATATCTTGGGGTGTGGGATATGAGGAGAGAAATTTAAAAATTCGAGCAATTTATTGTAAATAAATCTCCAGAAATCATTGATATCATCTTCCTTAGCATGCTTAATCATTATTTATGTATTAACTGAATGACGGCCACACATGGTTTCCAGACGACAAAATGCAACGCGAACGAAGAACTGTGACCCATATACAAATATACTATATCAACATGCAGAGCTTTTAAAACAATGTTAATCACTGTGTTAGTTTCCGTTACAAATGTTATTATGCATTGTTCACTGCAAGCGTGATGAAGTTGTTAGATAATTTAATGATCTTTTATGAGGCTTTTATGTTATTAGTATTATGACATATCACAAAATCCTTTATGTTTGTCCACATCAAATAAGATTTGGAAACGGTCATTTCGTTCTTAATTTTGCTTTTGTGCCCATCCGCACATAAGATTTTGCTAAGTGTTTGCTAAGTCGATCCTTGTGACATAAAAATGACTGTTATAAAACTATAGGAGTTTTCACCAATATTTCTTGTTTTTCCTGATTTTGGTTTATTTTTATAAAGATTTGAGTCTTTGAAGAAAATGTATTTTACCACCTGATATTTATGAACATTTTCTTCTCGGTAAATCTAATGAAGGTGAATGAGAACAATTAAACTTTTATTCATTATTGTGTAATCATAATTGTTTATTATTCCCATTTTTGGATATATGTTTACCTACTCCTTTTTCAATTCCTGTTTTTCACGGTTTTGGTTTGTAGGCATTCATTCATGTAGTCTTTAGATGTAGTATTTAGATTACAGTAGGTTTAATGGGAAAAGGTTATTCAATTTCTTTCATTTTATTCTGAACATATTAAAAGTAGACGTCAAATGGCTACAACACTTAATTTTTCAGTGTTTATGAGGTAACAAAAGTTCAACAAATAAAACTTATAAAACCAAACAACTTCTAAGACCTCAGGATTTGTTTACATCAAAGTTTTATACCCAGCTCTTAAACGTGGATTGATTGATTTTGATAGCTAACAAAGGGTAACATGAGAAGTATATACAATATACGTTTTAATCAAGTGATTTGCCATGTATCTTTTTGACCCTTATGTGCGCCGGTAAATAAAGAATTCGTCGATTACTATTTTATTTATCAGTAGAACATCCCGAGAAGACATGTTTAGACGTCGTATTATAATTTGGTTGTCAGTTCAAATTTCAGGTGTTGAAAATTACTTATAATAGTTCCACCACTGTTTAGCAGTTAAGCTATACCTAACTAATGTCAATAAAACAACTTAATGCGTAATAATTAAGTCTGTTCGGACAATCAAAATAAGATATGACATATGAACACAACAAATCTATTGTGGCTTGTGCGCTTCCTTTTGAACTTGAACTATTGAATAATAGGAGCTTTTTGTTTCTCGGACAATTATTGTTCATCATTAGTGATATCACCTTATTGACCCAAAGGTTTGCGTTGGGCTTCTTTTCGGGAGAACCTTTTCTCATCATGAGCTATTGAACTCGAGTATTTTAAGATTTGGGAATTCGGACACTAAACATTTGGAAATTTAGTACTCTTTCAACCCCTTAGGCGGTCAACCAGGTAGAATGGGTGGGACATAAGAAGTAAACATTTTTCTTATCATAGATATATTCCTTTCTAACATGGATTCAAATATATTCATTTTGAAATAATTTGTTAAAGTATATAAATTATTAATCTCTGTAATATCAATATTAAAATTCATGGATAAGAGTAGCATTGCAAGTTCTCTCTATTCTGGCGTCTGATATAAATATTTTCCATTTAGAATTAAGTTAGTAAAAAAAGTGATCATCTTAATTGACCGTTAAGTTTAAAGTGAGAATTAGTTTTGTAAGATTTAATACGCAGGAGCGACAAAAAAGTCTTCATAGCCATAGGTTTACCCTTATTGCACCCAGAAGAACCATTGAATCATACACGTATAAATCATAAACATTTCGGTTAAACTTAATTATTTAAATTAGAGAGACAAAAGATAGACCGTATAAACCTACTCTAACCGAGAAACATTTCAACACACACCTTTCCCCTGTAAAAAATAAAAGAGATAGGAAAAACACCATGCTCTAAAGCAGAAAGGCTTTTTCAAATAGCCCCTCTTTTTATCTAAAATACTTTATTCTGTATCACAACAGCACATATTGCTTTTGCATGTTCTATCGTTACGACAGTTCATAGCGCACCAACTGTCAATACCTGGCACTTTTCCCCATGGACCATTTTTGTTTTGGTAACATCGTTTTCTCTGATGCATGTCGGCAGGTACGACACAGTTTCTGGTTGGCTTGCGAGTGACTTTTGTCGATCCTTTGCTGAATGTTGATTTCTTTGGCACTTTAGTAGACATCAAAGGCGTTTGTGTGGTTCTCTTTATGGGTTTTGGGGATTTCCTAACACCAGTTGTTGTTTTTGGAACTACTGTTTTTGTTGACGATTCACAACAACACATTTCACTTTTACATGTCCTGTCTATAGGACAAACAGATTGACACCATTGGTGAATGGTTTGTTGTCCTGCCCAAGGACCTTTCTGATTCAAGACACATTTTTGTCTATTGCTCAAATCGTTTGGAACAACACAATTACCATTTGGTTCTTTTGGCGTAGTCTTCTTAGGTTTTAATGTTGTTGGTTTAGGACCACATACGCATTGGCATGTTTTACATCCAGAATATGTTGGCCCACAACCAGGGGAAGGACAGTTCCTTACGTTTTTACACCATTTATCCATCATACGGTCATTGGCCCAAGGTCCATCGGGATTAACTTTGCATCCATTTTTGCTTGGCGGCAGAGTGGGTGGTGGGATACATTTACCAGAGCGTTTTTTATTCTGACACTTCTTCCAATCCAAATTTTCATTGCGTGCTGCGGCAATGGCGGCTTTTAGTAAGGGATATTGTTTCCCAGTTTTACACATATCTTTGAAATCATCCAGATCCAAAGCCCAAAACATAAAACCACCAAGCTTTCGTTTCTTCATTATATTTTTCACTTTATAAGCAATACTTTCTTCGTCATCATAAGCAATAAAATCCCGACCATCGCTGCCATAAGGAGCCATGACTTTGCTGTCAGAAGAACAGATGTGACTTTCCCAGTTGATGTGGCAAATTTCGTAATAAGCCAAAAATCCACTTTCCCTGGTAGATTGACCTTTTGCGCCGCCTGTCCACGGTGACTTCGATCCCAATCCCCATTGTTTACAAGGATTGGAAAGTTTCCATGTTCTTCCGTACGACGCAAGGCCCAGAATGAGTTTCTGCGATTCCATTCCACTTGCCAGCCAGTGATCAACCGAATTAAGAACACTGAGCTCGTGTCTTTGTGCTTTTGGATTACAATCTGTGTGGTGACCCGTTTTCCCTTCCCATTTGCCATGCAAGTCATACGACATCAAGCTAATAAAGTCTAGATGCTTTGAGATTTCGAACATTTCGTAAGATCTATCAGCTGATCCCGGTCCAGCAGCAACAGCAACTGTTACTAATAAGTTGTGTTTAGCGAATGCTGTTTTCAACTCTTTGCAAAGCTTGGTGAATTTGTTCTTGTCTCCAGCTGTTGATCCACGTTGTGCTGGATACTCCCAATCCAAGTCAAGGCCATCAAAATCTATAGCGAAACGAATAATATTAATGATCTGGACTTTAATTATCGTTTTTAAACACAAATGACACTATACGATCATTCATTGCTAATCTCAATATCGTCAATTAAATTTCTAAAAAAATGGTATTGTTGAAGTATGTTTACTCGCTACGAAATATCAATACTACTTTTGATAATAATGTTTGTAAAAATGTCCCCATCGAAATCGTAAATAGTTTCAAAGAGTAGAATACATTTATGCAGAATAGCTGAAGAAAATAGAATAAAATTTCTCAAACATAACTTTTTCAAACAGGGGTGGGGAATGTGATGTTGCATAAAGCATAGGTGTACTTGATATGCTGTAGAAAGTATTCACTTACTATGTTTTTTTAAGTAAATAATTGCTGATTGAATGAAATCTTGTCTCGATTGTTTAGTGGCTACCATTTCCTTGAATCCGTTTGAACCATGGTTCCATCCACCAACAGCTAGCAGAGTTTTCAGTTGAGCGTCTCGAGTTTTTAGATGGTTTACCTAAAAATTCAACAGGGACATAATTTTGAAAAGTCTGCTTAAGCTTATCAATGATTTCAGCGTATATAACTATGAATCTTATTTGTTGTATTTGCAAAACGTAAGAGTGATGAAGCTGGATAGCACTGCTAATAGAATTATATGTGCTAATATTCTCTTATACTTACTTTCACAAAACCTTCATTTTCATCATTATCTTCATACGGCATAATGGTATGTATATTGCCACTTTTTGCTACTTTTGCAAACGCATAAATGATATGCGTACATAACCCATCTTCATAGTGATCTGATATACTATACCATCCTGGAAAGCCTTTACGATACTGTGCCCAATTTGTGAAATAACAAACGCGTTTATATTCGCATAAAACAATTGAGAACAACGAATAAAGAACCAGTAGTTTTATCGTTCTCTCATCCATCTTTGACTTCGATTTGTTTTCGTTAGAACCGTGAATGAACCATATAACTTTGGACAGGGTGTTTTATATCCACTGCTCTTATTCTAGAAAGGAAACAATTAAGTTTTATGACGTATGGTAATAAAGCAATTCAGGAAGAAAAAAGTCATTAAACAGCGAACAACAATTAGTGAAAGTGTGCGAAATCAAATTGTCCTGAATCTTTAAACCTAACTAGAGATTACTATCATTTTATCAGTGTATATATCACTTCATTGGAGTTCTCTACGCCCATATTTTTTTCTCTCAATGTGTTATCGCCATGTTCTTTATTATTATAAATCATTATTTTTTTCCTTTCTTGTTGTATGTTGGTGTGTTTGTGACGTTTCGATGACCTTTTGTTGATTTAATGACTCAATATAATACTTCGACCGCAAATGGCCTTCATAAATTAATGTTATCATGAATTGTTTGGCATACAGTTTATGTGGTATTTTCGAATTCTCCGTATATGGTCAGAGAATCTAGAGAAGTCCTTGAAAGCGATGATTGTTTTGTAAATTTCAATAAAGAAGAACAATCAAATAATGAATCAGCTTTTCTGAAAAACAGTTTACATCAGCTTTAAATCAGAACTATTTTGGAACTCCTAATATAAATATTATTTTTAACATCCGTCAGAAGATTATAAATAGGCATTTTGGACAGAAGTAACTAACGATTATTTATTCAAACGAGTCTCGGAGTTTCAAAACAAAATCGAAACAAATATTCCATATGTTATGAGAACTTTTAGCAAGCCCTATTGGAACCTTGGCTATTTATGTTTCGAGAATGATTTCCTGAAGTCGAACGTATATGATTTTGGAGATTAAAAATCTAAAACCACGCTCGGATATCCTTTTTCAGATGATTACGTATTTTATTGCTTACTCAAATATCAGTCATTTTAAATCAAAATCATAAATGTAAAAAAAGGTGTTTCATATTTAACTTAATTTGTTTAATTACTGCGGGTTTTAAATGTTACATGAGTAAGTAAATAAATCAAGGGACGTTTTACGTTATTGGGACTCCATCCATAGTAGTTGGCTATTTTGCTTTCAACAAGGAAGTTTACTTACCGCCAACGATACCTACAGCATTGATCTAACTTGCACAATATTATGTTGTTTTCAAACTTTAGACATAAAAGAGAATACATTGATAGGAAGTATTTTTTTAAAACAGCATTAACAAATTCAATTCGGAAATTGCTGGATAGTTGTCAGAAAATGGCAGCTACGTATCTCACAAAACATCTCATTACCTGAAAGAAATGTTTAACAAATGTTTTTTTGCCAAAAATATAACATTGGTGTGGAAGTAAACAATCCCCATGCGTGGTTTTAACAACTTCACACATTGTGAAATAAATAAGAAAATATGCTCCTAATGTTTACTATAAACAAAAGTGAAATGTTAGATCTTGTTACATTATCTAAAAGAAATAAATATTAAAAGCCGTCAGGTTTGTAGTTTTAGCCAAGGCCATAATTACACTTCCAGTTTTTATCTAATCAACGTGTTCCCCTCTATCAAAATTTCTTCAGCAAATTTAAAATGGTTGAACACTCGGTAATATTTAATTCAAAAATCAATTGATTTTCACAAGACGGACTTATGTTTTGACATCATTTAGTAGATCAAATTTTAAATTTTGAATTAAGCGGATTTAAATTTTTTGAGGCTTGTTTTCACTGGTAGCTTTACATTTCTATCATCTTTACTTAGCACATCATTTGTTTAGAACCAATGTATCTAACCAAAAAAACAAGTTTAATGGCGCGATATTTAATTTCCCTAGAAATGAAGTCATTGTTATGATGACATAAACAACATGTTATATGACATTTGATGTCATTTTACAAAAAATCATGGTCTGAACAAGGTCAATTTTCTATGCAATGAGAGAAGATATTAAGGTTTTTAAGGTTACGACTTTGCTTGAAAACGTGCAATCGCAAGAACCGCAAGGACACAATTAGTTGTAATACGTCCACACCTAGACCTCTTCATACATGGTAGATAAACTTCAAATATGAACATTCTTGCAAAAGTAATTCAGGTTTGCATGACTCATTACTAGATTTACTAAAACTGCCGATGTTTTTCAATTTTTGCTTTCGGGGATAGATTCTCCCTTTACACCATGTGGCGGCCCTAACGAAACAGAATGCCGTGAGATTTTCTTCGTAAATCAGATTTTCAAGTTCTTGGGGGCTTTTACTTACGTATTTAACGTTTAAAGATTTTTCATTATATGGACATTAGAGAAAGTCACTATCATGCCTCTTGCACTGTTGATAACAAGTAGTATCTTATACAAGAACTTTCTGCTCGCACAAAAATGAGGACTTTTGAGATCTCTTGATATAACTGATTCTAATAGTCAGACACCTGAGACAAACAATGTTTTCAGTTTTAACGAATAATGAGTACAATGATCACGGGCAATGAAAACACCACAAACTATAGTTCATTGGTCATTCTTCAAATGTCCATTTTTGGATTTACTAGGACGTGTTTAATAAACAAGAGAACTGAACATAAAAGAGTGTGTTTCATTTGGCCAACAGATGGAAAAACATTGCATAACTTTTAACGTTAAATTCAACGTTATATAAATGTTTAATTCACATCAATTCAATGTAAAAACTTCTAAACAAAACATAAAATTTATAAAACGTTGTAGTCCTAAATATGTCTTATATTAGTTCATTTACAGTTCTGGCACTTAATTTGCCAAAGCAAATGCTTATGCTGTCAAAAACAGTTTTTACAAGATAAAAATATTTTGGTATAATGTTTACTCACCAACGTTAAAAAAAGGGTTGTAATGAAAAATTGTTTTTAGATAACTTCTTTTAGATTTAGAAAATACTTCTAAGTACAAAATTTGAAGACATTAAATCTTCTTTAAAGCCTCCCAAATACTTTCAGAACCTCCAAAGCTGTAAATCTCTTTCATTTACAATTTCTTTTGCAAGTAATATTTTGTCACTTTGAAATAACTTTCCCTTTTGTATTTGATAAGGCCTTTGTTATATCAAACAGCATCATTTTTCATTATTTTTTCTTATCTTTTCTTAAACAAAGAGAGGTTTGCAGTGTGCATAGCGCCTTTGAAAGATTTTGTGTTCAATTCTTTTTCATAAACCTGGATTTTACAATGTGTTACAAATAAACAATTAGCTAGTTTCAAGCAGTTTATACTGTAAATGCATCATATTTTATTACAGTTTGTTTTCTTTGCTAGGTCGTTGAAAAAATTTACGTTTTGAGGAAAATATCATTACCACTAAAGTGACTAGAATACATACGACGTCAGAAAACTGACTTGACAAAACCTCTAATTTAAGGTGCAATAAGACTATTACAAACTTTTGTAACTTGGATTTGATGCAGATATGTTCGAGGAACATTTTACACAAAAGTTGTTATTTTGACATTAACTCTCCTTTACTGAATTATATTGAGCTGCGATTGGAGAGGTTTATAAATCCACGAATTGCGAGCGGCGATTAGCCCGAGGTTCCCGTTGCTACAATAAAATCACAAGTTACAAGTTACTTTTCGCTTTTAATCCACGAGTTACCAGTTGCTGTTTACGAGTTGGTGCAATCCTATTATTAATTATTAGTTTTTTAATTAAAATTCCAATCCTAACTAAATTTTAGGAAAAGTCATGAAATATGAAATCAATACCATCAACAGTTCCGGATATATCAAATTAGATAGAATTTTGCGTGCCATATATGGTTAAAGTGAGAGTTGCGAATTTAAAGTTCGAGTTGCGAGCCTAAAGTTACGGTCGCAACAAATTTCGAAATGTTCATTCACAAATCAATCCTGAATTTTTTTTTCAGTTTTGGAGCTATTCTTTAGGCGAATTCATGAACCTTGATATATATATATATATATATATATATATATATATATATATATATATATATATATATATATATATATATATAAACATATATTAAAAAAGGAGACTTATTTCTAGATGGGGTAAGCAACATACATTAAAATTTCCCTTACACAAACCTATGAATGTTTCAGTTAATAGTTAATAAAGGTTATTAGCTAATAACCCTAAGTAACCCTAACTAACTGGTTATGAGAGCATTACCGAAGAATATTGACCGACGTCAAAGTAAAGGTTGAACTTGCGGTGGCAGTACGTGACGGAAGTTATAAATTGTAATGAATGATTGTGTATAGTTGCAAATCCTTTTGAAAATGACATCAGCTATGTTTTTGTGAATGTTCAGTTAGTCAGCTATTGATAAAGCATTGAAAAATGGCACTAGGCAATGATGAAAAATTGTCTCCAGAAATCAAAAAAGGAAGTAAAAAATGCTGAAAACACTTCTCACAAAGCTGTCAGTGCATTATTTCTTTATATACATGATATACACACGCCTTAATATAAGAAACTGGCTTGTGAAAGGCCAAAAACTACAGTTTTCAAGAATTACTTTACTGAAAAAACTCATCTGCCTCTAAAAAACATTCGAGAATTGTAAGTAATATATTGGTAACGAAATAACTTTATACAGATTTCACACACACTGCAAGACTGCACGCCAGACAAAAAATAATTCCTTATGAAAGCAGCAAAACATTATTTGGTTAGCAGTGAAAACGAAAATCCCCTTTCCAAGTACTGAAGTATTTCCAAGTATTTGTGCATGGTACTCCACCAGGGTCAAAGCACTCCATCAATGAACATCAGAAGAAATGTCGTTGTTCTCAATTTTAAAATGCATGGGGAAAATATTTACGAAAAGTTTTTTTGTGTTAGAAACTTTAAGGAACAGTTAAATGAATCAGAAGATGCTAACCTTTCCTTTTCAATCTGTGCACAATTTGTAAGAACGATTGTTTGGTGTTTTGTGATAATGATATTTAAAACGGCAACAGTTTAATTTATAGCCATTTTCTTAAAAAAACAACAAACAAACAAACAGATAGCAAAAACAACAACAACAAAAACAAATAAAACAACAACAAAATCGACAACAAAGAAACAAAGAAACAAAAAACAACAGTAACAGCCATGTTTAAGATGCTATTTTAAACTTTCGGGTAATTACGTAATTTAAGCAGCCAGTTTTGTTTTGATTTGAAGATTTATAATTCATAGTCTGTCTTGGAGTCCACCTTCACCTTCGGCTCTATAGTTAAGTAGGATAAAAGAACTTCTTCATTTCTTATTAACTTTGTGATAATATCAGTAATATCTTGGGGTGTGGGATATGAGGAGAGAAATTTAAAAATTCGAGCAATTTATTGTAAATAAATCTCCAGAAATCATTGATATCATCTTCCTTAGCATGCTTAATCATTATTTATGTATTAACTGAATGACGGCCACACATGGTTTCCAGACGACAAAATGCAACGCGAACGAAGAACTGTGACCCATATACAAATATACTATATCAACATGCAGAGCTTTTAAAACAATGTTAATCACTGTGTTAGTTTCCGTTACAAATGTTATTATGCATTGTTCACTGCAAGCGTGATGAAGTTGTTAGATAATTTAATGATCTTTTATGAGGCTTTTATGTTATTAGTATTATGACATATCACAAAATCCTTTATGTTTGTCCACATCAAATAAGATTTGGAAACGGTCATTTCGTTCTTAATTTTGCTTTTGTGCCCATCCGCACATAAGATTTTGCTAAGTGTTTGCTAAGTCGATCCTTGTGACATAAAAATGACTGTTATAAAACTATAGGAGTTTTCACCAATATTTCTTGTTTTTCCTGATTTTGGTTTATTTTTATAAAGATTTGAGTCTTTGAAGAAAATGTATTTTACCACCTGATATTTATGAACATTTTCTTCTCGGTAAATCTAATGAAGGTGAATGAGAACAATTAAACTTTTATTCATTATTGTGTAATCATAATTGTTTATTATTCCCATTTTTGGATATATGTTTACCTACTCCTTTTTCAATTCCTGTTTTTCACGGTTTTGGTTTGTAGGCATTCATTCATGTAGTCTTTAGATGTAGTATTTAGATTACAGTAGGTTTAATGGGAAAAGGTTATTCAATTTCTTTCATTTTATTCTGAACATATTAAAAGTAGACGTCAAATGGCTACAACACTTAATTTTTCAGTGTTTATGAGGTAACAAAAGTTCAACAAATAAAACTTATAAAACCAAACAACTTCTAAGACCTCAGGATTTGTTTACATCAAAGTTTTATACCCAGCTCTTAAACGTGGATTGATTGATTTTGATAGCTAACAAAGGGTAACATGAGAAGTATATACAATATACGTTTTAATCAAGTGATTTGCCATGTATCTTTTTGACCCTTATGTGCGCCGGTAAATAAAGAATTCGTCGATTACTATTTTATTTATCAGTAGAACATCCCGAGAAGACATGTTTAGACGTCGTATTATAATTTGGTTGTCAGTTCAAATTTCAGGTGTTGAAAATTACTTATAATAGTTCCACCACTGTTTAGCAGTTAAGCTATACCTAACTAATGTCAATAAAACAACTTAATGCGTAATAATTAAGTCTGTTCGGACAATCAAAATAAGATATGACATATGAACACAACAAATCTATTGTGGCTTGTGCGCTTCCTTTTGAACTTGAACTATTGAATAATAGGAGCTTTTTGTTTCTCGGACAATTATTGTTCATCATTAGTGATATCACCTTATTGACCCAAAGGTTTGCGTTGGGCTTCTTTTCGGGAGAACCTTTTCTCATCATGAGCTATTGAACTCGAGTATTTTAAGATTTGGGAATTCGGACACTAAACATTTGGAAATTTAGTACTCTTTCAACCCCTTAGGCGGTCAACCAGGTAGAATGGGTGGGACATAAGAAGTAAACATTTTTCTTATCATAGATATATTCCTTTCTAACATGGATTCAAATATATTCATTTTGAAATAATTTGTTAAAGTATATAAATTATTAATCTCTGTAATATCAATATTAAAATTCATGGATAAGAGTAGCATTGCAAGTTCTCTCTATTCTGGCGTCTGATATAAATATTTTCCATTTAGAATTAAGTTAGTAAAAAAAGTGATCATCTTAATTGACCGTTAAGTTTAAAGTGAGAATTAGTTTTGTAAGATTTAATACGCAGGAGCGACAAAAAAGTCTTCATAGCCATAGGTTTACCCTTATTGCACCCAGAAGAACCATTGAATCATACACGTATAAATCATAAACATTTCGGTTAAACTTAATTATTTAAATTAGAGAGACAAAAGATAGACCGTATAAACCTACTCTAACCGAGAAACATTTCAACACACACCTTTCCCCTGTAAAAAATAAAAGAGATAGGAAAAACACCATGCTCTAAAGCAGAAAGGCTTTTTCAAATAGCCCCTCTTTTTATCTAAAATACTTTATTCTGTATCACAACAGCACATATTGCTTTTGCATGTTCTATCGTTACGACAGTTCATAGCGCACCAACTGTCAATACCTGGCACTTTTCCCCATGGACCATTTTTGTTTTGGTAACATCGTTTTCTCTGATGCATGTCGGCAGGTACGACACAGTTTCTGGTTGGCTTGCGAGTGACTTTTGTCGATCCTTTGCTGAATGTTGATTTCTTTGGCACTTTAGTAGACATCAAAGGCGTTTGTGTGGTTCTCTTTATGGGTTTTGGGGATTTCCTAACACCAGTTGTTGTTTTTGGAACTACTGTTTTTGTTGACGATTCACAACAACACATTTCACTTTTACATGTCCTGTCTATAGGACAAACAGATTGACACCATTGGTGAATGGTTTGTTGTCCTGCCCAAGGACCTTTCTGATTCAAGACACATTTTTGTCTATTGCTCAAATCGTTTGGAACAACACAATTACCATTTGGTTCTTTTGGCGTAGTCTTCTTAGGTTTTAATGTTGTTGGTTTAGGACCACATACGCATTGGCATGTTTTACATCCAGAATATGTTGGCCCACAACCAGGGGAAGGACAGTTCCTTACGTTTTTACACCATTTATCCATCATACGGTCATTGGCCCAAGGTCCATCGGGATTAACTTTGCATCCATTTTTGCTTGGCGGCAGAGTGGGTGGTGGGATACATTTACCAGAGCGTTTTTTATTCTGACACTTCTTCCAATCCAAATTTTCATTGCGTGCTGCGGCAATGGCGGCTTTTAGTAAGGGATATTGTTTCCCAGTTTTACACATATCTTTGAAATCATCCAGATCCAAAGCCCAAAACATAAAACCACCAAGCTTTCGTTTCTTCATTATATTTTTCACTTTATAAGCAATACTTTCTTCGTCATCATAAGCAATAAAATCCCGACCATCGCTGCCATAAGGAGCCATGACTTTGCTGTCAGAAGAACAGATGTGACTTTCCCAGTTGATGTGGCAAATTTCGTAATAAGCCAAAAATCCACTTTCCCTGGTAGATTGACCTTTTGCGCCGCCTGTCCACGGTGACTTCGATCCCAATCCCCATTGTTTACAAGGATTGGAAAGTTTCCATGTTCTTCCGTACGACGCAAGGCCCAGAATGAGTTTCTGCGATTCCATTCCACTTGCCAGCCAGTGATCAACCGAATTAAGAACACTGAGCTCGTGTCTTTGTGCTTTTGGATTACAATCTGTGTGGTGACCCGTTTTCCCTTCCCATTTGCCATGCAAGTCATACGACATCAAGCTAATAAAGTCTAGATGCTTTGAGATTTCGAACATTTCGTAAGATCTATCAGCTGATCCCGGTCCAGCAGCAACAGCAACTGTTACTAATAAGTTGTGTTTAGCGAATGCTGTTTTCAACTCTTTGCAAAGCTTGGTGAATTTGTTCTTGTCTCCAGCTGTTGATCCACGTTGTGCTGGATACTCCCAATCCAAGTCAAGGCCATCAAAATCTATAGCGAAACGAATAATATTAATGATCTGGACTTTAATTATCGTTTTTAAACACAAATGACACTATACGATCATTCATTGCTAATCTCAATATCGTCAATTAAATTTCTAAAAAAATGGTATTGTTGAAGTATGTTTACTCGCTACGAAATATCAATACTACTTTTGATAATAATGTTTGTAAAAATGTCCCCATCGAAATCGTAAATAGTTTCAAAGAGTAGAATACATTTATGCAGAATAGCTGAAGAAAATAGAATAAAATTTCTCAAACATAACTTTTTCAAACAGGGGTGGGGAATGTGATGTTGCATAAAGCATAGGTGTACTTGATATGCTGTAGAAAGTATTCACTTACTATGTTTTTTTAAGTAAATAATTGCTGATTGAATGAAATCTTGTCTCGATTGTTTAGTGGCTACCATTTCCTTGAATCCGTTTGAACCATGGTTCCATCCACCAACAGCTAGCAGAGTTTTCAGTTGAGCGTCTCGAGTTTTTAGATGGTTTACCTAAAAATTCAACAGGGACATAATTTTGAAAAGTCTGCTTAAGCTTATCAATGATTTCAGCGTATATAACTATGAATCTTATTTGTTGTATTTGCAAAACGTAAGAGTGATGAAGCTGGATAGCACTGCTAATAGAATTATATGTGCTAATATTCTCTTATACTTACTTTCACAAAACCTTCATTTTCATCATTATCTTCATACGGCATAATGGTATGTATATTGCCACTTTTTGCTACTTTTGCAAACGCATAAATGATATGCGTACATAACCCATCTTCATAGTGATCTGATATACTATACCATCCTGGAAAGCCTTTACGATACTGTGCCCAATTTGTGAAATAACAAACGCGTTTATATTCGCATAAAACAATTGAGAACAACGAATAAAGAACCAGTAGTTTTATCGTTCTCTCATCCATCTTTGACTTCGATTTGTTTTCGTTAGAACCGTGAATGAACCATATAACTTTGGACAGGGTGTTTTATATCCACTGCTCTTATTCTAGAAAGGAAACAATTAAGTTTTATGACGTATGGTAATAAAGCAATTCAGGAAGAAAAAAGTCATTAAACAGCGAACAACAATTAGTGAAAGTGTGCGAAATCAAATTGTCCTGAATCTTTAAACCTAACTAGAGATTACTATCATTTTATCAGTGTATATATCACTTCATTGGAGTTCTCTACGCCCATATTTTTTTCTCTCAATGTGTTATCGCCATGTTCTTTATTATTATAAATCATTATTTTTTTCCTTTCTTGTTGTATGTTGGTGTGTTTGTGACGTTTCGATGACCTTTTGTTGATTTAATGACTCAATATAATACTTCGACCGCAAATGGCCTTCATAAATTAATGTTATCATGAATTGTTTGGCATACAGTTTATGTGGTATTTTCGAATTCTCCGTATATGGTCAGAGAATCTAGAGAAGTCCTTGAAAGCGATGATTGTTTTGTAAATTTCAATAAAGAAGAACAATCAAATAATGAATCAGCTTTTCTGAAAAACAGTTTACATCAGCTTTAAATCAGAACTATTTTGGAACTCCTAATATAAATATTATTTTTAACATCCGTCAGAAGA
The DNA here is from genome assembly GCA_039566895.2 of Turritopsis rubra. Classification (NCBI taxonomy): domain Eukaryota; kingdom Metazoa; phylum Cnidaria; class Hydrozoa; order Anthoathecata; family Oceaniidae; genus Turritopsis; species Turritopsis rubra. The sequence continues at coordinate 12,814,606 of CM077621.1, forward strand.
TTATAAATAGGCATTTTGGACAGAAGTAACTAACGATTATTTATTCAAACGAGTCTCGGAGTTTCAAAACAAAATCGAAACAAATATTCCATATGTTATGAGAACTTTTAGCAAGCCCTATTGGAACCTTGGCTATTTATGTTTCGAGAATGATTTCCTGAAGTCGAACGTATATGATTTTGGAGATTAAAAATCTAAAACCACGCTCGGATATCCTTTTTCAGATGATTACGTATTTTATTGCTTACTCAAATATCAGTCATTTTAAATCAAAATCATAAATGTAAAAAAAGGTGTTTCATATTTAACTTAATTTGTTTAATTACTGCGGGTTTTAAATGTTACATGAGTAAGTAAATAAATCAAGGGACGTTTTACGTTATTGGGACTCCATCCATAGTAGTTGGCTATTTTGCTTTCAACAAGGAAGTTTACTTACCGCCAACGATACCTACAGCATTGATCTAACTTGCACAATATTATGTTGTTTTCAAACTTTAGACATAAAAGAGAATACATTGATAGGAAGTATTTTTTTAAAACAGCATTAACAAATTCAATTCGGAAATTGCTGGATAGTTGTCAGAAAATGGCAGCTACGTATCTCACAAAACATCTCATTACCTGAAAGAAATGTTTAACAAATGTTTTTTTGCCAAAAATATAACATTGGTGTGGAAGTAAACAATCCCCATGCGTGGTTTTAACAACTTCACACATTGTGAAATAAATAAGAAAATATGCTCCTAATGTTTACTATAAACAAAAGTGAAATGTTAGATCTTGTTACATTATCTAAAAGAAATAAATATTAAAAGCCGTCAGGTTTGTAGTTTTAGCCAAGGCCATAATTACACTTCCAGTTTTTATCTAATCAACGTGTTCCCCTCTATCAAAATTTCTTCAGCAAATTTAAAATGGTTGAACACTCGGTAATATTTAATTCAAAAATCAATTGATTTTCACAAGACGGACTTATGTTTTGACATCATTTAGTAGATCAAATTTTAAATTTTGAATTAAGCGGATTTAAATTTTTTGAGGCTTGTTTTCACTGGTAGCTTTACATTTCTATCATCTTTACTTAGCACATCATTTGTTTAGAACCAATGTATCTAACCAAAAAAACAAGTTTAATGGCGCGATATTTAATTTCCCTAGAAATGAAGTCATTGTTATGATGACATAAACAACATGTTATATGACATTTGATGTCATTTTACAAAAAATCATGGTCTGAACAAGGTCAATTTTCTATGCAATGAGAGAAGATATTAAGGTTTTTAAGGTTACGACTTTGCTTGAAAACGTGCAATCGCAAGAACCGCAAGGACACAATTAGTTGTAATACGTCCACACCTAGACCTCTTCATACATGGTAGATAAACTTCAAATATGAACATTCTTGCAAAAGTAATTCAGGTTTGCATGACTCATTACTAGATTTACTAAAACTGCCGATGTTTTTCAATTTTTGCTTTCGGGGATAGATTCTCCCTTTACACCATGTGGCGGCCCTAACGAAACAGAATGCCGTGAGATTTTCTTCGTAAATCAGATTTTCAAGTTCTTGGGGGCTTTTACTTACGTATTTAACGTTTAAAGATTTTTCATTATATGGACATTAGAGAAAGTCACTATCATGCCTCTTGCACTGTTGATAACAAGTAGTATCTTATACAAGAACTTTCTGCTCGCACAAAAATGAGGACTTTTGAGATCTCTTGATATAACTGATTCTAATAGTCAGACACCTGAGACAAACAATGTTTTCAGTTTTAACGAATAATGAGTACAATGATCACGGGCAATGAAAACACCACAAACTATAGTTCATTGGTCATTCTTCAAATGTCCATTTTTGGATTTACTAGGACGTGTTTAATAAACAAGAGAACTGAACATAAAAGAGTGTGTTTCATTTGGCCAACAGATGGAAAAACATTGCATAACTTTTAACGTTAAATTCAACGTTATATAAATGTTTAATTCACATCAATTCAATGTAAAAACTTCTAAACAAAACATAAAATTTATAAAACGTTGTAGTCCTAAATATGTCTTATATTAGTTCATTTACAGTTCTGGCACTTAATTTGCCAAAGCAAATGCTTATGCTGTCAAAAACAGTTTTTACAAGATAAAAATATTTTGGTATAATGTTTACTCACCAACGTTAAAAAAAGGGTTGTAATGAAAAATTGTTTTTAGATAACTTCTTTTAGATTTAGAAAATACTTCTAAGTACAAAATTTGAAGACATTAAATCTTCTTTAAAGCCTCCCAAATACTTTCAGAACCTCCAAAGCTGTAAATCTCTTTCATTTACAATTTCTTTTGCAAGTAATATTTTGTCACTTTGAAATAACTTTCCCTTTTGTATTTGATAAGGCCTTTGTTATATCAAACAGCATCATTTTTCATTATTTTTTCTTATCTTTTCTTAAACAAAGAGAGGTTTGCAGTGTGCATAGCGCCTTTGAAAGATTTTGTGTTCAATTCTTTTTCATAAACCTGGATTTTACAATGTGTTACAAATAAACAATTAGCTAGTTTCAAGCAGTTTATACTGTAAATGCATCATATTTTATTACAGTTTGTTTTCTTTGCTAGGTCGTTGAAAAAATTTACGTTTTGAGGAAAATATCATTACCACTAAAGTGACTAGAATACATACGACGTCAGAAAACTGACTTGACAAAACCTCTAATTTAAGGTGCAATAAGACTATTACAAACTTTTGTAACTTGGATTTGATGCAGATATGTTCGAGGAACATTTTACACAAAAGTTGTTATTTTGACATTAACTCTCCTTTACTGAATTATATTGAGCTGCGATTGGAGAGGTTTATAAATCCACGAATTGCGAGCGGCGATTAGCCCGAGGTTCCCGTTGCTACAATAAAATCACAAGTTACAAGTTACTTTTCGCTTTTAATCCACGAGTTACCAGTTGCTGTTTACGAGTTGGTGCAATCCTATTATTAATTATTAGTTTTTTAATTAAAATTCCAATCCTAACTAAATTTTAGGAAAAGTCATGAAATATGAAATCAATACCATCAACAGTTCCGGATATATCAAATTAGATAGAATTTTGCGTGCCATATATGGTTAAAGTGAGAGTTGCGAATTTAAAGTTCGAGTTGCGAGCCTAAAGTTACGGTCGCAACAAATTTCGAAATGTTCATTCACAAATCAATCCTGAATTTTTTTTTCAGTTTTGGAGCTATTCTTTAGGCGAATTCATGAACCTTGATATATATATATATATATATATATATATATATATATATATATATATATATATATATATATATATATATATAAACATATATTAAAAAAGGAGACTTATTTCTAGATGGGGTAAGCAACATACATTAAAATTTCCCTTACACAAACCTATGAATGTTTCAGTTAATAGTTAATAAAGGTTATTAGCTAATAACCCTAAGTAACCCTAACTAACTGGTTATGAGAGCATTACCGAAGAATATTGACCGACGTCAAAGTAAAGGTTGAACTTGCGGTGGCAGTACGTGACGGAAGTTATAAATTGTAATGAATGATTGTGTATAGTTGCAAATCCTTTTGAAAATGACATCAGCTATGTTTTTGTGAATGTTCAGTTAGTCAGCTATTGATAAAGCATTGAAAAATGGCACTAGGCAATGATGAAAAATTGTCTCCAGAAATCAAAAAAGGAAGTAAAAAATGCTGAAAACACTTCTCACAAAGCTGTCAGTGCATTATTTCTTTATATACATGATATACACACGCCTTAATATAAGAAACTGGCTTGTGAAAGGCCAAAAACTACAGTTTTCAAGAATTACTTTACTGAAAAAACTCATCTGCCTCTAAAAAACATTCGAGAATTGTAAGTAATATATTGGTAACGAAATAACTTTATACAGATTTCACACACACTGCAAGACTGCACGCCAGACAAAAAATAATTCCTTATGAAAGCAGCAAAACATTATTTGGTTAGCAGTGAAAACGAAAATCCCCTTTCCAAGTACTGAAGTATTTCCAAGTATTTGTGCATGGTACTCCACCAGGGTCAAAGCACTCCATCAATGAACATCAGAAGAAATGTCGTTGTTCTCAATTTTAAAATGCATGGGGAAAATATTAACGAAAAGTTTTTTTGTATTAGAAACTTTAAGGAACAGTTAAATGAATCAGAAGATGCCAACCTTTCCTCTTTCAATCTGTTCACAATTTGTAAGAACGATTGTTCGGTGTTTTGTGATAATGATATTTAAAACGACAACAGTTTAATTTATCTCCATTTTCTTAAAAAAACAACAAACAAACAAACAAACAGATAGCAAAAACAACAACAACAAAAACAAATACAACAACAACAAAATCGACAACAAAGAAACAAAGAAACAAAAAACAACAGTAACTGCCATGTTTAAGATGCTCCTTTAAACGTTCTGGTAATTACGTCATTTAAGCAGTCAGTTTTGTTTTGATTTGAAGATTTTTAATTCATGGTCTGTAACAAATGGAAGAAACAAATTTGTTTATCTAAAGTATTTTGTCTTGGAGTCCACCTTCATCCTTGGCTCTATAGTTAAGTAGGATAAAAGAACTTCTTCATTTCTTATTAACTTTGTGATAATATCAGTAATATCTTGGGGTGTGGGATATGAGGAGTGAAATTTAAAAATTCGAGCAATTTATTGTAAATTAATCTCCTGAAATCATTGATATGATGTTCCTTAGGATGCTTAATCATTATTTATGTATTAACTGAATGACGGCCACACATGGTTTCCACACGACAAAATGCAACGCGAACAAAAAACTGTGACCCATATACAAATATACTATATCAACATGCAGAGGTTTTCAAACAATGTTAATCACTGTGTTAGTTTCCGTTACAAATGTTTTTATGCATTGTTCACTGCAAGCGTGATGAAGTTGTTAGAAAATTTAATGATCTTTTATGAGGCTTTTATGTTAATAGTATTATGACATATCGCAAAATCCTTTATGTTTGTCCACATCAAATAAGATTCGGAAACGGTCATTTCGTACTTAATTTTGCTTTTGTGCCCATCCGCACATAAGAATTAGCTAAGTGTTTGCTAAGTCGATCCTTGTGACATAAAAATGACTGTTATAAAACTATAGGAGTTTTCACCAATATTTCTTGTTTTTCCTGATTTTGGTTTATTTTTATAAAGATTTGAGTCTCTGAAGAAAATGAATTTTGCCACCTAAAATTTATAAACATTTTCTTCTTGGTAAATCTAATGAAAGTGAATGAGAACAATTAAACTTTTATTCATTATTGTGTAATCATAATTGTTTACTTTTTCCATTTTTGGATATATGTTTACCTACTACTTTTTCAATTCCTGTTTTTCACGGATTTCGTTTGTAGGCATTCATTCATGTAGTCTTTAGATATAGTATTTAGATTACAGTAGGTTTAATGAGAAAAAGTTATTCAATTTCTTTCATTTTATTCTGAACATATTAAAAGTAGACGTCAAATGACTACAACATTTCATTTTTCAGTGTTTATGAGGTAACAAAAGTTCAACAAATAAAACTTTTAAAACAAACAACTTCTAAGACCACAGGATTTGTTTACATCAAAGTTTTATACCCAGCTCTTAAACGTGGTTTGAATGACTTTGATAGCTAACAAAGGGTAACATGAGAAGTAGATACAATATACGTTTTAATCAAGTGATTTGCAATGTATCTTTTTGACCCTTATGTGCGCCGGTAAAGAAAGAATTCGTCGTTTAATATTTTAATTATCAGTAGAACATCCCGAGAAGACATGTTTAGACGTCGTATTATAATTTGGTTGTCAGTTCAAATTTCAGGTGTTGAAAATTACTTATAATAGTTCCACCACTGTTTAGCAGTTAAGCTATACCTAACTAATGTCAATAAAACAACTTAATGCGTAATAATTAAGTCTGTTCGGACAATCAAAATAAGATATGACATATGAACACAACAAATCTATTGTGGCTTGTGCGCTTCCTTTTGAACTTGAACTATTGAATAATAGGAGCTTTTTGTTTCTCGGACAATTATTGTTCACCATTAGTGATATCACCTTATTGACCCAATGGTTTGCGTCGGGCTTCTTTTCGAGAGAACCTTTTCTCATCATGAGCTATTGAACTCGAGTATTTTAAGATTTGGGAATTCGGACACTAAAAACTTGGAAATTTAGTACTCTTCCAACCCCTTAGGCGGTCAACCGGGTAGAATGGGTGGGACATAAGAAGTAAACATTTTTCTTATCATAGATATATTCCTTTCTAACATGGATTCAAATATATTCATTTTGAAATAATTTGTTAAAGTATATAAATTATTAATCTCTGTAATATCAATATTAAAATTCATGGATAAGAGTAGCATTACAAGATCTCTCTATTCTGGCGTCTGATATAAATATTTTCCATTTAGAATTAAGTTAGTAAAAAAAGTGATCATCTTAATTGACCGTTAAGTTTAAAGTGAGAATTAGTTTTGTAAGATTTAATACGCAGGAGCGACAAAAAAGTCTTCATAGCCATAGGTTTACCCTTATTGCACCCAGAAGAACCATTGAATCATACACGTATAAATCATAAACATTTCGGTTAAACTTAATTATATAAATTGGAGCGACAAAAGATAGACCGTATAAACCTACTCTAACCGAGAAACATTTCAACACACACCTTTCCCCTGTAGAAAACAAAAGAGATAGGAAAAACACCATGCACTAAAGCAGAAAGGCTTTTTCAAATAGCACCTCTTTTTATCTAAAATACTTTATTCTGTATCACAACAGCACATATTGCTTTTGCATGTTCTATCGTTACGACAGTTCATAGCGCACCAACTGTCAATACCTGGCACTTTTCCCCATGGACCATTTTTGTTTTGGTAACATCGTTTTCTCTGATGCATGTCGGAAGGTACGACACAGTTTTTGGTTGGCTTGCGAGTGACTTTTGTCGATCCTTTGCTGAATGTTGATTTCTTTGGCACTTTAGTAGACATCAAAGGCGTTTGTGTGGTTCTCTTTATGGGTTTTGGGGATTTCCTAACACCAGTTGTTGTTTTTGGAACTACTGTTTTTGTTGACGATTCACAACAACACATTTCACTTTTACATGTCCTGTCTATAGGACAAACAGATTGACACCATTGGTGAATGGTTTGTTGTCCTGCCCAAGGACCTTTCTGATTCAAGACACATTTTTGTCTATTGCTCAAATCGTTTGGAACAACACAATTACCATTTGGTTCTTTTGGCGTAGTCTTCTTAGGTTTTAATGTTGTTGGTTTAGGACCACATACGCATTGGCATGTTTTACATCCAGAATATGTTGGCCCACAACCAGGGGAAGGACAGTTCCTTACGTTTTTACACCATTTATCCATCATACGGTCATTGGCCCAAGGTCCATCGGGATTAACTTTGCATCCATTTTTGCTTGGCGGCAGAGTGGGTGGTGGGATACATTTACCAGAGCGTTTTTTATTCTGACACTTCTTCCAATCCAAATTTTCATTGCGTGCTGCGGCAATGGCGGCTTTTAGTAAGGGATATTGTTTCCCAGTTTTACACATATCTTTGAAATCATCCAGATCCAAAGCCCAAAACATAAAACCACCAAGCTTTCGTTTCTTCATTATATTTTTCACTTTATAAGCAATACTTTCTTCGTCATCATAAGCAATAAAATCCCGACCATCGCTGCCATAAGGAGCCATGACTTTGCTGTCAGAAGAACAGATGTGACTTTCCCAGTTGATGTGGCAAATTTCGTAATAAGCCAAAAATCCACTTTCCCTGGTAGATTGACCTTTTGCGCCGCCTGTCCACGGTGACTTCGATCCCAATCCCCATTGTTTACAAGGATTGGAAAGTTTCCATGTTCTTCCGTACGACGCAAGGCCCAGAATGAGTTTCTGCGATTCCATTCCACTTGCCAGCCAGTGATCAACCGAATTAAGAACACTGAGCTCGTGTCTTTGTGCTTTTGGATTACAATCTGTGTGGTGACCCGTTTTCCCTTCCCATTTGCCATGCAAGTCATACGACATCAAGCTAATAAAGTCTAGATGCTTTGAGATTTCGAACATTTCGTAAGATCTATCAGCTGATCCCGGTCCAGCAGCAACAGCAGCTGTTACTAATAAGTTGTGTTTAGCGAATGCTGTTTTCAACTCTTTGCAAAGCTTGGTGAATTTGTTCTTGTCTCCAGCTGTTGATCCACGTTGTGCTGGATACTCCCAATCCAAGTCAAGTCCATCAAAATCTATAGCAAAACGAATGATATTAATTATTGTTTTTAAACACAAATGACAATATACGATCATTCATTGCTAATCTCAATATCATCAATTAAATTGAGGAATTTCTAAAAAAAATAGATACTTTAAGTATGTTTACTCGCTATAAAATCTCAATTGCTACTTTTGATAATAACGTTCCTCAAAATGTTCATATCCAAATCGTAAATAGTTTCATACATTTATGCAGAAAAGCTGGAAGAAGTAGAATAAAACCTCTGAAGCATAACTTTTTCAAACATGTGTGGGGCAGGTGATATCGCATAAAGCACAGGTGTACTTGATATACTGTAGAAAGTATTCACTTACTATGTTTTTTTAAGTAAATAATTGCTGATTGAATGAAATCTTGTCTCGATTGTTTAGTGGCTACCATTTCCTTGAATCCGTTCGAACCATGGTTCCATCCACCAACAGCTAGCAGAGTTTTCAGTTGAGCGTCTCGCGTTTTTAGATGGTTCACCTAAAAATTCAACAGGGACATAATTTTGAAAAGTCTGCTTAAGCTTATCAATGATTTCAGCGTATATAACTATGAATCTTATTTGTTGTATTTGCAAAACGTAAGAGTGATGAAGCTGGATAGCACTGCTAATAGAATTATATGTGCTAATATTCTCTTATACTTACTTTCACAAAACCTTCATTTTCATCATTATCTTCATACGGCATAATGGTATGTATATTGCCACTTCTTGCTACTTTTGCAAACGCATAAATGATATGCGTACATAACCCATCTTCATAGTGATCTGATATACTATACCATCCTGGAAAGCCTTTACGATACTGAGACCAATTTGTGAAATAACAAACGCGTTTATACTCGCTTGAAACAATTGAGAACAACGAATGTAGTACCAGTAGTTTTATCGTTCTATCATCCATCTTTGACTTCGGTTGATTTTTCGTCGGAACCATGAATGAACCAAATAACTTTGGAGAGGATCTTTTATATCTACTGCTCTTATTCTAGAAAGGAAACAATTAAGTTTTATGACGTATGATGAAAAACGCAATTCAGGATAAAAACCTCATTAAACATCGCACAACAATTAGTGAAAGTGTGCGCAATCAGAATATCCTGAATATTTGAATTTAATTAGAGATTACTATCATTTTATCAGTGTATGTGTCACTTCGTTGGATTTCTATACGCCCATATTTTTTCTCATTTGTTCTCTCTATGTGTTATCATCATATTCTTTTTGTTATCATTATTTTTGCCGTTGTTGTTGTGTTTGTGACGTTTCGATGAGTTTTTGTTGATTTAATGAGTCAATACAATAATTCGACCGCAAATGAACTTCATAAATTAATGTTATCATGAATTGTTTGGCATACAGTTTATGTAGTATTTTCGAATTCTCCCTATTTGGTCAGAAAATCTAGAAGAGTCCTTTGAAACAATGATTTTTTTTTTGTAATTGCTAATAAAGAACAACAATCAAATAATGAGTCAGCTTTTCTGAAAAACTGTTTACATCAGCTTTAAATCCGAAGTATTTATGGAACTCATAATAAAGATACTATTTTTTGAAATAAATTGTAAATAGACTTTTTGGGCAGAACTTTACATACCATTATTTGTTCAAAAGAGTCTCGAAAATCGAAAATCGAAAATCGAAAGAAATATTCCATTGCACAAGCTCTATTGGTACCCTGCCTTTTTAAGCTTCGAGAATAATTTCCTGAAGACGAAAGTATATGATTTTTAAGATTAAAATTGTCAACCACGCTCGGATATCCTTTGCAGATGACTGTGGATTTTATTGCCTACTCAAATATCAGTCATTGTAAATTAAAATCAGACTAATTATATAATTGAATAAAAAGGATGTCTCATATTTGACTTGATCTGTTTGAGTACTGTGGGGTGTTAAGTGTTAAATTAGTAAGTAAGTAAGTCACGGGAAGTTTTAAGGAATTGGGCTTCTATCTGCATTGGTTGGTTATTTCTCCAGCCCACTTGCAGCTACGAAGTTGACTTACCGCCTGAGCATGGCTCTAACTTTCACGAAGGCCATTATGCAGTCAGTCAATGGCTCCAAATAGGCTAATACGCTGTTTTTAAAGCACTTGATCACGGGTCTCAGCAGTCGCACTCAAAGCACAAGATTCACATTAGGGTTCACCATCATAATTATGGAGAATATACAAGTGTTTCAGGTGTAAACACTGGTTATTAGCTACTGATACCAGACCGTGTTGTACCGTAGATCTCCTTAACTGTTCAAAACTTTCCTCGAATCTTCCATAAAGGAAAAATTGAGAAGGATAACAGTTGTCTGATTTCATTTAGAAGTCTAAAATCTCAAGTAAATAATAACGTGAATTCATACAACATATTTATATTTTTCCTTTAAGAACAAATTAATTACATTGATAGGAAGTATGTTCTTAAAATGGACAGCATTAACAAATTAAATTCGGAAATTGCTGGATGTTTGTCAGAAAATGGCAGCTACGTATCTCACAAAACATCTCATTACTTGAAAGAAATGTTTAACAAATGTTTTTTAAAAATATAACATTGGTGTGAAAATAAACAATCCTCATGCGTGAATTTAACAACTTCACACATCGTGAAGTTAATAAGAAAATGCGCTCCTAATGTTTACTATACATAAAAATGAAAGTTCGATCTTGTTACATTTTCTCAAAAGAAAAAAAAAATTATGCATCTAGGTTTGTAGTTTTAGCTAAGGCATCAGTTACACTTCGAATTTTTATTTAATCAATGCGTTTCCTTCTATCAAAATTTTCTCCGCAAATTCAAAATGGTCGAAAACTAGGCAATATTTTACTAAAAAAATTAATTGATTTTAACGAAACGGTCTTGTATTTTGACATCATTTAGCAGAACACAATTATTGCCACAAATTCAATGGAATAATAGCGGATTTCAAATTCTGCGCGGCTTGTTTCGACTGGTAGCTTTGCAATTCTATCATCTTTGTGCAAGTCTTCACTAAGCACATCAATTGTTTGGAACCAATGTTTCTAAGCAAAAAACAAGTTTAAAAGTGCGATAATTAATTTCCCCAGAAATGAAATCAACGTAACGTTGACATAAACCACTTGTCATGACGTTGATGACATTTGATGTCATTTTACAAACAGCCATGGGCAGAACAAAGTCAATTTCCTATGAAATTGTAGAGTTGTTGAGGTTGTTAAGGTTACAACTTTGCTTGAAAACGTGCAATTATAAGAACCACAAAGAAGCAACTAGTTGTAAAACGTCAGACAATGTGGTAAACTTCAAATATGACCTTTCTTGCAAAAGAAATTCTGATTTGCATCACTCATTACTCGATTCCTTCCAAATGATTGTCTTGACATTAATGACTGACCTTTTAAAGCTGATCACTTTGCTGGAATACAATAGCCATAGGGCCAAATAGGGTGATAGATTCTCCCATTATATCATATGACGGCGCAAACAAAACAGAATGTCGTGAGATTTTCACCGTAAAACAGATTTTGAAGTTCTTGGGGGCTTTTACTTACGTATTTAACTTTTAAATATTTTTGATTATATGAACATTAGGAAAAGTCACTATCATGCCTTTTGCAAAGTTGATAACAAATAGTAACTCATAGAAGAGCTTTCCCCTAACACAAAAAATGAGCAATTTTGAGATCTCTTCATGAAATTGATTCTAATAGTAAAGCACCTGAGACAAACAACGTTCACGGTTTTAACGAATAACGAGCACAATGAAAAACCTTTTTGTAAGTGAAACCATAGTCCATTGTCATTCTTCAAATGTTAATTTTCGGAGTTAATAGCACGTGTTTATTAAGCAAGAAAACTGAATATAAAAGAGTGTTTTTCATTTGACCAACAGATGAAAAAACGCATTGCATAGCTTTTAATGTTAAATACAACCGTTAAATAAATATCTAATTCAATTCAATTCAATTTAACACCTTCTAAACAAAACATATAATTTAAAGAAAAAGTAAGTTGTTAACCTAAATATCAGTTGTTATGTTAGTTCATTTACATTTCTTGCACTTAACTTGCGAAGAAAATGCCTACGTTGTCAAAAACAGTTTTTTGAAGATAAAAATGTTTTGGTTAAATATTTGCTCACCAACGTTACAAAAAAAGGTAAAATTATTATTACATAACTTTATTCAGATTTAGAAAATACATTTAAGTACAACTATTGAAGACATTAGATTTTATTCAAACCCGCGCAACTCCTTTCAAAACGACCAAAGCTATAAATCTCTTCTATTTCAAATCGCGTACACGCGAGGTGTTTGAAATGCAAAGCGCTCGTCGTCGTCGTGTCACCAAAATATAGCCTGTAAGCTCATGGAAATCACAGTCTAAATTACTTAGCCTTTGCTTTATGTTTGCATGCTGATACTAAGTAAAGGCGATCAATAATGGAGTTTTGGAGTCGAGGCTAGGTATTCACATCGAAGAAAAATTGCAAAGCAAAGCGCCAGGGCCACATGGATAGAAATTGGAATGTTCTTATTTAAAGCTGGTCTCCATGAAATGAATCCAGTTGATATAAATATTTCCCTAAAACACGCTCATCATCATGTTTAGCTATTATCATATTTGTGAAATCGTCGAAGGACAGAAAGATAGAATTTTTATTTATTTGAGAGACTATTAGTAGCCAAACAAAGTATTAATTGTGTTTACTGTCATCAGTGTGAATTGCGATTACAATCTGCTTCTTCTCCACAAGCACAAGAAGGTTGCTGCAACACACAGAAAAAGAGAAGAAGACACAGACACCATAAGGGTAGTATTGAATGTCTGTCACATTATCGTTAGAAACGGTTTCGCAAATCAATAAAAAGACTCAACAAAGACAAATCTTTGCATGTTTCGAAATTCACGTAATCACAATAGAATCCATAATGGCTGCATTATCCTCCGGAATCGTGTTGTTTACAAAGATATTGACACGTTGATAATCCGAATGAAAACTTTTTTTACCTATATTTTATAGAATTTACTGCAAGATCTTTCCAACCTCACTATTTTTGTTACTTATTTTGCCATATACTTTATTCTAGGAAATTAATGCACTATGAAATTAACGCACTACGTATTTAACGTGAAGGAAATTAACGTGGTTGACCAACTTTGCCTTTAGTTTTTGAATGAAATTAACGCGGTTACAACAAATGGATTTCAAAATGTATGAAATTAACGCGAATTTGAGGTATTGGTGAATTTTTGCAAAAAAACACAAACAACACAAGAATATTAGCTTTAAAACGTTTTTTTTATTTGAAAAATATTGAAAAAGCCTGCATATGAAATTAATTTTGATATTTGCCCATATTAAATTTTTTCAGGGAATATAAGTAATATCATAAGTCATATATATAGTCACCATATATAGTAATACTATATTTGAACCATTCATTGTAATCTGAAGAAGAAATTGCCAAAATTGCCAAATATCTTTGCTTTAGCTGAACTATTAAATCTGTTTTTATTTTTATTTTATTTAATAAAATATTGTTTTAGTTGTTGATTATGTACATACCAAGATTTAAGCCTGGGTGCAACAGCAAGAATTGTGTATATTTGTGAGCATGCGAACTCTATCGAGCAAGGTTTTAAGTTGTGGCATAATTTATTTAACCCCTAACACGTAGAGCCTCCATCACGTGATTTGTATATATGCAAAGCATTTCTTGTTACAATTTGTTTTGCAATATTTTGTCCCTTTGAAATACCTTTTCATTTTGTATTTGATAAGGCCTTTGTTATCCTAAACAGCATTATTTTTCAGTACTTTTCTCATCTTTTACAAAACAAAGAGAGGTTTGCAGTGTGCATAGTGCCTTTGAAAGATTTTCTGTACATTTCTTTTTCATAAACATGGATTCTACAAGGTGTTTCAGATAAAACCCCAAATATGCTAGCTTCAAGCAGTTTATACTGTAAGTACATCATTTTTTATTACAGTTTGTTTTCTTCGCTAGGTCGTTGAAAATATTTACGTTTTGAGGAAAATAATATTATCACTAAAGTGACTTGAAAACATCAGATGTCAGAAAACTGTATGTTTAATGTAGTTTCCAGTTTTCAATGTTCATTCTATTGATGTCCATCATACATGAGTTGGGCGGCTGGACATCTCCGTTGTTTGTATGTTCATGTGAAAGAATGAAGTAAAGTTAATAGTTGACCGTCTGAATCAACCAATAGGAATTCAGAATTCCGCCCGCGCGGACATTTTGGCATCGGCCAACGCTCATACTAGGAAAATGAAACTTAGCTCAACCTTTTCTGCATTTATTCCAATAATAATTGTTACCATGGTTATTATTGAATTTTGTTGATGTCAGCACTTTATTAACAATGGAATTTCTCGATTTTCACGTCAACAGACGAACGAAATAATGCCTACGTAAGCATAAAAACCATTTGTAAACAAAATACATCTAATAATATAGATGATTTCTATTAAATAATATATATAATATAAGATAAATACAAATTAGATTCGATTCATCAAAGTTTTCATATCATAAATGGCGCGAAAAAAATCTTTGAAATATTGGAAAAATTAGACATATTTCGGAATATTTTGACGTCACACGTTCTATTGATGACGTTACAAACAATATTTCTTGATGTCTACAATGATATCCTGGAGAGTTATGATAAGGGTTTAGGGTTATAATTAATACAACTTGCCTCAGATTTCCAAGTAGTACGTTTTGGTGAAAATGGGTAACGTCTGACATGAGCAAAAATGCTTCAGAAAAAAAAATCTTTTATTATTAAAATTCTAATCCCTACTTAATTTTAGGAAAAGTCATGAAATATAAAGTCAATACCATCAACGGTTCTGGAGATATCGAATTTGATAGAATGCCGCGGCCCAACTACTTCTTATTAAAAAAACCCAACGCGTTTATATCATCTTCGTTCAACATCCCAAAGGAAGTTTTCATTGAATTGCGTTTCGTACAACCCGTCGTCTTCAAGATAAAATGAAAACAAACGTAATTTGTTCCTTATATATCGCTGGATAAAAAACAAAACCAATCAAATTAGGATATCAGCTACAGGGTTATTACAATTTTCACAGAAATCGAGCTACTTTGTAGGAAAAAAATGCCCACCTTAATCAACCTTTTCATTATTGTCGGCGTTGGTTTTGATATCCTCTTTACGTATTCGTATTACTTTTGCAAAACTCAAAGTATCTTATAGTTGCTGAAAAAATGTTCATTGGACATGACAATTCGAGTTCCCTTATACATATCTAAACAATTAAATTAATGGTTTTGTAATGTTGTCTAGTTATCTTGGTTATCTTGGTTAAACATGCTAATCAATTTTCGTTTCATGCACACTGTCGTTTCATGAGACAATTTCTCATAAATAGAAATGAGAAAAGAGTCGTAGGATAGATAATGACATTTTAAATTGGCAACTCGCACCTTAAGTTATAATCCCCACTGTTTCATTTTACCTCATGTTTTATTAAGCCCCACTCTCTTCTATATTAGTCACGATTCTGAGTGACAAAAAAATATAATTTTTCTTACTTATTATGTGGTCATTTTAAACCATAGCTCAAGTTGTTAAACTCAAGTTGTTCATTGCATTGTAAAATATTCACGATACTTTGATGGCTACTTTACAAAACCGTCCTAGCTTGTCTTCGCCATTTTGTTCTTCCCGTTGATTACAATGTTTTGAAATTCTCAATAAGTGAGCTGGGAGCACAATTAAATAATGAAAACTCCTTTCTTAAATATATAAGTGTGATTCGTACCAACTTAGCGTTAGCGAAGATATGTCCGGCAAAGTTATTCCGAATAAAGTATAATTCTTTGTTATTGAAAAAGGTTATTCTTACTGTGGAGTATTGTATCTACTATGGCAATAAGTGGAAGAAAACAACGTATGAAAAGCTAACCAAATGCATATGCTGAATGTGAAACAATCAGCAGCCGCTAAGCTTTGTGTGAATCAAAGGAATGACAATCCACGTTTGCAAGCTTCCATATTGGAAATTTTGATTGGGATTCAATTTTTCAACTGGAACCATATAACCGCAGGTCCTGCTACTTAGATTGGCTTGTACTGATAGGGAGATCGGAGGAATGGTGGTCTTGCAAAAGGATCACAACGACCACTTTTTTTTGTAAAAAACAGTAACTGAGCTCAGAAGTGTATATTACAGAATTATTATAATATTTCTTGATAATTATTGATAGTTAGGGATTAACTAGAATTAATTGCAGTGTACTTGGCAATCATGCTGTGCTATATTGTTGGAGGTGTAATGGTTCCACAGCAACCTCTTAGTTATTATTGTTATTAAATTATGATTGTTATTATTCGTCACTGTCCGTCACTCGCTAATGTGTCTTTAGGTCAGGATAACGCGTCACCGGCTTTAATGACTTAAGTCGGTTTTCCACTAGACGGAATATTCAGCGCGGAGCGGCTATTGTTTTCTCAACGTGATCACAAATTGAACCATTTGATTGGCTTGCGGAATATTCCACGGCGGAAAAGTTGAACTTGATCCGACCTTTCCTCGGACACTTCTGGCGGAATTTATTAAAAAATAAAAGCCGCCAGCCTGCAAGCGGAATATTCCGCCTAGTGGACAACCGGCTTTAGAGTCAGTTCTGTCAGTTTCCAGCAAATTGTGCTCTATTATCAAAATATTTTAAATTTGCGGATACGAGCGTTTTACCAAAACTTTGGCATTGCTTTAGACATTTGACTTATAAAATTCTTTGAGAGTGTTCGAGCTAGAGAGTGCACTCTGTTTTCAAAACAATATTTTTGTTTTCATCTTATTTACCTGTTTGAACCATTTACCATGAAAATGGGAAATTCGAATTTCAACAGCCACAGAGTTTTCTGGTGAAAATTTCTGACACTACCCTGACAGCCTTGTGAGAAGTGTTATCAGCATTTCTCACTCCCTTTTCTGATTCCTCGAGACAATTTTTCATCATTGCCTAATGTCACTTTCCAATGCTTTATCAATAGCTGACTAACTTAACATTCGTAAAAATATACACATTCTCCAATAATAATGTTATGTAACATTTGTTTTTCTCTTCTTTAAGAGCTTTTAAATCAAAGCATTAGGTTTATTTCTTGTTCCTCGTATCTTATTCGTCACTTTTTACAATTAATTAAATCGATTGCACAAGTATTACTTTTCTAAATTATGTCGTTCTCAATATCCAATCATAAGTCAGAATTCACCGGCCTGCACCAGGGCTTTCTTCGCCGCCGTCCAGTATATGGAAAAGGCAAGAAGACCTGGGGGGGAGGTTGTATTAGTTTATTCCTTCAACATTCGTATATATTTAAACGTAGTATTTGTTTTCATACGTTCTTGTTTTAAAGTCTCTAATTATCGCTAATCTAAATCTAATTATATGAGCGTGTTGTCTAACAAGATAAGATTATAAAACGTATATAGCAGTGCGGATTAAGCAGAAATTTAACTGGTGAAAACCAATGTGGAGGAGAACTTTCTAAGATAGAATTGACAATTAAATTTCAAATATCCTTTTGAAAACACTCTCCACCATAATTTTTACAACAGTAAAATTGCTTCTCGATCCGCCGCTGAATAGTCTCTTGTTTGAAAGAACGAAAAAAATATTTTCGTTAACCCAGACAGAAAAAAACAGAGTTTTGACCGCAAACTATAGATATATATCATATATCATTACTTATAGCACTGATTATCGAGAATGTTGAAAAGCTAATTACTCACTTATAGGTTAGGTGATCTGATGACACATAGTCATATGATATGTACCTACACTTGAAAGAACATTTCACTCCATTATCAACACTTATCAATTTATTTCATATTGGAGTGCTACTGTCCCGCTAGCTCAGTAAAGGACACATTAGATTTTATATTTGCACCTTTCCATTCCTTAAACCTTTTGTTTCTAGAAAATATTAAACGTTCGTTCAATCCACATTGTAATGATATTTCATTGAAAAGAACTTTCGAACAATTTCTAAACCATTTATCATCTATCCATTGAAATTCTATGACGAAGTAATAAAGAACAAATCTGTTATAGAACAGAATCCCAACGCAATGAATCGTGGAGAATGTTCGGTAAATATCAAATGATGATACACAGTAAATAGCAAGATGCATATCTCCTTCAATAATTGGTATTTTCCATCTTAAGATAGAAAAATTCATTATAACGTGTAAAACAAGTTTTACTTTCTCTGCCTTCCTCTATTTACGAAAATCTATGTTTGTCTGTTCGTACTACGAGATTATACACTGAATAGAAATGATTCTAATTTAGGTTGAAATTAACTATTTTTAAAACAGTCTGGATTTTTCTGCTTGCATTCTCATTCTAAAGGGGCGTTGACATGATACGATTTGTAGTATGCTACAAATAATATGGTGTGAACGTACAGAAAATACCTACTACACGTAGTATTTTCCAAACAAAAAGACGGCAAATGGGGAGAAAAAGGTCAAATTCCAATTGGAAGATTTTGTTTGTCGGACCAATATTGTCCATAGAAAGTGAAGAGTTTTTCATGTCATGGACCTGATTATTTACGTTGGACATCGTTCGGTCAGATGATGTGAGAAGGTTCTCTCGAAACGTAGTCCAATGAAAATCATTAGATCCATGACATGAAAAACTCTTCACTTACAGTAGCTACTTTTAGATGACAGTAATCCTTCCCCGTATTGCCATGGCGAGTTTGAATTTGGGAGAGATTTTGTCATAGTAGGTTATAAGATATCATTATTAAAATCATATCAAATTTTGTTCTGATCATTTTCAAATAATTTGAGTACCATAGTTCCACCTCTAAACGGATTTCTTATAATAGATTTAAATATCTACAGAAAGATCATATACGATTTTTTGTATGGTGTAAACAGAAACAGTTTTATATAATCATACCTTGTAAGCGCCCCTTAAGAAGGAATCGAATTTCATATTTTATATAACAATCAAATCTTTTTATATTTAGCACTGCCCAAATTAGACACATGACCATGTGAATTGCTAAAAAAAGACAAAACAGGAGGAAGAAATTAATTTCGGTTAGGAAAAAACAACGTCAGTGTCGGAAATTATTATTCTTCGGATTAAATCAACTCATTGAAAAACCATGTATCGCAATGCTTTCACAATGACAAAGTTTGTTGTGTGTCCAAACAGTTTTAGTGTTGTTTATTTCACCAGGTGGATTCCAGCAAATCTTCCCCCTATTGATTGAATTTAGATTGCGAGTTTCCTTCCTACTTTTCGTAGAAACGTCAACGTTGAGGAAATAAGAAAACTCAAACGATAAAAAATGAATTTGGATAGATCTGATTGACAAGAAAGAACCTGTAAGGAGAAGTATGACTCATCATGCACACACACGTGGATAATTCAAAGTATTGTTCATTTCTAAAATATGGTGGCCATATAGATAACATGCAGATAAGAGAGACATTATGTCATCTTAGAGCGAACCATTACGCCAACATTGTGAAACAAACAGTCAAACAAACACATAAACATTATGCATGTACGTTTGATCAGGTACAATTAGCTTAGTATAGACCAGAGGATCAAGATCTTTTATGAATCATTCCGACAAATCGGACTAAAAACAGTGAAGAACAATGTATTTAGTGTGTGGGATGTAAGTTTACTTCCTGAGCTTGTATATCCAATATCAGAATCACAATAAAGTATTCAAATCAGATCAAACGTCATTTTGAACGGGTTTTTTTTTCCATTTAAGAAAAATGGAATTAAACAGTGGTTCCTGTGTCTTGTTTAGACCTCCTTTGAATTTTACGTAAGTTAGTGATTGACTTTGCCGATAAGGTAATTATCTTTTTGCCATTTCCCCCATCTTTTTTGTTAGTTTGCAAAATGAAGTAATTCTTTTATTTTTGCAACTCTCACGTATATATAAAGCACCGCAGTTTTCACTAGGCAAATCAAATCTTGCAGAAGACGAGTAGAGGAAGGAGGTTATATACTTTTTACACTTGCATACAGAAAAAAGGTTAAACGATGAAAATCATATTGTTTTTAGCATGGTCCTTTACTGTGTTAACTGTGCAGACATCGGATTATAAACGCGTTTGCTATTATACTAACTGGGCACAATATCGCAATGGCGCAAGTTATAAACCAAATGATTATCAGACTGGCTTGTGTACCCATATTATTTACGCATTTGCTCAAGTGAACTCTACTTCTAATTTGACATCTTTTGGAATAACCAATTACGAATGGAATGACGCCTCGTTGGGTTATCCGGGGGTAAGTAAAACATTGCATACCGTATCGAGACGTGACTAATATTTGCACTGACTGAACTTTTTCCCGATTTCTTTTACCCGACTAGTACTTTATTTTTTATAAACTTTATTGCAGGCTTATGAAATTGTTGAAAGTGACTAATTTCTCCCTCTGACTCATCCTTATTTTAAACTGATTTGTTCTAATCGAATTTTATAACGAAAATGTAATAAATTGAAATCAAAGATCTACCGTGACGAACGTATGCACTTTACGAGATGGTGATAAGCAGTCATGATTAGAAAATCCATTAACTGCACGCTAACTTTGTAACCATTATAAATGATGATTATCATAAATTCAATTAAACGGATGAATGAATTTGTCGCAAATTGCTTTGAACATTCTGCGGCAGTAGCGTTTGCTTTCAATTGACCATTAAGAACTATTTTTCTTCAAAGGTTACTGGTCTGCGCTCCAAAGATCCCGACTTGAAAGTATTATTGGCTATTGGTGGATGGACACATGGCTCAAACGGTTTCACGCAAATGGTATACTCAAATGAAACACGGCAGACATTTGTCACATCAGCTGTTCATTACCTGAAATTTTACGGTAAGGCATCCATTTTATTGTCAATTTCGTCCTTGCTGGAATATAGGGTGACGCAGTTCATTTACAAGTTTTGTCCAATTCTGGTCCACAACTAGATAACTTCAGTTAAAAATACTCCTTCTCATGTAAAGAATGTCGATTTACAATGTTGGGGTGATTTTTTATGTCTCAAATTTGCAACAAATCTATTTTAATTAATATTTAAATTTCTGTATCGTCGTTTGTTCACTAGGATTTGATGGTCTTGATTTGGACTGGGAGTACCCAACAAAAATAGGAGGTGGATGGAATATTTCTCCACCAGAAGACAAGTACCGCTTCACATTATTGTGCAAAGAATTAAAAGAAGCATTTAATCGAGAGAACCCTCCACTGCTACTTACTGCAGCCGTAGGGCCTAATACAAATTGGGGAAGAGATGCATATGAGATTGTGGAAATATCAAAAGTGTTGGACTTTATAAATTTGATGACATATGACTTGGCTGGGTCTTGGGACTCTCACACTGGCCATCATACAGATGCTGGTGATCCAAACAGGCATAATTTCAATATCATAAAGTCAGTAGACTATTGGCTAAATACCGCCACATCTGATGGTACAAAGATGAATCCTTCAAAGCTTGTATTGGGTTTAGCATCATATGGTCGAACATGGAATCTTCCAGATCCGTGTAACACCTGGCAAATAGGTTCCAGTGTCGGAAAAAATCCAGGAGCAGCTGGTGCACACACTTCATCGGCAGGTTTTCTTGCGTATTATGAAATATGTGACAGACAATGGCAGAACCATGCATGTTGGAACGACACAGGGAACAATGTTAAAGCTCCCTATGGTTCAGATGGAAATAATTTTATTGGATACGATGATCAGGAAAGTATCGTATATAAAATACAAATCATGAAGAATAAGAATCTCGGTGGATACATGTTTTGGGCATTAGACTTGGATGATTTTTCGAGTAAATGTGATGGAGGTAATTACGGGAAATACCCCTTGCTGATGGCTGCCAAAAATGCCACTTTGAATATCCCACTGAATATAAAACAGTGTGAATCTGCAGAATACACAGGAACTTGCCCTACCACTACAACTACCACCATAGAATCAGGTGGATGTCAAGTCAACCCAAAAGGTGCATGGAAGGATGATCCAGCTATGGATGTTTGGTGCAGAAATAAAGGCAATTGTCCTAGTGTGACATGTGGAGATTATACATCTGGTTGTGCTGATTGTGCTTGCATATGTAATCTTGAATTGACAACAACAGCACCTTCCGCAACAGTGACGGTAGGAAGTGCAACATATGTTACAACAACAACTGCAACAACGACTTCTTCGGTTGGTACCTGCGTCATACCAAGTTTAATTGATCGAGATTCCTGCTACCTCAACGAAAATGGACTGTGGAAGGGACAAGCATCAACAAGGTCGTGGTGTGAAACAACATGTCCAGTAGAACCTTCGTGTTCCACAGAAATGTGCTGTTGTACAAGTAAGAAAATAGCAACAACAACGACAACTTCTACAACTACGACTTCAGAAAGGACGTCAACGACTGTAACACCTAAAATATCGACGACAACAGAAAAAGCGTCGACGACTGTAACACCTAAAGTAACGACGACAACAGAAAAAATGTCAACGACTGTAACACCTAAAGTAACGACGACAACAGAAAAAGCGTCGACGACTGTAACACCTAAAGTAACGACGACAACAGAAAAAATGTCAACGACTGTAACACCTAAAGTAACGACGACAGCAGAAAAAGCTTCAACGACTGTAACACCCAAAGTTACGACGACAACAGCAAAAGCGTCGACGACTGTAAAACCTAAAGTAACGACGACAACGATGAAAACAACACCAGAAACCACAACATCAACAACTACCACAACCACTACTTCGGCAAGTCCCACAACACCCAGTTCTCAGTGTGAAATGCCTCCGATGGGAAGTAGAACCAACTGCCAAGCAAGTCCACAATGGACCCACTTTGTGCAAGTTCAGAATTATTGTTTTAAAAGATGTGTGACACTACCAGGCTGTTCCGTTGTTTATTGCTGTTGTTCGTGGTTGTGATGTGAAATTATTTATTTTGATATAATTTTTTTTTTGTCATGGTTACCTAGCATTATGGGAAAGATGACATGAAGTAACAGGTAAACTAAAATGAGGGAAACTCAATATTAAAGATATCTTTAGCACATTCCTTTTTCTTCTTTCATTTACTGGATACGCTGGCGTTCTAAATATTCATTCATTCGTTTTTGAATGAGATCTGCATAAATTTGAAAAGAAGGAAAAAATTAACGGAGGCGAATTAACAGAAACATAATTCAAATAAAAAATGCAATTGGCTAGACCATATATATTTATATATTCACTTATCATTTATATTTTCTAGATTCAATATTTTTTTTTGTTATTTATTGAGTAGTTGTAAAGTATAAAATATTACATTAATATTTTATGTTAACCGTTGTTTTTATTTCTCGTTTTTGCGTCACAATTTTTATGTGGAAACCATGCTGTTGCAGAGGTTCGACCACTTAGCGAATGTTCTGCAAATTACTCACAATACCATATAGTATTCTTAATAATTGATGTATTTCGATCAAGCAGAAATACTTGAAATGCTTCTGTGATTATAGGATTCTGTATCTGTATCTATTACTCATGACGAACTCAAAGAAACGATCTTGCGGAAGACACTCTATATTTATAACATCATAAGGGGATCGGACAAAATCGCAACATTGATAGAGTCCTTGAATAATGGTGGGCATTTACATAGAAATTATAGTTTCAATTACAGAAAAAATTTCAAAGTCATTAATTTATAAATAGGATTATTTTAACTCAATTAAAAATGCCATTAATAAGGAATAAAATTCATTTACGATTAAGACGTCTTGATTACTAAATTACTAAATGACATTCGTCATTATTTCAAGAACATCGAAGAAAACAGAGTTTTACAGTGTCTTATACTTAGGCATTTTGAGTTGAAATTCAACTGACACTTTTTTACAGTGTCTGTCAGAAAAATTTGCG
Organism: Turritopsis rubra; assembly: GCA_039566895.2. NCBI lineage: Eukaryota > Metazoa > Cnidaria > Hydrozoa > Anthoathecata > Oceaniidae > Turritopsis > Turritopsis rubra. The sequence continues at coordinate 12,838,908 of CM077621.1, forward strand.
ACTGCACAAAACGCAGAAAGAACGATCTAGCTACACAAGGACTTCTTCTTTTCGTTCATAGATTTCTTTGGTTTCTTTTGTTTTGTATAATTTCTAAAGCTTGGACTTCAAAGCATGACAGACAGTAAAGTCAGGAAAATACTTAAATACTTAATAAGGAGTTCTAATTGATCACCATAGTGACAAAGAAATAAACAAGAGCCTACCCAAAACAAACGTTTTTCCATGTCAGTAAGTAACCTTTATGATTATTTTTCCAAATGGGATGTAACTCTATGCAATGGCTTGTGATTATATGATGTTAATGTTCGACCAAACATTCACATGTAATGTGAAATTTATTATGCAAGTAAACCGTTGTAACTTGTGGATAATGTTTTTAAAATAGATTTCCCTTTAAATGAACTAACACTGGGTCAACTCGCTTCGTGTTGTAATCACCCTCTTCCTCACTCTCATCAACCTCGTTCTTACCTCAGTCTTAAGCAATTTCCAGAATTCACACGCTCGGAGACAAAAGGAAAGAATAAAAAATATTGTTTTTTTATTTATTTCTTGTACTAAATTAATTTCATTGAACGAAAATCTAAATCTAAATAATACATGTTCTTTCATTTTTGATCCATATTACTTCATACACGAAATATGCACGAATAATGATGAATTATTTATTTTTGCGAATAAAATTTGCAACTTTGAATGCAGTCTTTACATCTTCCTTGCTTGACGAACTTGATGCATGGTATTTCTTTCCACTCGCCTTAGCCATCTTTTTCTCAATCATTTCCTGCTGCTTGAGTTGCTGATCTCGTTGCCCTTTCATATCCATTCCGTACTTTAACATATTCTCTCGAAAATCCGGAGGCTCTTCTTGGTGGCTTGCTTTGCTTCGCTTGTCTTCTGCTCTTGAATATGATCCCTGGGATTGACGATCACGTGTCTTTCTCGCCGGTGATGATTTTTTATTAAACCAAGAAGACATAACTTCTGAGTTGTATATAAGATGATTTGTCACCTCTGAAAAAATAATTAAAAAATAGAAAAAGGTAACAGGCTTTTATATTCATTTTGTTTATCTCCGCTCTTTCTCCGAATACACGGCCGTAAATATTTCAGATAAACAGTGCTAACATTTCTACATCTTAATAACAAGAATTCAATGCGAACCAGTCCTATTAACAATATCCTTGACGGTTACCCCCATTTCCAAATTTTTTGTTCTCGTCATATACATTCTTCATTTAGTTCTGAAATTGTTTCTGCTTGGATGATTATTAAAAACGTTGATTTACCTATTGTTTCCTGTGTTTTGATACTCATAATATTATATCGTATTTTATTATATCATATTGTGTATAGCTACACAGACAGTGTTTTCCAAACGCTTATTATCAGTCATAGTGTCAGCAGGTCAGTTGATCTAGTTTCAAATAAGCAATGACCTACATTCGATTTCTTGAACACTGCTCGTTTCACTTATCAGTTTATATCTTCACTGTAAGCTAGATTTATATCCAACCAAAAGTGGCTTTCTTCCAAGAAGTTTGCTGGTCTTTTTAATATCTTATCTTTACACACTCATTGGTTACTGATTTGGTTCTTTGCACCTAAATAATAAAAATCAAAAATACTGATAATTGTTTTAATATTTCTGTTTACGTTGTTTCTGATATGCAAACACATCTATGTTAACTGATTAGCAATTCAACCTCCCGATAGTTTTATTAGCCATTCATTGACAGAACTATATGGCTAAAGGAAAATCATATTTTTTATTTCATTTTTCTTTTATCCTTTAACTCAATTTCTTTTTACTCGTCATACAATATTTAGTTTTTTGTCGATAATGTTCACAAAAATTCTATGGAAACTTAAAAAACCATAAAAAAAAAAACATCTGCCATTCAAAGTATATTCCAGGTCTATTAAAGTGTGAAAGAGAAAATATTTTCTAAACAAGATTCAAAAACAATTATGAACCATCTTACAAGATTACTATACATACTGCATGAGCTGATATTATCCTTCCTTACGTTCCCACATTATCTTTGTTTCCTCCAAAATCCTCCTTCCCACCACCCACCACCCCCTTCACCACCACTAACAACAAAAACCAATTGTATTTTTCACACAAACAGTTATTTTAACGCCTATTTCCCAAATTAGCGCGCACATCCCGAATATGAATAATGGGCGCTAACAACTTTATAATAAATTTCGTTATTATCTACATTTCTATTTTATCAGACCCCGATAAAATTTGCGTTTTTAAAAACAAATGAAAATGATTTTGCAGTAGTTTCAGCTGCGTTTTGGATTCTGGCTTCAAAGACTAATTATTATGTTGTTAGTAGTAGTTCATCTTAAAAACGTTTTGTCTTTTATAACTTTAAGGAGGAAACCCTGTTGTAAATCTAAAAAAGTCACAATTGTTTTTTTATACCATTATATGGCTTAATTAGATTTGTGACAAAACACTTTAGGGACATTGACTGGGAAAAGCAAAACTATTTCAATCAATCAACGGTTTGATTCTCGACCAGGAGGGAGAGTGGTTTCATAGTTATAAAAGACAACGAAATATCGAGCTATGAATCCTAATGTTCACGGCCCTAAAAGCCGGCCGGGTGTCTTCAGGGGCTGTGGAATCCATCAACATCATCATAAAAAATTCAAAAAACAATATGAGAAAATATGATATAAACGACTAGGAAAATTTTGATAAAACTATATTTGGTCACACTTTTACGCCTACCAACGGATACAACAGACCAAGAAGTCCTAAAAAATACACGTTTTTTTTTTTTATTAGAACCTCGTTTATAAGAACACTCAGGCTGAGATTTGGCCAAAATCTAAGAACATCGAAAGAACACTGCCAGGCTGAGATTGAGAAAAATAAATAAATCAGTCAATGTTTGATTGTTCAAATATAAAGAGCTATTTCTGATATCAGTCTATTTAGATATATACATAAACTACAATAAAACAACTTCTACCCCATCAAAATCCTCTATCCCTATAAAATCCTCTTCCCCATCAGTGTATCGTACTTTATATTTGCCAATACGGCTATTGAAATATCTGATCTCTCCTTTGTACCAGCCGCTCTTGTACAATGCTTTTAGCTCTCTTCCTATCAACTAACTCGTCATCCTCACTTCGATCCTCAACATTGTCAGGAACACTTTCAACGATAATTTCTTCATCTGGAACTTCTTCCACATCATCAACAATTTGGACATCGCTAGGATCCTCAGCTTCACCGATACCATTTGGCTGCTCAGGGTTTGCAGAAAGAGGCTCGATAAACTCAGCTGGCGGTGGCACTTTATAATTTTCCAGCCCTTCTGGTTGGATCTTGTCATCATCCTCACCATTAGCGTAATCAAGCAGCCGGTTTTTTGGAATAATCTCCAGCGAAACGAGTCATAGGCAGACCCAATAAGCTTTTGATAGGCGTTACCAACCCAATGGGTAATAAGGATCCGCCGTTCTTTGGCCGTAAATGTCCCACCATACCATTTGTTAGCATTTGAATCGTCGTCAAGCCAGTTGGTATGCTCTTGGTTGACAAAGCGTTTTAATAGCTCTGCATACCCTGCATCAACAGGTTGCCAAAGATCGGTGGCGTTAGGTAGCCCGTACCAAACTATTCCGGAAGAAGTGCTCGAGACAGCGCTTTTAAAAGAATCACTTAACTGGGCGGTCAAGTTGTCACAAAAAAGGACATATCTAGATTCTTTTTCGACTATCGGGGACAATGTCTTTTCAATCCAGTTAAGGGAGAACTCCGTGTCTGCCCAGGCATTTACTTGAAAATAGACGTCCACATCCTTGTGCCAAGCCTTCTTTTCATCCTCAGAGATCTTTTTGCCCTTGCCACGAAAGATAACAGCTATGTGTGGTCGCTCGCCAGAAGGTCTGAAGCAAACTTGCAGCGTGCATTGGCGTTTGTCAAGGCCGCTTCCTGGTTGGCTTGTGGTTTTTGCTCTGATTTTTCTCTATGATTTCGTATGTGCGTTTAGTCTCAACAGCGAAGGGTAAAGGAGACTGGTCGACATTGAACCTTTGTTTTGGTACAAACCTGCCCCATTTTGGATCGTAGCCATCGTTTTTGCCAGTCTTCACAAGCCTTTCTCTGGTTGTTCCGTGCCACTTGAGAAGGCTATCTCGGAATGCCTCTTTCGATTGTTTACGATTTCTTTGACGCAATCGCATGCGGATGTGATTTCTCTTGATAAAGGCGGTTGTAACATGTTTGCGTATGGTTGCGTTAGGGTCGTTTTTCAGTTGTCGTTGGATTTTTCTTGCTCGTGACCACAACCAGCCAAAATTCACGCGATGTCCTTTCGATCGGGCAGTTTTGAATTCAGCAAGGAGTTCCTTGTACAATTCGTTGTATTTCTTGCCGGGTTTTATCTTGAGATGTTTCTTGTATTCGGAAGCCGCGCATTCAAGTATTTTGACCTTGTTTTTATACCATTTGGAAACTAACGAGCGGTTGATGTTGAATTTAGCTGCAAGTATATCTTGTGAGATTCCTGCTTCATAGTCATGAATCACCTGGGCTTTTTGAATGGCTGAGTGTTGCTCTCTCCGATTTTGCCCGCGTCTGTTCGTTGTTTTTTTCGTGGCTACTTCACCCTCTAAAGGGGTACCCGAAGAAACAGCGTCAACCAAATCACTAACAACTTCTTTGACAATGGTTTGAACGAGATCATCGTTGTTTGTAGCGATAGCTTTCGTGGATGTTTGCTTCACCGCACTGAAATGAGAAGTTCCAAGATTTAATTTTACTTGCTGCGTGTTTTAACTCTCAGTCCAAAATCCTGCACTTCATTGTAAACTGGAAAGGTCCAAATTCAAATATTAGTAGCACAATGACCTCAATGTAATTCGAAAAATTAATGAAATAGTTATGTACAGTAATTGTCGTAAATTCGGTAGCTACGTAGAAAGAAAAAGACAAAAAAGGTAAAACTGTAACAAAAACTTACTTTGCATGCTTGCATTTCAAGTGAATACTGTAACCTTGCTCATTGAAAAATTTCATGTTGCAAAAATCACAATTTATTCGACGAGGTGGATCACTCTCAACATAATCTGGAATTTTTACGTCAATAAAGTTATTTCTGTGTTTAACCTTTTTGGTGAAAAGATATTTCCCAAGAGTAGTTTGACGCTTCATATTATCTCACCAAGGCACTTGTGTTGAGTGAAAAATGAAAAAGCACACATTTTGCATTCGCCTAAATTGTTTTTCTTTAATTCACTATGGGCCTCTATACAATTCCCAAAGGAAAAATTGACACTTCGAATAAAAAAAGTGTCTAGGATAATTCGTCTAATTATGAAGCCTTTTGTTTCAAATTTATCATATGTAGCTATGAAATGTTTTTTCAGGTGAAATGGATAAGGGTCCTTGTCAAATAATTTTTTTCTTGTTTTTTGTTTGAATTTCTATTAAGAACGTCAATAAGAACACCTGAGGCTGAAAATCTTCAGAAAAATAAGCACATCCAGCCTCAGCCGAAATTTAGGTGTTCTAATAAAAAAAAAACGTATAAGTAATCTTTCGTGGTTTTGAGTTTTTCGAAGTCTCAACACAATCAAGCCTTTAAACTACACCACCACGTATTCTGAAAAAGGGCTGTCGAACGGTTTGCATTCAAGAAAGAATTGGCCAGGCGGCAAGTATATTAGTTGTTCATATTGCTGATTTTGAAAACATGGAAGGTAGGTTCACCTATCCTCGTCTCAACAACTTTAGTATCCAATAAATGAAAAAGACAACCAAATTTACATATTCAAAAGTATATAAGATATGAAATACAATATCAAAACAACATTAGTAATAAAAATATAAAAACATTTCTTTCCTTTGAAGATTAGATAAACGGAGGAGAAAAGGAACGGAAGAACACATCCGTGTTCAACCATGCTCGTCATGCGAAATTTTCAAAACAATTTAGAGAGAACTGAGAACAGTAGAATATCAAAGTAGATACCGTAAAAACCACGTGCTGAAATAGTCCCAAAGGAAACACTAGAGAAGATATTTCTTTTCTTTACCACTATTTACCATTAAAGCTACTCGTAACATTTTCATAACTATTACATCGCAATGTAAACAAACTCTGGTAATCAACTGGTTAATGGGCATGGTGAGAACATAATATCGCACCGGGAAGGGAAATCCCCCTTATATGAAAATCTGCTTTCAAAACGGGGATTTTAAAGTCATGATTTGATTTCCGTTCCAGTAGTAAACAAGATGTCGGGATAACAGCACACGTGAATATTAACAACTTCATTTCGGTCGTGTTTTTGGTGTTTGGATTCGTTTAAAGAGGTTTCAGACTCATCTTGAATTTACCCCCAATTATTAAGCGATATTTCAAATTTAAACTATAGGGTCAATAGTACTTACTGTAAGCTTCCATTATGAATGTTTTTCAATTTTTTTCATTGATTAATCGCTTCAATATTAACGTGTGTTGAGAATAGAAGCATGACGAGGATATGTGAACCTACCTTATATAAATTATTATTTGGCTAAGCAGGTAAAACATAACAGTTATCGTTTTGATTTTTGGTGTTTTCATTTCATAACGAAAGAAAATATCACAAAAATATTTCACCAGGTGGTTTTATAAAAAGAAATATCATCCAGATTGTAAAATTATTAATATGTAAAAATATTTACAATTTTTTCCGAAGTTTTAAAGTTATATATAAGGGCAGGCATGGAAATTTGTTAAGTCTAAAACGCAAAAAACGATTTGTTAACAACGGTACCAATCATCTAGAAACTCATGACGTTACAACTGTGCGTTATGATGTTACAATTGTGATTTTTCCATTATGCTAACTTGAATTAGGAAAAAACTAAATTCGTTTTTGAATTAGTACTCGAGATTGGAAAGATTTAATTTCTTTTTTTAGTTACTAAGGGGGTGATCACATGAGAAAATTCAGCCCGGTCAAACGGGCTAGCCCGCTAAACCGAGATCTCGCTATCATTAAAAAACTCTTATAAATTTAGATGTGTGATCACATGAGAAACGAACCAGCCCGCTTTACCGAGATCTCGCCTTGTCTAACCGAGATCTCGGCAAAGCGGGCTGAAATTTTCTCATGTGATTGCTCAACCGGGCCAGCCCGTTTAACTGGTGATTGTCTTTTTTTATTTGAATGGAAAATAACAATGGAAAATTAAACTTCCATCACGTGACATTAACCAGCCGGTTAGCCGGGCTGAAATTTTCTCATGTGATGGGTTGAAAATAATTCAGCCCGCCTAACCGAGCTAGCGTGCCTAACCGGGCTGGCTCGCCTCATGTGATCAGCCCCTAATTCGAGATTGGAAAAACATAATTTCACTTTCGAGTTAGAGATTTAAGACATAACCATGTCTAGACACGTCTAGTTTTTACATAACTACTGTCTAGACACATGTTTAGTTTTTATTTCTGAAAAATAACAAAAACACGTACTTATCATGACAGAGATATACTGATGATTTGTCTTAGAATTTCTTCAACTCCGATAGGTCTTACACCAGGAATTTTGTCCAGTGGAATTAACTTACAGGCCATTAATGCTTTAATTGATCCATCTGATCCACAATATCTCTTTGTAACATCGTTTTCTGGCAAGGGATGCTACAGCTTCGCACAGGTTTCTGCTATTGTCTCCAAAATTCGAGGATGTTAACATTCTTTGTCAGCCATCAGCATCTAAGTTTGAGGGTCCCGTGGCTGCTTTGATTTGACTTGCCACTTAACAAATTAGCAATCTATCAATGAATTCATATGATATTCACCATAGTATAACTCAGGCCCTTGAAGTAGTAAATCATCATACTTATCTGGTGCGGCTGGGTGTTTGTCATTCAGTAAACTGTACCGTATAAATCCAAGAATTCTAATGTAGATGCTATCCGTAATAATTCCTATTTTTTAGTAACTTCACTCATGAATCTGTAACAATTTACTCTAGTGTAAATGCTTTATAAAACTTATCAACTAAAATTTTCAGAAATAAGACACCGTTGGAGTTTCTTTCGAATTTTGTTGAATCTGAAAATTCCAAACTGAAAAGAATATTCATATTAATCGATTCAATTCATTATTGCTCATAATCGTTTTTAGAGACCAGGGGGCAAAAAATATAAAGGAGGGGAGAAAAATAGATTTTTAAACTAAAACTTTTGTCATGTAGAATTTCTTGAAAGCTATTATAATCAATCCATTTATCTTAGATGTAAACCTTGGATGATCCTATATATACACATTTTTTATAAGAGCAAAGGATTAAGAACATAAGACTTCGAAAGTCTAAAAGTTTAGAACATCCTAAAGCTTCTTTCACATGTACGTAATTTTTTACGTAAGCTCTTACGACTAAAACAATGTTCATTCATTCTCTTCTTACGGAAAAAAAATCCTTTCATGTGGCATGCTTTCCGAAAATTTTCGTAAGGTCTTACGGACGTTCTTAAGCCCTTACCACGATTTGCTTAAAAACAAAAAGTTTTGTTTTTAAGAAACTTGTCGTAAGGCTCCGTAAGCCTCGAGAAGGAAAAAATAGGAAAAAAGTGTTCGAAAAATTAGATCGAACGGTCGAAATGACGTCATGCGTTCGAAATTGACAACACGTCTACAAAATAAAAAAATAAAAAATATATTGAGCGAGCAGAGAACTATCAAATATATTTACAAATATGGCGGGCGTTGAAGATGATATTTTGGTAGAAACTGTGAGAAACTTCTCGGTTTTATATGACAAAGCGCATGCAGATTTCCACAGGAAAGATGTTAAAAAGAACGCTTGGAATGCTGTGGCAGAAGCGTTGGGCATGGAAGATGGTGAGTGTTTGATTTTTCTTTGTCTGTGGTTCAAGGTGTTATTACTTGGTTGCTCTCCAAATCAATGCTATTTACATTGTATTTACATTATTATTCCATAGGAAATGAAGCAGAAAAGTCTTTCAACAAACTGCGTGACAAATATGTGAGAGCCAAAAGAGAAATGAAATTAAAGAACCAGTCTGGTACATCTGCAAAAGCTGTAAGAAAAGTTCGAGAGAAGATAGAAAGTTTACAGTTTTTGCAATGGCTAGATGAATACATCAAGCCACGGCAATCTAAATCTAATGTCAATGGTGAAAGTGATGATTCATCTGGGGAAGAAGAAGGCAGCGACAAAAATCAAATTGAGGACGAAGAAGAATGTTTTGACACCGAAGAACGAGGGGAAAGAGACGACACCACGATGCAGAAAAGTACTACAGAAGAAGGAAATGAAAAACAAGGTACCGAAGAACCAAAGAAAAAAGATAGCCCAAACAAAGAGAAGAGAAAAGAGAGGTTAAAGAAAGTCAGTAATGCAGAAAAGGTAAAAAGACAAGGAAAGCATAAGCAATTTTCAAATAATGATTCATTGACCGAAATTGAGAAGGAAGAAATTTCGTTATTGCGGACGGTAGCTGGAGCAGTAAGTTCTAACAGTGAGGAACAAAGTGACAAAGACGACTTTGATTTTTTTGGTCATTTTGTAGCAAAGAAGATGAGAAAGCTCAACACAAAACTTGATGAAGAAGATATGGCAGATCTCGAGTTCGAAATCACCAACGTTCTAGAAAGAGCTAGGAAAATTAAAAGAAACCAACAATCTTTTGTGCAACAACAGCCTACACAACCTTGGTACTACTATAATCAAGCACCTGGGCCATTCATGCAAGCTCTGAATTCAAAGGAATAGTATATATATATATATATCATATCTGTATTTCTTTCGACATTAATATCATATTATAATACAAATTGTCACAGTAAATTAATCACAATCTTGCCCTGTTCTTCTGACGTGATTCCACTGCCATGGGACTGAGCCTTTCTCAGTGACTAGGTAACTTGCCAAAGCATCCCTTGTTTCCAACGCTGATTTCTGGTATCTTGAATTTCGGACAGGGTTGACGTTCACTAAACTATTTCCATTGATAAGATTTCTCCAATGTCCATCCATTAATTTGCCATTGCTATCCTCGTTGTCGATAAACCCACGTGGTGTATAACAAGCATTATCCGTTTGCGTCAAATAGTTGTGCAGAGCAACAGCTGCCAATATAATCTTTTCCACTTTTCTTGGTTCAGCTTCAATAGGTTTTTGAAATATTCTCCAGCGTGCGACCATTATACCAAAAGTATTTTCGATTATACGACGCGCTCTTGATAACCGGTAGTTGAAGATTTTTCGCTTTTCACTGTTAAGCGCCCTTCCAGGAAAAGGGCGCATCAGCCAATTCTGCAAGGGAAATATTTCGTCTCCAACAAGAAAATAGGGAACTTCGAAGTCTGTCCCATTTATTTTCTCGGAGCTGGGAACGTTCATTTTATCATTGCGGAACTTTTTGCCCATTTTTGAGTTATTCAGAATGCCACTATCGTTGTTGCTTCCGTATTCGCCAACATCGATGAAACTGAAACAATATTTTGCGTCGCATATTGCAAGAAGTACCATACTAAAGAAAGTTGTGCCATAAGGATCCGGAATAAGCCGGTTTACGCATCCCCACATGTTTTCCGTCTAAAGCCCCAATGCAATGTGGCATGTTCCAAATTTCAAGAAAGTCATCTGCAATTTTCTTCCACTCATCAGTAGTTGATGGGGTCCTCACATACTCCGCTAAAGTATTCCATATTTCATCGCACACTTCCCCAATAATGCCATTGATTGTTGACCTCCCCAACTTGAAAGCGAATGCAAGTGATGTTTGGCTATCACCAGTGGCAAGATATCGTAATGTTACAGCCAAACGCTCCTCAGGTGAAATTGGTGCTCTTATATGATATTTTCTCGCGAGTTTCTCCCTCATTAGGCTCAATAAATGATCAAATCGTTCGGGTGACATTCGGACAAACCTATAAACAGTGTTTAAATGAATTTATTGCCTACATCATCAAAATAAAAAAGGAATAAAATGAAGTATAAGAATAGAATAATTCATTTTTAGACGTACCTGAAAAATTCCCCACGATCATATGCTCTTGCTGTCAAAAATGTTGATTGATATGCCCCACTGACTGATCTGTCAAGATTAATAGGCGTGACCCAAAACTTTCTGGTCTTTCCTTTCCTTGCTTTCACCTTTTTTTGCCTTCTACGACGTCTACGTCGTAAAATAACGAGCAGTGTTACCAGGAGCGCGTTCTTGTTTATCGCTGCCATCTTGAAATTAAATCTATTTCTAAAAATGATGATCTATTTCCGAACGTTTCTTAAGTATATTTTTGTTTTATTACAGCAAATTTCACGTGCATGTGAATGGAAATATCCGTAAGGAATTTTTTTTTCGTAAAAGCTTACGAAAAAATTTCGTAAGGTGTTACGACAAAAATTACGTACATGTGAAAGAAGCTTAACAAAATTTGAGGCTTAGGAACGTTTGTTTTTAAGAAAATATTTTAACATTTTCCAAGAAAACGTCATCATGATGATGTTAAACACAAGAATATCATCATCATTATGTTGGTTACATCAATTGCGTTGAATTTCGAATTTTGGATATTAAATAGTGTATAAATTAAAAACATATTAAGAGCATTTTAAGGCATCAAAATTGAAATGTTAAGAAGGTTTGAAGGTCTCTGCAATTTTCAATAATTGTTTCTCTTTTTGGCCTTCCAGAAAGGCGGAGCATCAGAGCTGAGTGCTCTTATAAAAAACCCGTGTATATAGGGCCTTAAAATTCTGTTTATAGGGCCTTCTGCTCTGATTGTTCTTCACCAGCTTGAACCTTTTTTATTGGGCTGTGCGTAACTACAGCTCTTTAATTTCCATTCTGGTGTCCTGCGTTATCCATAGCACTGGCCTGAGTCCTCGCGTATTTTTAGAGCCCAGGCTAGCAATATAGCTTAGGGCTGATTTACACTTGAATAAAGGCCACGTTACATAGAAAGAACCAATCAGAGAAGCGTGGAGGTTACATGATCTCTAGCTTGGGGTACCCGTCTAATTCTCTTCAGATGTCGTGTGTAGCCTTCTCGTACTGTAAAGGAAAGACTGAAGAACTTTGCTCCCTTGTGAATTCCTGTGTCCTGTCAAAGAGCTGAATCATTCTTTTATTACTTTCTGTCATTCTGCTGATTTTGCAATCAATCAAGAAAAGCAAACAAAGCAGCTGTTGCTGTAGCTTTCTGCCAATATTTAGTAAGGTGAGTAACCACAAATATTTAGTAAGGTGAGTAACCACAAATATTTAGTAAGGTGAGTAACCACAAATGGCCTTTGGTTTTACATGTTTTAGATATTTTGGGGCACAAAAATTACAAAACTGCGAAGGTTTCATCCAGAAAAACTTTCTTTCTTTGAAGTATCCTGTCTGCTAAAAATTTGGTTGAAAGCATGCACACCCAATCAATACTGTAAACCATCCATTCTGTCAGTTTCATCTGGAGCAAACAGCGAAATGACAAAAGTATGATTTGGCTAAAACTAGAAAAGTTGGTGAGAAGATAGTGGTTTGTTATGAATTTTACAATACAACTAATAAATATAAGAAAATATCCTATTCTTGAAAACTTCATTTACAGTACCGTCAAACACTCTCAAAGTTGAACATGCATGGCTAAGTTGAATGAAAAATAAACGTATCAGGTCTTTTATCATTCAAAAATCAAGACAATCAGATATGAAGCATTTTAAGCCAGTAAACAAGTTAAAAATTAATCGACCAGGTAGTTAAAAGACTGAAAGACCAGAATAATCAGTTTTTTAATTCAACTTGGACATGTATGTTCAACCCCTGGAGTATTAGACAGTATGTGGTGCTAGTTTATAAACAGATAATTTCAAAATTGCATTTGAAGATGTGGCATTGAATTACTGAATGTTTTCAGCATTACTTTTCTGTCTTCTTTGTCTATCGTTGAGGAAAACTCAAATTTGTCATTAAAGATGCAGGATAAAAATTATCGAAACTAAACCTCAATTGTAGGGGACAAAAAACATAAAACTGTTAGATATGCAAATAGCGGTATGACTTTATTAAGTTTTTCCTCTTGAAAATTTCAAGTCACAACTAAATATGGATGTGTACCCAGTCTGGTATAGACGAGTTTCCAAGTGAGGTAATGTTTATAAACAATAGTGTTCTTTCCTCGTTAATTGCCGTATTCTACAATGTTAAATGCTATATCTCGAGTCTTTTCTGTCAACATGCACACACATCTTCGCAGGTAATTAGATGCTCTTTATACACTATACACAGATTTTATCCTCCTATTTGGTTCTCAGGAGGCCCCTAACACAATAAGATAAGGTCTCTTATAATACACATTAGCACTTGAAATCTATTTTTGTGAAGTTTCTTTGAGTTTTAGTTTAAATAGGGCGTTAGCTTGTAATTAACATTGGAAACTCGTCTATTGATTAGTCTGGTGAACCATTATTTTTCCCTTCTTCCCAAGGTCAGAAAGAAAAAACAGTATGGTTGTATAGCCAACTTTTGAATTTTGCTCCAAACAACTGTTTATAAGCGTTGGTTCACACATGATAAAATTGTGCGCAATTATGCATTACATATGTTTGATTTTAAGCAAAAGACGACATTACAACAACAAAATTTGACATGTTGCTGTGCAAAACTTGTCTCATCTTAAACAATAACAGTCTTCAAAAAAAATGAATGTTTACATATTTTAAGACGACAGCCAAGAAAAAAAATAGATATTTGAAAACGATTTGATTGGCTCATTGAATGTTTGATTTCCAATATGACCCGTCCCTATTTCGCCATTTTGAGTGTCAAAACTTTTTATAAATTTGACCAAGCAGCCTTTTTTTCCAAAATTACTGCGGGGATTTAATTTGGCAGATAACTCCAGTGTAAATACACAGAATTTAAATCCCAATAAAATATGCCAGTTATAAAGAAGACAAGTTTAGGCTTGGTTTTGGATGCTTTAAGTGATGTTTTTTGCTTGCATGCAAATTTAAGAATTGACAGATGACACCAAAACAGATAAGTTCAAACGGATCAGTTTTAAAATTGCGGATGAGAAGGTTGCCGCAAGGGGTAATTTGTTACCAGCCCCTTAGTAAAATAGTTCTTAGATGTCAATAGGGATAATGTAAAAGAAATGGAAGAATGATTTGCTTTTGTTATGAAAATTTTAAGAGTGTATCTAGCGCGTAATACAACCATGTTAGTTTTTAGCCATATTTGAATAAAGGTCTTAAACCAAGACATGTAATGAAAACATTTGGTCTATATGTCTAGATTGTAACATGATGTGAACAGAGTCTAAAGTTTCTGAGGTACTTTATCTTATACATCCTTGTTCTTCTATGAAGAAAGAAACTTTTGCTTAGGAATGAATTTTATCGACTGATTTTCTGAATAACGGATAAATAAAATTAATTTCTTTTTAGGTTACTTGCTTGTAGACACTACAGTGAAATCCTGTTCAAGTGGGACTTAAGTCTTGTTCGAGTGGGACTTGGTTTCAAAACTATTTGAGTTGTCAGCACTAAGCCATCTGAACCGTCAGAATTGTCAATCAAGAGAATATCTCATTTGTTCAAATTGTTGGAATTGTCCAAGCTGTACAGAATTGACAGACTGGTGCAGAATTGAAAGAACTGTGGAAATTTTCAAAACTGTTCAACTGTAAGAACTGTCCGATTGTCAGAATTGTCCGATTGTCAGATCTATCCGATTGTCAGAACTGTCAGAATTGTTAGAACTGTTCAACTTGTCAGAACTGTCAGAATTATCAGAACGTTCCAAACTGACACAACTATCAATTTGTCCTAATTTATTATACTGAATCGAGAACTGTCTGAAAATTCATTTTGGCGAGAAACAATTTTGAATCCAACTTAAATAGAATTTGATATTCCTTAGTCATTCAAGATATCCCTTGAAGCTTATCGCGCATCAATCGGCAACTTCAATTTTATGGCGTAATTAAGTCTGAAATCCGTTTACGCCAGCATGAAAATAGGTTCGCAATTGTCTTGTATGGGTTTGTCACGTCTATTAAAGGAAGCAACAGTTTTGTATCGTCTTGTTATTGCTGAGAGATAAAGAAACCAACCCAGGCCCTGTTTTTCCTGCTAATAGCGTGCAAGGTTCTTTTCATCAGGGGCATTTACGTTTCGGAAATTCCGGCGGTAGTCAATGCATGTGCAACGCATTGTGGTCAATTTGCTACGCTAAAATAAAACCTATTCGCTTTTGGTCTCAGTGGGATTTAGATAACATATTAGACAAGGGTAACGAGTTGTATACAAACATTGGCTACGTGCAAGAATATCTTTCTTTCGTAGATTTGCCAAGCCAAATAAGAGTCGAAACTAAAATAATTTATCTCTAGTTCACTTCGCACAGCCTTTAAGACCTCTGGTCTCTTGTTGTTTTTTGTGAAAGTTATGACATCAATGAGTTAAAAAACCCTGTTTTTACATAATGATTGCATTTATTTTTAGGAATTCAAATACCTAACAAAGAACCTCCACCTCTTTTGAGGGAGGCCCTTTATTTGGTGGAAACTAAAGTTCACTGAGGTGAACAGCAAAGCTCAGTTCAGACTCGTAACACGTAGCTCAAAGTTCAGAACTTAGATAAATAGTGTGGTCAAAGATATTAAGTAAACGATAAACGGTCAGTTGTTTTTATTGTCACCTTATTGTCTCCCTCCTAGTAATGAATGATCTCCATTGAACCATATCGTTTAGCAATTGGTAGTTACTATGCTACTGAAATCACCCAGGTTCCTAGCTCAATGATGGCTTGTTCTTGCTTGTTCTGATATTTTACTTCATGAGAGTGTCCACGGAGGCTGGGAAAACTGGAAAAGGGCCTGTTTTAAGAATTTCAGCTGGAAAACTGGAAAATATATTTTTTTTATTTAGGACAAAAAATTTTTCTTCTGGATGAGATTATGTACTATGTATTATGTAGATTATGAAGACTGGAGACAAGTATTTGCGTTTTATCCATATATGATGTTCTTTAATTGTTTCATTGTGCAATTGAAATCATATAGCAAACATTTTACCTCTCCTTTAGAATTTAGCGTTAAAAAAACTGTATTATCGAGGCTGGATTTTTATATGAAAATTCAGGCGAGAGCTGGAAAATGTATGCTTTTAACTTTGACGATGCTGGAAAATTCCAAACTTTTGCCCATAAAGGCTGGATTTTTAGAACGAAAAGACTGTGGAAACCCTGTTCATTGTGTCAGTATGATTTTGATTATAGCCTACGATATTGAATTGAATCCCGGTCCTTTTTTCTTGACAAAATACTTGCGGATCATTTTGTCAAGGCGCTGTTCGTTTTGATGAATCTGCTGGGAAACAGTGCACATGCAATGCTTAATGGTCCATTTGCTATTTCGTTATAAAGAATTTGCGTTTTTGGTTGCAATGGGATTTAGACTGCGTATTTACACGGGCGTATGGGCGAAATAATTCAAAAACTTAAATACTTCAATAGTTTATAGTTTTATTTTGTACCGCTAAACTGATAACAACACATGGAAAAAGTAATCTTTTATTCCAAAAATTACTTACATCAATAATCGATAGTACTATTTTATGAATCCGTTATATTATGCATTACATAATTTGGGTGTCTTTAACACAGGGTGGCCACCGGTTCTGGAATTCCTTGAATTGTTTTGTTTTACATCATTTCTGGTTTCCCCCTATTGGAGATTCGTAAGAAAAGGACATTTCAGTTTGTGCATATATTTACCCTAGATATTTGAGTTCTTAGTTACAGTCAGTGGCTGAGCGAAGATGTAAAATTATTAAAAACTTCCTTCAGGTGTATGTTTGTTATTAATTTTTATCTCATGTCCAACGTCCGATAGGGCGATCCACATGTTCTTGAATTGTTCTTGAATTTTTTTTAAATTCTGGTTCCCTGTTTAAGAGTGCGTTTACATGAGACCGTACCGAAGTCTCAAACCGGCTTGAGTTCAATACGGCTCTCATGTAAACGCAGGGAGGTTCGTTGTGCACGCAGCAACTGACTGATACTCACGAATGATACCGTATCTTTCTGGTGCTGATAATAATCGTTCCACTAGCGTGCTATTAGACGAAGGTTCCTTTCAATATGAGCTTCCATCAAGAGTAAAAAGCGATCATGATTTAGAAAACGTCGTTGCTCGTAAAATGATCGAGTTAAGAGATGCTAACAGTGGAAGCTTCATTACTGGAAACTCTGTGCATAAACCAAGCGTGGAACGTCTTCATAGAGACGTATTAATATTTCCATACGAGAGTTCATTAGTCAATGATATCATATCGCCCTCTCTGCACCGAACACAATGAAACGCCAATGCAACTTTGGGTTGATGGTATTATTTGTTGCTCACGCTCGTATTCACCAGCGTTTAATTTTCTCTCGCCTGAGGAAATTCAATACTACAGAGTTGAAAAGTTTAACAGTCAAAGAGGGGTCCACAGGTTAGGTGCCAGAAATTTTCTCTCCATTATCGGCAGCAAAACAGGAAGGGCTTCTCAGATTTGCTAATGAAAACTTTGACGGTCTTAGTGGAAGCGAAAAGTGTTGTGAGATTGTAAGATGTAAGCAGTTAAAGTCACAATAAATATATTGGTACTTCTATTTTCATGTCCCACAACTGAAGAGGTCGAACTAATAACAAACTTTATAAAAACAATTATTTTTGGAAATAGGCGACTTTGACTTAAATTAAATGCCACCATTATTCCTGACACTATAAAATATATTCTATATATAGTATTAAGTATTAGTATTGATTATATTTAAAACTATTTACCAACAATCAAAGTAGTGTTTTCGTTCCTCCCTCCTTCCCTGCAAGTTTTTAACCAACAAAAATACATATTTTAAGTAACAATTTCCTTATTGTCAAATAATAAACAGAAAATAATAATAATAATAAAAATATAGATACACAGCTCTTTTCACAAGAAAATGTTCATATTTCTTACAAGATAGCTTATGTCTCCCGTTTTTAAAAGTTCATTTCATCTAGTTTAACCATCTTATCATGACCAGAAGTACAAAACATCAACTACAAAATATTGTCCAGAGCAAGAGAATATGACAACCAATGTACTTAGAAAGCTATCTTCTATTACAATTCATGTTTCTGGATCCAAATTTGCTTTTAGGAAATATTGAGTCACTATCTAGTTTCCACAATTTCTTTGTAAATTGCAATGTTATTTCACTTTCAGACAGTCTATGGGCCCCATCATAAAAAAGGCCAATATCTATAATTTTCCAGTTGCAAATTCTCCTTTAGTTGCAGAACTACACTAGAAAGTTTGCTCTTTATCTAACATCATTTGATTAAAAATACTGGTACAGTAGTCTTTGGGTTATAAATCACCAGCTTTTGACAGTGGTGGCAATATTTCCATCAAGGATCGACATTTTGGAATTGGTTGACGGTGAGCTTTTGAGCATGGGTGAGCTAAAATAACACAAAACTCACACCATAAATGTACACAGCAGCTGTGCTTGTGTAAGCTTTTAATTTTTGATAAAAACTACATCAGTTGGGAAAAAATACACTAGAAAAGAATAACATAATTATATACGGTAAAATACCTAATTATCCTTTGCCATCAACTTCAGCAACTCTGCCTTGGGTGCTGACATTTCTTTGTCCCATTTTGTTTGGCAGAAAGCACTAAAAATAAAGTTAAAAAATCATAAACAGGTATATACAACCTGTTTTACAATAATACAAAACTTGTATTTTATGTTATGCATAATGTTGAATTCAATTTTTTGGGGAAGAAAAGAATGATTGAATGTGGCAGAACAATGATCAAAACAACGGCAAATTTGTAACTAAAGAATTTGTCAGAATTTACAGTAAGCCCTTAACCATCTCAGTTGCTGTGTGTGACACCATAATCCTAGACTGTATGCGATTGACTTATTAAGAACTTTACATCTGCTGAGAAATTATAGATTGAGTGAATTGTATATATACATAAAAACAGAGAAACTACATAAGATTTTGTGACATTTCGGTACGGATTTTCTTCAGATGAGGAGAGTGATAATGTTGGCATATAGCTATATTTGCACATACAAGTCTGGAATCCTGACATTATCTTATTACCCTATTACCTCCGCAGGCCATGAGTATATATAAGGTCCTTTCACATATCCTCGTCCCAACACCTTTAGAAACCTAATTCAAGTTCAAAAGTATGTAAGATATGAAATACAATATCAAAACAACATTAGTAATATAAACAGTTCTTTCCTTTGAAGATTAGATAAACGGAGGAGAAAAGGTACGGGAGGACACGTCCGTGTTCACTATATTATTATTATTTCGGCATGCGAAATATTCAAAACAATTTTGAGATAAAACACGGAACAGCAGAATAACACTAATTACCCTTAAAGCTAGTCGTAACATTTTTATAACTATTACATCACGATGTAAACCAACTCTGGTAATCAGCTGGTTATTAAGCATGGCGAGAACATAATTATCACACTGCGGAACGGACACCCCCCCCCCCCCCCCCCCCCCATTTAAAACGGGGATTTAAAACAACTTATGATTTGAAGTCCCATGCCCAATCTTTCCGTTCCAGTAGTTAACAAGTTATAGGGATAACAGCACCCATGAATATCAACAACTTCATTACGGTGGTGCTTGTTTCTTATGGCTTTTAAAGAATAGTTTTCATCCCCAGGAGTAACTTAATCCCTATCCACACCACGTTTCGCCATTAACAAAAACTCAAAGAGTTGGAATTAGATGTATAGCTAAGCTATAAGCTATAATGTTTTTTCCAAGCAAGCAGCCTTGGGTATTTCACTTGCATTTCGAGGAGCACATCACTTGGGCTTTTTTTAATCTCATCCAGAATGCCATAACCTGGGATTACGGCAGCCATTTTCAGAATTATCATTTGCACGTGCACTGCACTGAGATTTTGGAAGAAGAGATTGCACGATTATGCACGTTACCAGCACGATAACTAGCTTATGCATGCTGGCCGCCGATGTCACCACTTTTCTAAACAACTTGAATGACTTGGCAACCGGCCTGGTTATAAAGCTGGTGACAATCGATAAAAGGGGTTGTTTTATAGGTAGAAAACAATCCGATCTGGTTAAATATTTACTCGTTTTAAAGTTTCTTAAATTTGCCGTAACAGCCTGGATCATTTTTCAAAAGCCAACACAGACTGTGTACCTTTTTCCGCCGCTTTCATATACGCCGCCGATGGTGTGGCTCGGCAAACAACGTGCGTCCGAGTTTCACGCTACAATATCAAATTCTGAAGAATAGTAGGCAAACTTTCTAGAAAAAATAGATTTCCCGAAAGACGTAACCAGATAACCAGCTTATATCCGAAGAACTATCAAATAAGGTATCCATAATTTGAGTCTTTGTTTACAGAATAAACCTCGGCAAACACCTTTTCATCCGAAGTACTAATGGTCTATCTACTCATTCCTAAGATTAAGATTAGCAACACTTTATATCAGACCCTAAATAAGGTAAAATGCACATTTTTTATCAAAAATCAAATTGAAATGCCAAACATTCCCAAATAGAAGATATTTTGCTCAAGTAGCAAAACAGCAGCAACAGTATTCCCGTTTCAGAGTTGGATTTTTGGGTTGGATTTGTCGAAATTTGTGGAGCAGAATTCAAGTAATCAAATTTGATACAACAATTACATACAACAAAAAATGAATCCATTGGTATTTAAAACGTTCAATAGACTTCTAAGGTTTTGATACTAGTAACTTCAAGACAACAAGCACGTTGAGGCAAAGATGGAATAAATAGCATCAACTTAAATCTTTATATAAGACAATCCAAAATTTGGGAACATTGGACCTCCAGCACAGTACACTAGAAACTGTTTTAGTGTGTCACATGTTGCTTTATTAACAAAGTTTTTCATATAACCCAAATATTCTGTTCATCTTTAGTCAAGTTTGCATCTTTTTAATAGATTTTCAATTTGTTTTTTTTCAGCATTAAGTGTGTCTTCTGGGACAAATAATTCCCATTCAGTGTTCTCTCATTTTTTCCAATGTATTTAACTCTGTCCTAAATTGATTAAAAACAACTTTTCTCTTTGCAAATATATCATGAACCAGGATTCCTTACAATTCGCCACTTATCTTTCTCCTAATAAACAAGAAAGATACAATTAAAAATGAATTCATTGGTATTGAAAACGTACAAAGGACTTCTAAGGTTTTGATACTAGTAACTTCAATTACATATTTGAAACTAAATCTGTCAGAACAAACAATCAATTTTAGTTAGTTACATCAACTTAAAACAACCCTGCTCTAATGCTCACTACCACAATTATTGTTCATTGCCGTGGGAGTTTGCAGTGAAACTTTTCATATGTATACAATTCTTTTTTATTTGTTTGTTTTTATTGTAAGGGGTGGCAGTTGTGGGTCACCGTACTTGGCTCGATTCTTTCTAATAATTCCTTTGTCTTGTTCTGATTGTTTCAAAAGTATGTTAAAGATTGTTTTGCACAAGTACAACGCCGTTTGGCGCAAATAATTTTTGGAACGACAAAAACGACAATTTATTTTACTTAGTGTAAATCCACCTTTAGACTTAAAATTCTTAAAAGATGTAAAATATACAAAAGCATTTACTTATTTATGGATGTTAAGTATCAAAATCTAATAGAATTTTCTCGAATTTTTGTTTAAACTAACCGATTAGAACTGTATCAGTTTCGCTTCACTATATGTATTTTATTATTTTAATATTTTTATTATCTATATCCTAAAGAATAGTTAAAAGAAATTGTGATATTAAATAGGAGGCGAAATTATATAATATCTGTTTAAACGCAGCGTTTAAACAGATATTATTGAAAGGTGTATTGTCTGAAAACGAAACAAGGAAATATAACTCTGCCACATTATTGGTATCTGTCATCGTCGTCGAACTTTTAGTCTACCTGCAATAAATATGCGAAGGTAGGTGTACTGGCGAGTGTGAGTATAAATTTTCTATTTGTGCGTGCGTATACCTATCTTTGACTTCATGCATAACTTCAAACGTATTTACTTTGTCTTCTTGTCTTGTGGTGCATTTACATTGTATTTTCATATTTTGAGTTGCTGTTTACACCGCCTTGTTTGAATTGCTCACACATGCATAGTTTTAATACTTAAGTTTTGTTCCCTAACTAATAAGACGTCTGTGGAAAATTCTTTGAAGAATATTATATGGCATTAATATATGAAAGTAAAAAACCTTCTTTGGCTGAATAAATGTCTATCGATCCTATAGGTATGTTTAACGAGATGTGATCATCTGTAGTTTTCAATGAAAATGTTGTTATTTCCGCCCAGTTTATAGCAAGAACATTGTTGCGTATTGCCTCGTTCTCTCAAACAAGAGACTTTCAAACAAAACGTTTTATGATCGCATCTAGTGAAATCCAAACTCATCTATCTGCTTAGCTATGTATGTCTTTTTAATCATTACAAAATTTAAGGGAAAATTCTCGATTAAATAAGCAACATGAAACATTATTCCCTAAGTTATCGTTTCTCTTTGTACACCACCCAAGCGTCGTTTAATGGTCAGGGCGAAAACAAGGGGATGGATGTAACCACGTAATTTATAAAATTGTCTATAGCTTTATGAAACTTATTGTTTGAATAGTTTGAAATCGGCAGATGACATTATAATGAATAAAAAATAGACAGACTGTGTCGTGATTTTTCCAGAAATTCAATTAAATACAATGAATTTCAACTTTAAAATCTTTAAAAAAAAAAAAATCCTTTTAATATCGACCTACTTTCGCACAGTTGTTTGACATAAAACTTAGTTTACGCAGTGTATGGTTTGCAGTATACGATTTTTATCATAAAACAATTCGTATAAAACTTGTATAAAATTCCTTCACATGGTACTTTTTTATGTAAGATGGTATTTGCAGCTGTAGCTATATAGCAGCAGTGTCGAGATGTTTGCTTCACTGAGAGGACTCTGTATAAAACAAAACTATTTATAAGAACATATAAGAGGGTCACGTGACTTTTGGGTGATTCCTGTTAGCTATCAAAGTCAATCAATAAGTGTTTTTTTTTAGATCGACTATCTATTAGCGAAACTAAAACCACAAAATATTTTGAAAATTTTGTAATCCGCAAAAGTAAATCTATGCAATAATCTATCATCGTAAGGAGATGAATGTGGAATAAAAGATTGTGTAACTTAAGGTACACATTTTGAAGCCATGACAGGCTTTTTATCTTTTATTTTACATTTTATCCTATTTTCGGGTCGTTTGCAATCTTAACTCCGCATTTCTACAAAAATTTTAAAACGATTTCCATTCTGATCATATTGATTCACTTTCATTGAAACCATAACTTGGAACTTTGCAAACCTTCCATTATGAAAACTTGCGGAAAAGCACCTACATGTATCTACATACATGTATGAGATTTGCAATTGTCAGTTATGCAATTTCAAGTCAAAATTACTATTTACTAATCTTTAATTCCACTAACAATTATCTTCGTGTACTTATTTCTGAGTGTAAACATTTTCACGAAATTGCCAAATTTTGTTCAAATTCGCGAAATTGCATACATCCTTGTTTCGCGAAAATAAATGGTCGCAAAAAATAATTACAGATAAAAGAAATTTGGGTCATTTTTCTTTTTTTTAAGAACTAATCGATTACAATTTTTTCTCCGCTGTTGTGATCTGTCTGTCGCCTTGTCGGTCTCGCTATAAAACATTTGCCCAATGAAAATGGTCCAAATGATGATGTTGAATGATGTATTTGCTGTATTTAGAAACTTTATAAGTAGTGGATATACGGTTGTCTAAAAATTGGCTTTTATTTTATATCCACGGTATCGGTTACATTTTGACTACTCATCCTGACTTGTTTGGATTTCTGCGTAGCATAGAAATCCATTACAACCGTCCATGTTTTTCTTCTTTTTCTTCGTTTTTTCTCTGTCCAAACCTAGCATGAAACGCGGAACCGTCAATGTCAATGCTAAGTAGGACAATTTGGCACCTCATTCGGATAACGTTTCTAAACGTGTAGTGGAAGTGAAGTGAAGAAGATAGAAACTTACTTGAAGGTAATAAAATGCTTTGATTTAATTTATTTGCAAGTATTCTGATAGTGTTTGAGTACAGTTTTTAATGCATTATATAAGCAACTTTTTGTGTAAACTTTGTGATGATGATGGACTGCCAATAAATAAATTTAAAAGTGAAAGATCGAATTTTTGACAGACCACACATGATTTGTTGCGACAAGTTGCTGTGAACTGTAAGTTCTGTTAATTATTTATGTATTCATTCATTTTTTGCAAACTTGCCGAATCACCAACATATTTTTAATGGTGGTCTAATAAAAGGAAACATAATACAAAATTCATCATCCACACAAAAAATCATCATCTATGGATTTGAATTCTTCACACAGAAATTAAGCCTTAGTAAATTAGTAGAGGGGAATTTCCATTTTTAAATACATTCTACTGTGCCTGAACCAATAGAACTTTTAACGTCCTTTTAATTTGTGGATATTTTTGTTACGTGGCTGTGCTTGGTATAACATGATTTATATATAGCTACAGCTTTCTGGATATGCATAGCACAGCTACCACTCTAGACCTGGGCTGGTTACATAGAGCTTGAGTTTGTTCTTTATTCTATACTTTTGGTTTTGGCTTCACAACATTTCAAGCTTCACAACATTTCAAGCTTCAAGTATTTGGTCAATCATTGGTCTCTATTTTGTCAAGATTCTAAGATTTAATTGTTATTATGTTATAAACCATTCAACTTTTGTATTTCTATTTTTTCATGTTTTTGAAGTTCAATTTTTAATGCGACTAAGATATACCGACAAAACGTCGAAGCCTTAAAAATATTATATATGTGTTTCTAAGGTGTACATGTTTTAAAGGTAAATGTAAACATATACTTCATATGCTTTTGAAAACCATTCAAACTTTATTTTTTGACATTTTTGACATTTCTAGCAACATGAAACCGTATTAATTCTTTTGTTAGGCTTGTGGAATGTGTTCGCATTTCATTATTTCATCAGAAAGAAATTTGGCTTTCATTAAATGACAATTTTCAGCATTTTCATTCTCTATCCAAACCTAGCATGAAACGCAGAACTGTCAATTATTCTTATTAGATCAATTTGGCACCTCATTGTTATAATCTTTGCCAAGATAGAAAATGGCGGAAAATGGCAAAAATGTATATTTATTTCCATCAAATATGTTTTCTTTTTCTGTCAATTCAAAGAAAATACTTGTAAAATCTGTTTTTATGTACTGTTTAAGTGTATACATTTGATTTTCAGTATTCAATGCCTTACGAGCACTGTTTATCTATTGTAAAACACGACTTTCTTTTCAAAGTCTTTTTGCTAAATAACAGCTGGTTTGAAGTTTATACTTTGTTAATAAGCTGCCAATGTTGCAGAAATCCTTGTGCCTGTAAGGGCATTTCATTTCAATTTAAGACCATCCACAAAAAATTGCACCCGAAAGTTCTTACATTTTGGTGACTCACAAAATTTATACCCACAAAATTTTCAAAAAATTTTATTATTATTTACTTTTAACCGGTTATTCTTGCAAGTAAATATATACTCTCAAAATACACATGATTAGTACACTTAAGGTAGGGAAAAAAGACAAGGATATCATAGCATAGCATAGGAAACCAAATTATAAAAATACGTATTGAAAATGATGAACAATCCAGCAACACACCTTTGAAGGATAAAAAATCCAATCAAGTTGCTTTAAAATACAATTTTCACCTTGGCATGCAAAAATGAGCTTCTTTCTGTTACAACTTGTGGATGGATTGTGTGGTTGACAAACAATTTCATTGATGTATTGTATTCAGAAATCTTGCAATTGATAGTCACCCTATTTACAATTTTACAGTCAGTGGCGGATCGAAAAGCAATTTTACTGGTGCACAAATTATGGAGACGAGTGTTTTCAAAAGGATAATTGCAATTTAATTGCGAATTCTCTTTTAGAAAGTTTTCCTCCAAATTGGCTTACACCAGTTAAATTAATGATCCGCCACTGACAGTATTTCCACAGAATTCCATATTCCAAACACATGTTCTTCTATACACTATACTTTATTATTTTCTGTTTGGAATCTGAAAAATATAATCAAATAAGTTAGTAGCACATTGCATCTTAATCAACAGAGATTTATGTAAGGCCAAACTCAAAAATATGTTGTGTAAGCGTCCTTTTGGCCATTACACAATAGTTGGTCTGTCGGACATAAATAATAAACCGTTAGTTTTCTTCCGTCAGTTCGCGCAGCCTTTGGCGTGCGCGAATGAGAGTGTGTAATTATGTGCTCGTAACAATGAGAAACATAATCTTCGTTCTCTGCAGAACCCTATGTGAATCCTAAAAGCTAGACTCATTCACATGGCTTCTTTCTGATTTTTGACAGACACGTGATTACGTTGTGGTTGTCCGTACGTTCTGTTAATTATTTTGTATTCAGTTATTTGTTTTTGTACACTTTGCCGGTTCACCGACTTAACTTTTCAACTTCAAAATCAGTCGGTTCGAGGACGCTAACGCAATATATTGTTTAAAGGTAATATTTACCAACACATAAACAACACATAAACAACACATAAGGCGATAATCTTCGTTCATGAACTTGTTGGCAGCCATGGCTTTCTATAACTTCCAATCTAAGCATACTTCGCCATGATTACACGTCCCATCTTAGAAAACGTATTGATGATTTGCTCGAAAATGGTTAGTGTTTGACACAGGTGCTCGCGAAACTCAGTCCGCACTTTCCGAAAAAAAGATTTTATTGGTAACGCTTTTTATTGGTAACGCTTTTTAAGGACGAAAAACCAAGATTGGCGATTATTACAATAGGATTATATGCAAAAAGAATACTATTTTGTTGATCTAAATTTAAAATTAAAGATGATTAACGTCTTAATATTTGCATTAAATATGGGGGAGAGCAACAGAAAAATTGCATGCATTAAGGCAACCAATTTTCATTTATTAACACCCTCTTACTTATTTTCCCCCTAAAACACAACGTCTTAAAGGCGTTCTGACTGGTCTTTCAAAGACGTCAGGTGTTTTTCTTGTTTTTTTTGAGTTATTAATGTAGTTCTAATAGTCTAATACTACAATTTCTCTTTAGTTCTAATCTAAACGAGTTCTGATAAAAGAAGATTGCAGCGGATATCCATCTTCATACCAACGACCTTAAGAATATCGTCTACAAACATTCTAATTAAACTCATACAACGAAAATTGTTTAGCTTCAAGGATGTTGTTGATCTGTTTAATGACGCTAAATTTTGTACTAGGTAAGTGGTATATAACATAAGAGAAGAAAACTCCATCTGTAATGATCATTTAGGTTGGAGGTTTTAGCAAATTTATGTGTGTGTAGATTGCTCACGGTTATACTAAGACACCTTAAGGCATAAAAAAGGAATTAGACTGCTTCACGGTCAATATAACGTTCCTTGGTCTGGAAGCCTTTTTCCATGCTTTATTATCGGTATTGTTTACCCTATTAGGCTCGGGCTTTTTGGTCGTTCCTCAAACCTAGTAGACCCGTCCCCTATAAAATCTATTGTACGCAAGCTAAGGCAATGAAACGTGGTAGGAATGTAGCTCAACCTTTTCTGCATTTATTTCAAAAATATTTGTTACCATTGAATTTTGTTCACGACAGCACATCTCTAACTGGGAAAGCAAATTTTCAAGAATTTTTCATGATTTATGATACCGTATTTCCTCTAATAAACGCCGCCCTCTGATAAACGCCGCCCTCTAACAAACGCCGCACCTGTATTTCAACATTTGTAATAAACGCCGCCCTCTAAAGAACGCCGCCCTCTAATAAACGCCGCACCTTAGAAAGCGGCGTTTATTAGAAAACTGACTAAAAAAGCAATAACAAACAGTTTATATGAGTTTGACTTGTTTTCTATCGACAAATTCTTCCACAACTAAAGATAAAAACGAATATTGTTTTTTCCTCTTCAACAGTTCCTCATGAAGAATTTTTGCATGAACTTTACTTGATGTGTAACAGTTGAATTGTGCAGGAACACTCAAGCCAACTTCTCGTATCCTTTTACCATTTACGATTGCGCACACGTGATTATCATCAGCTTCAATAAAAAATGCTATTAGTTTGGACAGTTCTATTGGTACATGTCCGACTAAAATTTCCTCGTCTGATATCTTCTTGTACGTTCCAATCGCATACTCATCCAACTCTTTGGCCTCCAACCGCTCATCGCGTTTACAAACCAAAGACTCTCCAATTTCAGGTGTCCATACGTTTTTGTAAACATGATGGCCACGGATATTGGAAAAAAATCTTACATTGAAATACACTTCAAATTGTACTGGAATCGCTCGAGCCATTTTTACTGAAATCACTCTTCGTAATCTGCTAAAAAACGTTTCTTATTTGAGTGAAAGCGCTTCGGAAAACGTGATTTAATTAAGAATGATGTGCATGAAATGAAAACCGAAAGGAAAACCGTTCTTTGAACTCTGAAACTTCTTTAATTGGTTATTCAATTTTAAAGGAATGAAGGTGTGATAAATTTTCATCATAAGGTGTGAACAAAGCCAGCTGCAGCTTGTCTCATACACGGACAGATTTTGTCTTCATAGTTTATTTCATCAGAGTTGTGTGGTGACGGAGCAGAAAAAATGCCAAACGAAGAAGTGCACAAACAATCTATATCCCATAAAGGGGAAAAAAGGCGAAGTTTTACTTTTGAGTTTAAGTCCACAGTTATTGATTACGCAGAGCGTTATAATAATCGTGAAGCAGCAAGAAAATACAGGGTTGATGAAAAGAGAGTGAGAGAATGGAAAGCTAATGCGGATAAGCTGAAACAAGGAGGAGCAAAAAGAATGAAACTGGAAGGAGGAGGATGTAAAATCAAAAATGTCGACTTAGAGGAAGACCTACTCGAATGGATACATGAACGAAGAGCAAATTCTTTACGTGTTTCTCGAAAACTAATTATGAGAAAAGCGAAGGCCATCCATGATGAAAGTGTTGGGGAGGATAATGTTGCAAAAGATAGTTTCCAGGCTAGCCGTGGCTGGTTAGAGAAGTTTATGAAACGAAATTGCCTTTCATTGCGGCGCAGAACAACAACAATCCAAAAAGATCCAGCATTCCTTGTTGATAGACTAGTACAATATGTGATCCATGTCCGGCGAATGTCAAGAAAGTACAAATTCAATGCAAGCTCTATAATTGCAATGGATGAAACAGCTGTATGGGCGGATATGGCTGCACCAACAACTGTAGAGCGACGTGGTGAACGGGAAGTAATGCTGAAGTCAACTGGCCATGAAAAAGTCAGAATTTCTGTTTGTTTGACAGCAAAAACTGATGGGACTAAATTGAAACCATTTATTGTCTTTGGTGGTGCAAAGCGAGAATGTAAAGAACTTAACACTGAATTTAGAAATAAATGTGTTGTTGTGTCATCAAAAAATGCATGGATGAATGAGGAACTCACATTACACTTTGTTGAAACAATTTTGGGCACATTTTCTTTCAACCGGCGACTTTTGGTTTGGGATTCTTTTGAGTGCCACATCATGGACTCTGTTAAGCGAGTATTGTCGAAAGGAAAAATTGAAAATGTCATAATTCCAGGGGGTTGCACAAAATACATACAGGCGCCAGATGTATCATGGAACAAGCCCTTCAAGAGTCGGATGATAGATCTTTATAATGAATGGATGGTGGAAGGCGTACAGCAGTTTACAAAAGGGGGAAATCAGAAACCCCCACCCCGACGAAAATTTGTACAATGGGTCTTAGAAGCGTGGAATGGATTGAGCAGTCAGATAATTATCAAGTCTTTCAAGTCATGTGCTTTAAACTTAGCTACGGATGGATCAGAAGATGAGCAAATCTATTGTTTCAAAAAAGATTCGTCTTGTTCAACTGGAGCTGATTTATTGAAGCAGGCAACGAAAGCATTGGATGAAGATCGATCTGCTGAAAATCCATTTCAAATTTTGGATTCTGACATTAGCGAAAGCTATGAAAGCTTTCATATCATAGAAGAGGATTCTGACGGCGACAGTGATGTTGATATTCTTTCTTAACATCTTTTGTATAAAACATTTTTATCTTTTGTTACGCTTTTTAGGAAAACAAAACATTGTGGTTTAAAGTCTATTTTTATGTCATTTTTTCATTTTGAAATAAACGCCGCCCTCTAAAGAACGCCGCCCTCTATTAAACGCCGCATCTAAAATCTGCCATTTGTAATAAACGCCGCGGCGTTTATTAGAGGAAATACGGTATGCCTTTTTGGACCGAATATTTTGTTTTGAACTTAGTTTTCTTATTTCTTTTGTTTGCAAGTAACATATACAGACTTTTGAGCAAAAGCAGTTGGAAATATGCTGATTTCAGCACTTTATTAACAATGGAATTTTGATCAAACTTGAACGATTTTCACATCAACAGAAGAACGCTATAATGCCTGCATAAGCTTAAAAAGCGATTTGAAAACAAAATACATTTAATATTAATATAGAGCTTAAATACAAATTAGAATCATTTCACAAAAGCTTTCATATCATAAATGGCGCGTAAAAAATCATAGAAATATTGCAAAAATTATAGATATTTCGGAAAATTGTGACGTCACACGTTCTATTGATACTTGACATGTCTAGGTTAATATACTGGAGATAAGGGTTATACTCAGACATGGCTCAGATTTCCAATTTCCGATTTTGTGAAAACTGGTATATCTGAAAAAAGTCTGACGTTAGCAAAAATTATTGATGAAAAAAGGGGATATCGAATTTAATTAAATGCCGCGGGACTACTAGCACTCCACGCCCCTTGCGCATGATAGGGTTAAACCGCCTAAATATAGTTTGATTTACATATATCTTGATCATATGAAAACAACTAAACGTAATTTGTCATGTGACCAAACTGTGTGCACAATAAAATTTGCCAATGAGAAAAATCAAAAAGAAAATGACAATAAGCTTATCCATTTATAACAGGAGCTTCTTCTACATGTTTAATCAATAATGGTGGTTGTGATGACAAATGCACACAACAAAATGGAGTTTTGAGGTAAATATAATTTTGTTTTCTAATTCGTGCCTTAAGCGAAATGAAATCACATTGCAATCAGAAGGATTTTCGCATCATTAGCTGATCATTTTAAAAATTTCCATAGAACAAAGGAAACTTTCCTTTGAAATCCCTTGTGATAAACGAATTCGTAAGAGAACCCCCCCCCCCCCCCCCCTCCCCCCAAAAAATAAATAAATAAATAAATAAATAAATAAAAAAATAACAACACATGCACGAAATAAATTGTGAACGAAACTTAGAAAACTTGGAAAATACAATGTTAAAACTAAAATTAATTAATGCAAAACACCTTATTATAATATTTGTCCAAACCTAAATTTTCACTAATTTATTTTAAACACGTTCAAAAGATATTTTAAGATACAAAAACTAGTTGAAAATGATTATGCCATTTGACAGGTGCGGACCTTTTTCTTCCTCCGTAAGTTGGACAGTACAAAGAAAGCGAAAAACACGAACAGTTGTAATTTCTTTGCTCCGCAAAAATCCAAATATAATATTTATACTTATAGGTTTACATTTCGTTCATAAATCACTTAACATGTGTAGAAATGAAATAAAGAAAGCACTAGTTGGTACTGTTAGGAAATTTGCAAGATGTTTCTACGAATATAGTTAAGTTACCAAGAATAAACGAAATAATTTGATGTTTAACAGGTTTAAGGGGGGAGGCTAGTGTTTGCAAAAGTACAAATGTACCAAAATATGTAATAACAAAGCAGGAATTTCGAATTTTCATTTTTATCTTATATTAAGGACTAAATATTAACTAAGGTATATATTATATAAAGGTATATATTATCCTGAATATTAATTCTCCCTTGCTTGAGTTATCACAGAATCTCTGAAGGACTTGAAATGGAAACGCATTAAACTGCCAACGCATGTAGATGAACAAAGAAAATTTACACGTCAGGAGAACCATTAATTCCTTTGTTTCTATGTTCAGATGCTCTTGCAATCTGTTGGGAAAGCTGGAACCTGATGGCAAGTCTTGTAAATACAAACCAATGCTATATTACGCACATGGTCGTCAAATCGATTTTGTTTACAATGGGACATACAAATTGTTCTTGAGTAATTTCAAATATAATCAAGTTAATGTAATTGCTCATGATTATCCAAATAAAAGATTATTCTATGCAACAGTTGGATCTGGAATGTCTCGTGTTGCAGAAATGTCTTTAAATGGATTGAGAAAACGAACTATCTTAGAAGGTAGATTTGTTTTAAATCTCTTAGTCTCTTCTCAGTCTTGAGAACAATGCCTTGAGAACAATACCTGTTTGTCTGTTTGTTTGTCTGTTACGCAAAATGGTAGACACGAGCAGTGAGACCGATTGGGGAGTCAGTAACATAAGGTTTTATACAATTTTTTTTCTTGTTCAACGTCAATGTAAAACCGATGCATTGCAAAAAATTATTCTGAAAACCAATAGGGATAACTGACGTTTTTTGGGGTCCGAGACATTGGCGATGGGGTGACAAAGGAATTTGTTAAAAATATTAAGGACGGGGCGCTGTGACGTCATTTAAATCTTTGATCAAGGATATCTATTTAACGGTTCGTCGTAGAGACATGATCGAAATGATAGCCAGAAATGGATAGCCATTTTCTTTTTCAGAATTACGAGATCTAAAAGATTGGTTATACTTTTCGTAACTAATTCTTTGATTTAATTTTTCGTGAATTCTCAGGGAGGTGCGTTCGCCTTGGCAGTTATACATTGTTTTATTGACGGCAATTGATTAATTTTTTAAATCCAAATTTACTGACCACAGCAAAGCATCTGATGACAAATGTCTTGTCAGACAGAGACCCCAAATGTTAGTCGAGGAGGCAGTTTTCTTCAAAATATGAACATATTGACTAGAAAGCTTCATTTTCTTACTATTTTAGATTTTAGTTTATTTTTAGTTAATATTTTTAGTTTAAGAACGTTTCACAAAAAACTCATCGCTAAATATCTGTTCTTGTTTGATTGTATGCACCCTATGAGCTTAAAGTGACATAATTTCAGATACCAATTCTTACGACATTTTCGTGTTGCTTCAATGATTGTTCATGTCAATTAAGGAAGAGGTTTAATCCTTCGAAAATTATTCTAAGTTAGTAAGCAGAAAAACACTTCTGACAATCCCAATAAGCATTATCAGAACCAATTACTTCTCACTCTTTTATTTTCCTCTCCTTATACCCAGCACCTTGTTTTCTGAAATGGGATTAGGCGAAGCAAAAACGCAAACATCTGAACAAACTGCATTAATAAAAAGCTATAGAATTTAGATTATTATTTCTTGATATTACTTCCGGCCACAAGATATTTTGGCTATAGCCATTTATGTTGCAAGGAATAGCCGCGTCAGCTGGTTTAATTAAACTATAGCCGTCAACATACTGCGAAACATACTGCGAAATTCCTGCTGGATCAAGTTTCCTGTTGGAACTATTTTTCTTTTCAGTTAATGGCACCGTAGATGGAATAGCATATGATCAAAATGCACGGGCATTGTATTTTACGATTGTTCCATCAAATGTGAATACTACTGAAAATGGGAATATCAGCGTTATTCCAGATGTTAATCAACCACCGATTAAACCAGTTATATTTTCTGTCATGCAAAAACCAAGAGCTATTGTACTGGATTCTTGTCGCAGGTAGGAACCTCTTTCGCATTGACATCAGTTCAAAACTGATTTCATCAACAACACTTACTACTTCACTGTTGTTCATTATCATCACATGGTTCTGCCGGGTTGAAATTTGTTCAAAATCTCTGTGTTACAAAAGAATTTAGGTAAGTTCAACCCACAATAACTCGAACTTTGAGTAACTGAAACTCTTTTAGCATTCCTTGGTGGCTGGAGTTATTAGGAGTTAACTGTATTTTGTGTTGTCTCTATTAAAATTGTTATGCTATTTACACTTCCCTTTCCCTTATCGTCTTGTTTTCTCAGATTTCCTTTGCTTGAATTACTTTCGTGTTTCATTGGTATAATAAATAAGAAAACATTTTAAAGAAAGCCTAGTATACTAGATGAAAAAAGGTCTTTTCATTTTGTTTCTTATTTACTTTCGTTTTTTACAACTGACTGGTGGCCTAGTAGTACAGTGCTCGCCTCCTTTGCGGGAGGTCAGAATTCAAATGCTGGCCCAATCATGCCAGAGATTGTAACAGTGTGAACCGATCCACATAGCTTAGTTCTCAGCTTGAGAGCAGGATTGATACCTAAGAGGGTTGTCTGGTGGAGCGTTTGAAGAGTAATTGCAGCTTTCGTAGCCCAAATAAGGGATATAAATGCTCCAGGTCCTCCTACAAAGGACCTTCTTATTAAAAGTTATATCAGAACTGAAGTGTCTGTCCTGGGTAAACATTAACAACAATAATAGTAATAACAATAATAATGTAAGTCTGCTTTTGGTGACAAAAGTTTAAAATAACATTGTTTTCCGCAAACAATTAAAAATATATTTATTTCCCTTTCATAAAATGGGAATGAGGGTTAATATATAATTGAAAGGTCATTATCCCTTTATTCTGTTGAAAAACGACTTCAAAAATATCTGTTTTAGGGAATTTTAATAACGATTCTAGTTAAAGCCTTATTTGTCAACCAACCACATCCCACGACACTTTTATATTTTTCTTCATCCCTATACTTTAAATGTTGTAGAGCGGGCCCTGATAGAACTTTTTATGGCAAAAAAAAAAAATAATACTGTTTTTAGGTATATGTTTGTATCCGATTGGGGTACAAATGAAATCGTACGCTTTGATCAGCTCCAAAACAAGAAATCATCAATAGTGAATACAGGACTGAAATGGCCAAATGGTTTATCCCTTGATAAAGTAACTGAGAAAATCTTTTGGTTAGATGCAAAGAGTAATCAAAATGAAAATGACAGGTGATGCATATTTTGTTTACATGTCTACATACGAGTAAATGTCATCTAAAAATCAAGACCTCAAATCAAGTTTCACGGATGTGCCAAATTTAAAGCTCAGTAGATTTTGAGTAATTTTCCGGTCTTCATTTTATTAAAACTTAGAAATGTGACAATACATTTTATATAGTTTTTATTCTGACCAGAAAGTGATAATGTCATCAACTGGGTCTCAACGTATTGAAAAAAAATTGTCATCCTGATTTTTTCGAAATCCTTTTGGACAAAGATGGTATTGCAGCAAAATCTTTGTTTGTAAAAACCTAATTACGCAGGACGTTTTTTTGAAAATTGTTGAAATAGTAAGATTTGTTGTGTAAAACACAACCTTATTAAATTTATTTTCCCATATTTTTTACTAAATACAATATACTCAAATATGACTGCAGCATCATTGCATATTTGTGTTTCGCTTTTAACTTTAAAGAATTGAAATGGCAAACTACGATGGTTCTTGTCGAAAAACAATTTCCCAATTAACAAACACTCATCCATTTGCGTTGTTATTCTTGTATGGTGAACTTTATTGGACAGACTGGACATTGAAAAGAATATACAAAACTAACATCATGGATGGAACGTATTCAATTTATAGCCAGTTGCAATACAGACCGTTGGGTATTGATTATTTTGGTGAAATAAAAGAAGGTAGCATGTTTTAATTGCAATCAAATTATATCAATTGGAAACAAACATTTGAAAAATAAAATAATGATTTAAAATTCTTTGAATATAATACTGATAAGAATGGAATTGTCTACTTATTTGTTCTCAATCTTTTCAAGTAGTAGGATGTTCCTTTTCCCCTACACTGTTTAATCCAAAGTCCGTCGCCCGTTTGGAAAAAACAATTTTTAGGATTTTATTGATGAATTTAGTGGAATATCCTCAAGTGTCAAGTAAATAAATGACTAAAATTATCATACATATGTAAGGTAGGACGATAAATCATTATTTGCTTATAAGGAATAGAAAAAATTGGCTTAAAGAACTTAAAGTAATGGATGTGTTGCAGTGTTAATGATGCTTCCGGTCCCCCTTTTTGATTATCAATTTTTTCATAGTGTTTCAATTATGCTAAATAATAACTGAACCACTCTAGCAATCAAGTTTGAAATAATCTAATAGATCAAGTAGGAAAAACCCAAAACAGTTATGTTGGTGCATTAATGATTTATTTATTTCATCTTCATTTAGCGTTAGTAAACAATACATATGATGTGGCTTTTGTGTGTAATGATATTTACTGTTTACTGTATCACATTGGTAATCTGTTATAACTATAGATATTGGTGAATGGTCATCATGGGTTTCTACAAAGTCTTGTGCGGCTGATTGTTCAGGACAGAAAGAGAGAAAACGAGTTTGTGCAAATCCATACAAAAAGTTGTATTCACTGTTATGTGTCAAAACTCAATGCAATACAACGTTTTTATGTCCGAATAGTGTGGGCGCATATAAATCAGTTGATGTCGAAAGAAATTCTTGCGATATTTGCTTATGTAAAGGTATTTAAAATTTTCGATATCGTAATATTATAAATATAGTTTCTTTTTCCGGTTTTTTTCATTAACATTTTTGAAGCGAGTTAACTTCGGGTCAATTTATTAAGAAAGTCCTAATTTTTGATAGTTAAGTGTTAAGAACATAAAAATGTTAATTTGAATTATATACAAATCTCCAAGTTTCATTAATTCTTCAAAACTACTCCTGAACGTTTTCAAGATGTCTGAAAGATGCCTCATTGAACCCACAAAATGTACAGGAAAAGGAACTTCTTGTCTTTAAATTCTGAAAGTTTCAAAATAGAAGGTTGCAGGAGTTCCTAAGGAATGAATGTTTTAATATTTGTCTACAAAATAAACGGAATACCTTGACAAACATTTCTGGTTGCTTGTTAAAACCTCAGATAACCAATAAAAGCATGTAAAAATAAATGAAACAGAAATGCTTCAATATTTGATAGCCAGGAATAAGACGGTTAAAATAAAGATTTTATTTAAAGGCAGAAAAGTATGCAAACCTTTCACCGAACAAAATTTAAGGTGCTGGTGATAAATGGCAAAATCTGTAACAATGCCAACAACCCAACAAAATTAATTCATCCAACAGAATCTTTTAAGGTGGATGCATCTCAATTAGCTATTCGAAAGAAATTTTCTTGGCTGAATTGTATATAAATTCGTTTGCGCATTGAAATAACAGTATAAATGAGTAATTAATAGTAATAGCATACCGTTACGGTAATATTACGCGAATCAGATTTATGTAGTAAAGAGATCCCTATGGCTCTCTTATTGTTCTATAAAACTTAATGTCAAGCAAGGAGATATCAGAATAAATTTAACAATAAAATATTCGATGACTCATGAACACAAACGGTCCAAATATACGTTTATGTTTACAAGAACAGCTAGGATGTTTTGCCTACTTTTTGTTTTAACAAATGAGAAAACATCATCCTGGCCAACCGTGACGGAAAGATAATTTACCGTCTATTCTTAGTGATATATGAACAAAAAACGCTCCGTCTTTGTATTATAAGAAATCGTCCAGTTTAGATGACATCACGGTAACGTGCAAGCGAGGTCTCGGTTAGGTGTAATGATTAATGTCGAAATACGTTAAAACAAATAAATTGAATTACGGTACTAAGATCCCAGGAACACGACTGTTCGTGACAATTTGTTCCATATAACCATTCACTGAACTAGTTTTTTCCCCATGATATATGTCTTAGTGGACATCGCTATAATATTGCTAAACTACTACAAGGCAAAACAACGGAGTATCAGGTGATGCATATCAATTTCAGCTGATTCTTATGTATATTTTCCTAGTTGATGGAGGATGGAGTGAATGGGCTGTTGAACGATGTTCAGTGTCATGTGGTTATGGTACGATGAAACGGACAAGACAATGTAGAAATCCAACACCAATGAATTGTGGTGCTGACTGTATTGGTTCAAACCAAACTTATCTATCTTGTTTCTTAAGAAAATGTTCAGGTATTTCACAACTTAAAAATGAATAGTTCAAAATCCAATATAATCAGAAGATCATGTCAAGTTTAGTGATCATTTTCTATTGAAAATATACAAACCATATTTGAAATGTTTATTGAAATTGCTTTTCATTAAGTTGACGCACATTGGGGACCGTGGAGTAACTACTCCAGCTGCTCGACTACATGTGGAAGTGGAGTGGAGACACGATTACGGACCTGCAAAAGTCTGAATGGTGAAGACTGTTCTGGGGAAAGAACGATGTCAAGAATGTGTAGTGGAAGTCCATGCAAATCAGGTATTTATAGGATTTATTGTGACTCTAGGAAATAAAATTAGCTACTAAATATATTTGTAAACCACTGAGAGGTGAATTCAAGGTACGTCGGAATTGCAGTTTTATTTTTGCTCATTCCTCCACAGTTTTGACGCACCTTTACACCCACTTTTGCCACTTATGCTTGTGCCCAATCTGGCGTAACAGTTAGCGTGAATGCTTCAGGAAGAAACTTGAAATTTATTTTTGGTTGGTTATTATAACCTTCTAAGCCAATAAAAGCATGTATTTGACGTGATGGAGTTTTGAAACTGTATTTGTTAAAATTTGATAGCCCGGAATTGACTTTCAATTTCTACTTGAGTGCTGGGAACTTGGTAAGGAAATTTTAACGTTTGAAATTGAAATTTAAAATGATAACGAAATCAGTTTTATACGTTTTCGACGGTTTCAATCCCTTATGATTTTTTATTAACATATTCAAAATGGTTCAAACTATTATTGTTATTAATTTGTGGCCGTACATATTGTAATTATTTAGAATCTTCGTCATTGTTGTATGCAGTTGGAGGTGCTTCAGGAGCAGTTTTGCTAATCATTTTTGGGGTAAGTTGTTTCTGTGTTCGAAAAGCAAGTGGAAAACGTAATCAAGATCGATCTGCATCCAGAATAGAAACGCGAACATGTAATTGGAATGCTGGTGAAGATCGATATACTTCGTTGAATATGAAAAAAGTAGATCAACCGATATATGCCACAGCAGATGGCTTTAAAAATTTTAATTTTGAATCTGATGATATTTCTCCATATGCAGTTTGGAATCCTTATGATAGAGCCACGATTAATTAAAATTTCAGACACAAATCAATATGCAATCGGTGAGGAACTTAGCCTTTAGAATTGATTTACATTGGGTATGAACTACAGTTTAGTTTAATGTATAAACTGTATTTTGAGCCAATAAGGTATTTTTTAAAAGATTGGCCTATTTATAAAATTTTCATTTTCAATATAAAATATACAATTTTCCCATTTCTTTTCAAAAATAATTGAGAATCTGGTTTCTTTTATAATGAACTTTGCTATCAAAGTTGTGAAATCTTCAATAACTTATTAATTCAGATTTCCATTTCGATAATTTTCCTTTAAGTAGTTTTCTTATACACTTTTTACGCTTTTATGGTTCTCTATTCAGTTTTATTAACCTTTTACACCTCTACATTTGTATCAGGTCTTTTTACCATGTATTTGATACTATTTTGGGTAAAAATTATAAATAGTAATAATTCAATTTTTCATTTAATAGTTGAATAGTTGAACTACATTTAACTAAGATTTTCAATAATACTTAAGACATTGAGAAAATACTCTCTTTGCTAATGCGTGAAATGGGCGTATTTCAAATTGTTTCTGCAGTTTCTTCTGTCACTTTTCGTACTAATAACAACATGTTTTGGAGTGCGAATTGGGATAAATCAACCGGAGGATTTTAACAACATTTTCAAATCATTTTTTTTTTAAAAATTGAGGAGTGATTTTTCCAAAGGTCTATTGATGTTGATTTCAAAAGAACATCTTTGTATTTGTATCGTGATCTCAGACGTAAATTTCGTAAATTTCGTAAATTAAACGTAAAAAAATAACGTAAAATTTCCATAATCATGAAGTACATACTCCCGTTTGCTGGTCCCACTTAAAGGAGCTACGGTACGGGGATCACGCGATTTCTGTGTTCGTTTGATTTATTCCCGGTGTCCGTAGATTTATTTTATTGTAGTTATCCAGGTAAAGTAAAAAAAAAATATTTGCTAATGAAATAATAATTATCCATTATTAGTCAGCGGCTTTAGCACGCTGAGTATTGAAATCGATCTTGTTTGTTTGTTTGTTTGTTTTTTGTATTGGTTGCGGGCAGTTTGAACCTTCTCCCTAATAACGATAATCTCCCTAATCTCTAGCTGCTTCATTCCCGGTGTATGTTTCATTTAAGTTTGTGCGTATATATTTTGCGACGTTCTCCTTAAGTTTAAGCTACTTGTGTATAAACACTTGTAAAAATGGCGTAGAAGTTTCGTTCGTTCACGTAAGGAAAATAGATTGGAAAACAAACTAAAAAAAGGTAAAAAAGAGAAGTTTTTCTTTCCTATTGAACTTAAATAAAGATGTTGTTTGGAACTTTTATATATTATGAAAATAACATTTGAGTTTTGTTAAAGATGTGTAGCTATGGGTTAGGGTTAGACCCTATCACCTGGCTTCTTCTCTGTGTGTCGTCCCCTACCCCTGGTGTTGGCATTATTGATTGCTTAGCTCAGCTACTTCCTCCAGCCAGTTGCCATTTTTAATTCGACATTTCTTCCACACTTTCAGTTAAAGAAACAGGAGATTTCCTTATTTTCTGTCGCTTTATAGATATTTATTGACATTGTTTGGATTTCATTTTAAAACATCATTCAGACATTATATTGAAGGACGGTCGACACAGGCTTTCGCAAACAAATATACGCCATTTCGAAGGGCATCTTTTAAATGTGAAATGTACTTGCAAAAATGTCATAATCATTTCATACGCAGTTCTAGGCAGGGTAATGGTTTTGTAATGTTTATTTAGGATGCTTTTTTAAGAAGATAATGAGTAATGAGTATTTTTAGTTTTCCAACATTCAAATAAGCCTTCGAAATGTTATGAAATTCGATTTTTATCTTTTGAAGCCGGTTTACATGTACAGTAGAATCCCGTTTAGTCGTACCCCGGATTACTCAGACATTCACTAAGTCGAACAGTTTTCTTGTTCCCCTTGGATTTGACGATCCCAATCAAGCCAAAACACTCCGCATAAGTTGTATTTCGGATAATTCGAACATTCGCTAAGTTGGACCATTTTTCTCGGTCAATTTAGCAAATAAAACCTCATGTAACTCGGACTTTCTGAAAATCGTAGGTCCAATGATTCGAATTTCAAATCGAATTCTTCCAAATTTCATGTAAACCAAAGAAATAATTCGAATTCGTATTTTAGCAAATTTTATGAAAATCACATGATTTCCTTAGAGCGTTTACTCTCTAATTTCAACATGGCGTCACGCAGTGGAGAAAAACAGAAATTACAATTTAATTTTTTTTTAGAATCAATAAAATCTCGATAAGTCGTACTTTTCATGAATGTCAGAATTATCGATGTATCGAAACTTAGACTGTCTCCCCTGAGGGTCAGAGTTAACAGGATTTTACTGAATATATATATGTATAAATATATTGTGATATATATAGAAATTGGCATTAATAAATCGTAGTTCCAAACGTTTCTTAAATTTTGATGATCTTTTGAAGTGGTTTCTTAAAAAAAAAAAAAAAAAAAATCAAAAAAATGTGTAGTCTAAACAACCCCGACATGAGTGCTGAAGTGAAGTGAAAATGTAAACAGAACACCATTTCATATATCGCTTAATTTCATACTACGTATCATATAAAACCCAATCTCCCCTAGGCGCAAAATGTGGAAACCCTTACTTTTCGCTACAACGATAAAAATCGCTAGCTGCTACATTTTCCTCCTAGTGGAGATTCACCATAAAATCACTCTTCAAAATTTTTGCAGCAGTTGTTTATTGATTTTTTTGCTATTATTTGAATTTCAGTAAGATCAGATGGCTTTTTTCATTTTATGACCAACCTTGGCCAAAGGTTTTTGGTTAGTATTGAGTAATCTCAATTCTCCCCTTCTGATTTAATTTTCTGTTACTTTTTAAAAAGCCTTTTCCAAATTCTGTTCTTCAGACGATTCTGTTCTCTGGGATGTACCATGAAGTGTTATAGAGTATTGCATTGGATCTGTTTCAATGCTTTCTGATTTTGTAGATTACTTGAAGGACACTTGGAAACGTGGTCGTTCTGGAATTATTGAATATACGAATGCCATATCCTGCAGGCTTGATTATAGAAGGAGTTTCGCCATTAAATCTGATAGCATATCTGTGTTAATTACAACTGAAATTTATTCAGACCAAGTTAAAACGTGTTTAGCAAAGCAAAGATTTTAGAGTTTTGTGACATTATACTTATAGGCATATAATTTTCTTTATTTTTTTTTAATGATGGCGTTATTTTACTAAATTTCAGGTCATTCGGGAAGATCCCATTTATGATTGAATGATAAGAGTTGATGGAGCTTTTAAGTATTTTTTTCTGGAATACAGCCACTAATGTTTGATTTTCTTACAGGTAGATTCTTAATAATTTTTTCAATATCATTTTCAGTCACGGTTGTAAAGGTAAAAGCTGATGTAGGTAATTTCAGATAATTGATCTTCAAAATACTCAAGTAATTTGAGTAAAAGTCGATAATATTTTTTATGTTAGTGTGACAAATCACATGTTTTTAGTACCATTTTGTTGTGATATTTACAAAGTAGCTGTTCATTATTTTAGATATTTCTGTTTCGTCCGTGATTATTCTGTTATTTTCAGTGAGGAAGATTTTATTAGAGTTTATTCCTCTGTCTGAGAAGAGAGGTCTTATTGTTTTCCAGTAACACTTATTATTACAGGTATTTGATATACTTAGGTTACTAAAATAGTCCTTCTTTGCTTCTCTTAACAATTTTACACATAGATTTCTTTGTTTTTATAACTGCTTAAGTCTTCGTCTGTACGGTATTTAGAACATCTTTTCCGGAGTTCCTAATCTACTCATTATAGCTTCACGTACAGTTTTTGTCATAAAAGGAGCATTATTTCCCGTTCTAATTTTCTTTTTTATAGGGCCAGCTTCATTTAAAGTTGTCAGAAAAGAAATTGGAAAAGTGTCGTAGTCCAATTTCTTACAGTTTTTAAGTTTTTCTTTAGTTTTTCGTTAAATTCTTGTTCATCGAAATTATTTTAATCTTTGTTGAACAATCCAATATGTCGATGAAATTTGTTAGATGGTTATCTTCTGGAGTCATACTTAATCATCAAATAATAAAATAGTACTGTAACTTGTGGCAGATTTGCAAAGAAATAGCGATACTGTATTAAGAAAATGATCTTTGGGCATTTTTGGAGGTTAATATGACCCAATAAGAAGCCATTTTGTATTTTTGGTCCGCGCGGAAAGCAGCTGATCTTTCATTAGCGTTTGTACGTCCGTCCGTCCGTAATTCCAAGGTTTTTTGTCCACAGTTGTAGGCTGATTCCGCAAAACATTGGAATAGAGGCTGTCCACAAACCGTGGTTAATGTATGAATGGTAAACTACAACTTATATATAGTAATTTAATTATTGTGAGTGCGGCTTAAAATACAGAAAACGTACAATCCTAATTTGTGTTCCAGAGAACGACACAGTGCAGCACTAAAGGTTAGAAAATTCTTACTGCTTTCTTTTATAATGACATAAATTTTGTGAGAAATTGTTCGATCCCTTTTTCGATTTATATTCCCTCCTCTTCTGTCCCTCCTCTCCCCTTTTTTGTGGCCTTTTAAGTGTGTTACACACTTAAAATTTCCCAAATTCTCTGTTGATGAAAATACAAATACACAAAATATTTCCTGGGTGTCTAAAAACAGGTAGCTATATAGCGTTCTATTAGCTGTATAAATTCACTTCACACCCACACCACACACATAATATGGAGTTGAGAGTGACGGTGCCC
Source organism: Turritopsis rubra (assembly GCA_039566895.2). NCBI lineage: Eukaryota > Metazoa > Cnidaria > Hydrozoa > Anthoathecata > Oceaniidae > Turritopsis > Turritopsis rubra. The sequence goes on from CM077621.1 coordinate 12,883,011, forward strand.
CTGGTTGTTGTGGCAGTTTCTGTACTTTTAAAAATTGTTTGATGGTGTCCTATCTTGTGTTAAATTAAAGACTTGTTTACTCTCCTAATTTTATTTTAAATACAAAAAAAAAAAACCTTTGAATGAAAATTTACATAGTGGATAATGATGGTTGTTGGGAGACGACAAAAATGAAACTTAAACCGCAGCATACCCCTACACACAATTTGGACTAATATTTACAGTCAAATAAATCAAAGAAAATAATTGATATTGATAAGAAACTTGATATTGGGTAATCTCTTTCCCGTGAAGGAGCTTAAGTCGCCAATCTTTTCTTTTTCTTTTTCTTTAAAGGTTTTTTGTTGTTTTGACTATATTGGTGTATTAACAGATTCGTTAATGCACTTAAAATTATATTTCTTCCTTATACGCTCTTATAAATTTCACCCACAAAAATGTGACACTGTGATGGAGTTTCTATTGAACTTGTCAGAGCAAATCCGAGAACAAAAGACTTTTTATCATTTTATTTTGATAAAAATGATCCAAAAGAAAGAAAGAAACTTAACATTTCCAATTAAGATTGTTAGCTTTCCCTATCAAATCGTGTTGAAGACAATGACTTCATGTAACAGACTTTACTAATCTTTTGAAATTTTAGGTAGAAATTCATCACTAGTGGATCTGAGATTGTATAACAGTTATATAATTTATTATTTAGGTCAAAGGACCTAAAGGCATCATCTCGTATCTGTTGCCAGAACTCCTCCTCAAAACTTGACCTTGTCCGAACTACCTGGACTTGTCCAAAGTCTTTGAACTTATCGGCCTAATATAAACTTGACCAAGTTTTTTACTTTCAGATATTTCCACATATGATTACCATATTCTTCAGTTTTTACTTTGGCACATATTTTGTTACATTGTACTAAACATTTTTTTATAATAGATTGAGTTCATAATACATGATGAAAAATTGTATTCAATACTCCAGTATAAGGACTTCAGGTTGAAAATCGACAGTTATAAAGTATATCAGATTCGGAATAGAATTCTTTGTTTGGCCCAAATTTTCTTTCTAAAATGCAGTTCTTGCAGTTCTTTTCCTTTGTAATGTGTACTACTTTTCTGGTATGCCCAACCGCGCTGACCTTCAGGCCCCAGCGCCTCTTGTTTATATTCATTTCGATGCCCATGGTCTCATGATTTTGCAATGAAATAGATACCTCTCTATACGCGATATTTTCTCGAACATAGAGAAGCAAGCCTCTGCCATCTTTATTTCGGTCTTTCCTAATAGATTTGTAGCTGTCCATTGAAAATTGTGCTGAAGGAAAAGAATCATCAAGTGTAGTTTCAGTAAGGAGTAGAATGTCCAGATTTTTCTCTAGAATTTCTTGGATTGACCCAAATTTATTTCTCAGAGAATTTACCTTTAACTGACTAATAATTATGTTGTTAGGATAGACTTATCTTTGTTGATAAAGCTTTTCATATTCAGATAGTTCAGTTATTATAGGTTCAGTTACATAAAATCCCCGTTATGTTCTGAGGTACTCATGGACGATATATCATTACCATCATAACTGACAGGATATCTTATGTAATGTATAAGTCAATCAACAGAAGTAACATATTCTAAAAAAGTGTAATCAATGACAGAATTAACGTATTTATTGGGATGGAGTAGTCCTCTGTTTAAACATTTTTCCGCTTTGAAGTTATGTTGATGGTTAATTAGTGGAAGACTTTTTTATTGAACAGAGACTTTGTATTGCATACACCATTAAATGCGTCAAAATTAATTCTTCAAGTCGTATATTTGTGCGGGCACCAGGCTGTCTGCATCATATCAACGTGGTTTTAGATTTGATTTTGCTACGAAGAGCTTTCATTTTATGTAAAAAACAATCAATGCTAATTTTCCATTACTCGATAGTTCAGCTGAAGTCATATTCCCAGACATTCGTTCAAGTTTTCGTTTTCATTCGTATTGCTTTCCGATTCTCTCCAAGTGTTTATTCTAGTTTATTCCTGTTAGTGCAGCTTTCACATTATCCTATAACACAGCGTTTAAGCAGTAATTAAGCAGTTATTTGTCAAAGGTATATTCCCTTGTCCTAAGCAGACCTAAGCAAATAATTCTGATAAATGTAATGAACAAGCTTGATTACATGCAATTTACAGTATAAACATTTTAAATCTATATTGTCGTGGTTTAGAATGGAATCTCTAATTAATTTACTTAACAACAGAGATTAATCATCGCTATTTTGCTATTTTATTACTGTGCTTTACATCAGTATGTTTATGTTAGAACATTTGGAAATGGTTTAAAATGCAAATAACCTTATGAAATTGGTTACAATTTTTAAACTTCTCGAAAGTTCAAAACACCATATCTCCAAGAACTATTTACACATTTGAGCTGCTACTTTGAATATTTATTGACACTTGCTTCCATAGACTAATCAAAATCTCACTTATACTCGATTATCAATTAATCGGGTAAGTCATCAAAACTGAACAAAATTACCGAATAGCAAAATTAAATCCTCGTCTGCTGTGTTGGTAGGGGAAATTGTGCTGTCCAAACTAAGGGTTTTTGCTACAAAGATGTTCAAAACAGTACCACTTTGGGGAACTTTGCCATGAAAAGGAACTTATTAATTATTCACGAGAAACTATTTCTATTAATCTATTCACTAATACTAAAGTCTGTATCAAAAGTTTGTAAACTTGGCATATTTTTAAAAATTTTCAGCGCATGGCTTGATACATTTCAACAAATTAACCCTTGTTCGAAATATATTTCAGAGTGAAATTATATGCTTTCGTAAATTTTAGAAGAAAATAGAAGAAAAAAACAAAGATGAAAGTTATGAGGGTTTTGCATTTCATTAAAGGAGTCTTTATGCTTCTTTTACAATGAAAGTGTATTACTCAATAGGGAAATGTAAATAAAAAGGAGCTTTGTAGAAGTTATTCAAAATGCGTTATTTGTTAATTACTTCTTTTTGTGTTTGAAATATTTAAAAAGAGAATTATCATTAGCTTTTATTAATTAATTCAAATTCATAAGCATAACACATGAAAAACCCGTCTTTCTTCGAAACGACACTGGTGTTGATTTTACATAGGTCTTTTTGAGCCCTTATAACTTCAAAGCTTCAAAAAAAATGTAAATCATTTATTATATTTGTAAATCAAGAAATTTGGACGTTTTAGCATACTAAAAATGAGCTACGCAGGTTGCGTAGAAAACAAACACATTTTTTTATACTTCGTTTTTCTCCTTTCATTTTACATATTTCTTAAAATTTATAAAAGCATATTATTCCACTCTGAAATATCTTTCGAACAAGGGTAAATGTGTTGAAAGTTTTTAAGACAGCGCTGATAAATTTAAAACAATATGCCAAATGCACAAAATTTCGAGATTTTTGCATTGTGTCCATTGTGCATATTTTATTGGGTACTTTCCCCTTATCATGATATAACCATTCATGATCACTTTCAATTTCGCCAACAGTCGAAACTCTATAATTGATAATTTATTAACATTGCGGTTCCAATGTTTATCCTGGTATGAATGTTTTTTTCTAATACTCTACTTCAAATGCTACATAATGAACTTGAGGCCAAAGATGCTGTAATTACTTTTTTTAATATAATTTATTTTGACGAGGCTGGTTGTTCAGAGAGCGATTTAACCCTTTATACCGGAGTCTGCCACAACGCTTATAATCGCTCTCTTACAGAGAATAATGAATCATAAATGAAAGTAAGAAAAGTGTTATGAAAAGTTATTAACTGGTATTTTAATCCATCATTCAAAATAGCACCGTGTGATGAAAATTAGAATGCACACTAATAAAAACATCGTTAACTATTGTTGATGTGTTTTAGGAAACGTAAAGCTATTTTGTTTCGCATATGCCAGTGATGTGCTATCAGTTGTGCTATAAGGTAAAAAAATTAAGTACAAGAAAGCAGACTCATCTTGGCTTCGAACATTTCTAGAGCTTCTTCGATCACGACGAATGATATAGTTAATTAATTTAATTTGTTAGGGTATTCTTTCTTATGCTATGCTATTGCGAACACGTCAATGGGAGAAATGTGATTACCATACAGTGTGTCTCCGCATCTGCTAAGTTATACCAAGAATTAACTTAACTTTTTGTTTCAATTTTCAGCGAAATGAATTTTATGTTGATGTGTCTGGCGGCTGTTCCATTTTTATCAGGTATGTTTATGTGTGCTAAATACAATCAAGTTTTCTATAAGGCTTATAGAGATTTTCACCGCTTATAGATTTACCACCTACAATGTTGGACAAAACAGTTGGAATTTTTACAGAAAATTGCATTCCTCCCCACTTCCCTAACAACAAAGTTGAGATTCACCCAGTTCTTGCCACCAAAACAACTTTAAACAGCTCTGTTGTTAGGTTTGTTACATTTGTAAAATATAGCTGCATAATTCCATTTAATTTTATCCAAGATTTTAGGGGTTTCCTTTGTCAGACTTGAAACTATATCATCTAACAAATGCTATGTAGTGTTTATTGTATTTATAATACTTTTAATGGTTTGTAGTGAACTCAGCCTTAATTTGTAATCTGGCGCAATATTTTTATTAACATTTAACTCAATTTCTGACGGTAGCCCTTCAAATTGAAATCCCAGCTCAATTTGCAATAACAGAGCTGTCCCTATGTAAAACACTTTTTCATAAGTTCTGATATTCAACGTTTAGATGATCTTTCTTACATGAACGATAGGTCACAAAAATGGATATTTTGAACTTTTTTTAACGTTTTGAAGGGAGGTTTCTCTTTACGATTCTTTCTACAAGGGTATTTTATGTGGTTAGTATTCTTAAATCATGATTTGGAACAAAAAGTAAACAAAACATTTAATGCCATTATAGATTCAGATTTGAAACAGGAGTGGTAAACCATAAATTTTGTATTGTTAGATTGCAACTGGAGGAAACTTGGGTTTTTAAATTGAAATGCCTGCGGGTTGATATTGAGAGAAAAAATCTCTCAACTCTTGAAGTGAAGTGATGTGAATGTTAAAGCTTCGGGCGTCACAAGAACGTTCTAAAACTGTTTATCAATAACAGATTTCGTATGAATCCTTCATTTATTTGATTTTCAGTAACCTATGTTTCATTATAGTCACAAGTTCATCGTGTTTAATCAACAATGGCGGTTGTGATGACAAGTGTAAGGTTATAAATGGAGTGACGAGGTAAGAATCTGAATCTGGAATTTATTTATTTATGAATTTTTTAACATGATAATTCTTCAGTCGTGTCATATACAAAATGCACACATATACTGTCATCACAGAAGTCCTGAAAAATAAAATAAAATAAGTAATAATAAAATGAAATATTAAAATATCGCATCATTCAAATATTGTGCAAAACTTTTAGCCTGAAAGCTTGAAACATTGATTTGCTAAAGCTAGTGAATGGCCACCATCTTCTCCAGATCGTAACCACTTCGATTACTCGTTTGGAACAAATTTAAACAAAGGTTTATAAGTTTGCTTTAAATTAATCTTTCAAAAATGTTGAAGAGCAGAAGAAAAAAACTCGAAGAAGTTTAAAATGATGTCCTGCAGCATCTGATGTCATTGAAATCAGAAAATCGATCAAACAATTTGTTGTAAGGTTAAGGGAAAGAACGAATAAATCGATTAAAATTATATTTTGTAATTTTTTTAGTGTTTCTATTGTTTGTTTGAATTATGCAAACATATCTGGAAGTTTTTAACGTTTGTCTTCACGTTTTTTATATCTTGTTTGACGTCAATTTTGTACAAACCAAAGTTGACAGATTCTTTAAGAAATGCAATATTTAAAGGAAGTTAAAGTTTGCAGAAACATTTGATATAGGTTAATATATGTTATTCGAAAGTTTCATTGTGTTTTCGGTATAGAAGATACGAAAATTCAAAATTTAGTTGCGTTTTTTTGGCACACCCGGTATATTGATCACTAAAACCTGGATAAGACATTAAAAACGCTGTTGAAAAAAAATTGAGAATAAAAGTATGAAAATAAAGCTAGGTAGATATAAGTTGATTTAAATTCCATTAAAAGGTTTCCTAAGGTTATTGGTAGATTATCGAAGATAATTATTCCTTGGTAATACGCAGATTTTCTCGCAGTCTCAAGTTTGATGATGTAGCCGGTTTTGAACAGACTACTAATACTTTTACTGTGTAAATATTTATGTACTAAAGTCAGCAATTGTTTCAGACCTTCCTATTGTTGGCCCGTTACCGATAATAAAGTAAGCACGGCCTTCCATTGTTTCAATCTTGTTTTTGATGTAAGGTGGAACAAGTAGAGCAAGTGAACAATACGTAAATACTGGCAATATCATTGATTGGTATATCAGCATAGCAGATTTAATATCCATATCACTCATGTAATTTCCTAAGAATATGAATTCTGAGATGCTTTCTGCATGGTGGAAACTCGATACTTAAGGGAGTATCATGTTAAGGGAGTTGGTTAATGTAAACCCTAAGTTTTTGTACGAGAGTGTGTTGTTGATTGTTTCGTTGTTGTTTCTAATCCCACTTAAGTAGCTTGTTTATTCGTAATCAATGGTTATTGATTATTTTTTTATAAAAAAATGTAATGAACGCTAAATAATCTGTTCGATGAAACCATTTTGTGGAAAATGGTGTATTATATTTCACAACTATCAATTTAAAAATCCTTAAATGAAACATTAACTGATCATTAACAACAATCTAATCTGTAATTACATCTCTTTTGTCTCCTTTGAGCTTATATTTCCGACATCTCGCCACTCAAAACTTTCCCCATTGTACCTTTGAACATTAATTGAACATTTAATAAAGTAAAAAGTAAGACTAATTTAACTATTATGTCACCACAAAACCAAAGTAACAAAAATCACATGCAACCGCGAGAGATGTGTACAACCACTATATGTCGCAATCGCCACTATATGTCGCAATCGCCACTATATGTCGCAAAATCAACACTATATGTCGCAAACCAACACTATATGTCGCAAAATCAACACTATATGTCGCAACACTATTTGTCACAAAAAAAGCGAAAATGAACACTATTTGTCACAATTTAAAAAACACTTTGAACTTTCGAATTTCAATACACTGGACGTTATTTTGGTTCTTTTGAGTCTAAAGTAAAACTATTTCATATATACTTTATCAATTTTTTTTCCATTACTATATGTCGCAATCGCCACTATATGTCACAAACCCAACACTATATGTCGCAAACTCCACACTATATGTCGCAAACTCAACACTATATGTCGCAAACTGAACACTATATGTCACAAACTCAACACTATATGTCACAACACTATTTGTCACAAACTCAACACTATATGTCACAACACTATTTGTCACAAAAAATGTAAAATCAGCACTATTTTTCACAGTTTAAAAGAGAGACTGAAACTGCGAGTTTCAAGAAATCGGATGTTGTTTTAATTAATTTGAACTTGTGATGTCATAATTATACGTAAGGATTTTGTGAATTTCTGGCCACTTGAAATTCTTCAATAATTTGCCTACAATTACCTTCAATATCATTTAACTTGGCAAGTGATAGTAAAAAAATATTGCAAGTTAAAAGTTTTTTAATGAAAAAAATATACAATAATATAACTAAGAATATCAACAAAACAAATGGAAAGTTCCAACACAAAAAGTCTAGTTGCTAATTAAGCATTCAAAAGTCACTGTTTGGGCCATTTTATCGTAACGATGGAAAACCAACCATACGTTAATGCTTTAAGGAGAACTATAGCTTGGTCCCAATTGATGAGGCGTCCTGTTGTACATTTTCTTGGTCTAGTTTCATCTTTCGACAGGATTTCTCTTAAGTCGATTGCAATACCACTGCCTCTTCCGCCACTCAAACTGATGATATCCTTTACAGATACAGTCAAACTTGCTGGTAATCTCTCTCTGATATTCTCTAAATATATTTCTCTGGCTGGCAATGAACATGGTACACTTTGATTATTTGCAATATCTTCACCAATTTCTTCGTGCAAAGAACTATGTTGCCTATTTTCGTTTCTATCTTTTGCACAGGAAGCTTCTATGTTTACACTATCACTTTCGTGTAACGATTTGCCTACATCTTTTTCATTCAATTGTTCACTATCCTGCTCTGTAATATCTTCGAGAGCATCATCTAATATTTCTTCTTCGAGTTTATTTTCATATGCAACATCTGCTTCCTCTTGTACATTAATCGAATCTTTTTTGTGATAGTTTCGTTTGTTAGGAGTCCCTATTCTATCAATTGAAAAGTCTATAGGATCAATACTGACATAATGCTCGCCTCTTCCTTCCGGATAGTACCCTAACGTAATAGTTGAGATGTCTGTAACATTTTCCCGTGGTACAACATATCGGTCGTAGTTTTGACCCTCAGCCGAAACAACATGAATCCTGACAAAAAAATACTCACTTATTGCTTGTAAGGTCAAATGATCTCCGTATGTCCCGTCTATTCTCATTTGATCTAAATATTGTTCATAACTATTGTAACGAGTACCATCGTAAGCTGTTCTAAAATCGTCTCGATCATTAAAGGGGGAATCCTGGTATTCGCACATGTAGTTAACTATTTGCTGACGTATTTCATTTATTGTTAAATCAGTTAATTTATTTCGCCTTAATTGGTCCACCACTGCACTAAACTGGCAATTACCATCTGGAGAAGGGTTAAAAAGTGTACTTCTTCATTACTTACTTCATTACTTCTTCCCCTTCACTGTCTGCATCACTTTCTGTATTTGGACAAAGGACATAATTTGATTTACGACAGAAATAGATTTCAAACGGACTTCGTCCACCAAGTTCCTTTTTGACGTCATCATTCATTAGTGATTGGTAGATAGGTAGATGTTCCACCCAATTGACCCCTTCCTCTTGTAAAATGTCATATCGTATTTTTTCTCAGAGGGTCCTGTGACTTCTCTCAACTTTTCCTTGAGTTTGGGGATGGTAAGCACGACTATTTATTATTTTTATACCAATGTTCTTGCACGCTTTTCTAGTGTTTCCTTTAAACTCTCCTCCATTATCACACTGTAAAATCTTTGGAGGACCATGTTCCCGATATATCTTCTTCAATTCCTCTGACACATCCTTACTTTTTTTTCTTCTCAAAGGACGCAACCAGATAAAGCGACTACATACATCTTGTACTGTAAGAATGTAACGAAACACAGTGCCTTCAAATTCCACAGCTTCATCTTTCATATCTACAAGGTCAATTTGATGTCTTTCCATAACTTCACTCGCAGTTATTGGCTGCAATATCGCTTGATTTGTAAACCGACCTTTAGTATTCTATAAATTAATTTGAAAGTAATGTGAAGTATGGACAGACAGACAGATAGATGGGTGAGTTGGGTGAACGTGCGGACAGACATTTCTAAAGGAAGACTGCGTCACAATATTGAAATAAATGCTTAAATGCAGAAAAAATCAAACCTTCAGTGAGTTAGATGTTAAAGCCGTTACGTGTCTTTCAGAGCAGCCAAAATATCGAGATTTTATTCTCTGAGTCATTTTCCTGGAACCTGATTGTTTCGTGTCTTTCTCCATTTTCTTCACGATTTGTTTTAATTCGGACTTTCGCATCAGCTTTTTGCCATCGATATAAACATTCTTTCCACTCGACCCTACTGAAAGTTGTCTGCCAGCTTTAATCCAACGATAATATTTTCGCAAAACAGCTTTCTCTACAGACGATCGATCAACTACCGCTGTGTCAAATCTATTAAGCACTTTATTGAGCAATATATTGTATTCCTCATCGGACAAGGAACTTAGTGCATGCTCACGAGAACATTTTGCAAACCATATGAGCGACAAAAAAATCACAACAATATTAATATTCATCATGTTCATATTCATCTTATATTTCTGTTCTGTCGCAAACAACTGTAAAAAATGTTTTCATCAGTTGTTAAGTTGCCACCCTATACTATAGGTGGACTTCTATTATGTCATTAAAAAGATAAATTATGACCTGCAGCACATTTTAGTTATGTCACAAATGGTAAACAATTACCTTGAGTATGAAAGAAGAAGTTCCAAGTCAACTGACGAGAAAATAAAACGAATTCAGTTTTTAGTTTTTATTATTTTATTTTAATTTAACAGAATCTAGTTTTTAAACTTTGTGACATATAGTGTTGAATTTTGAAACATTTGCGACATTTAGTGGTGTTTTTGAAAAAAAAGATACTTTTTTTCGGTTGCGACATATAGTGTTGATTTTGCGACATATAGTGTTGGTTTGCGACATATAGTGTTGATTTTGTGACATATAGTGGCGATTGCCACATATAGTGGCGATTGCGACATATAGTGTTGGTACAAGATGGACTGTCTTAATGGACTGTCTTAATATACTCGAATAGTCACGCTATTTTCCCTATATAAGTAACTATTATTACTTTTTATCTAACACTTGATTATTAGCTTATATATTTCTGTAAGAATTTCTTTTGGTATAGAGCCGATTGAGATCTTTGCTTTTGATATTTGTTCTTATAAATTTGACCATTATGTTTAGATGCTTTTGCAATCTGTTGGGTAAGCTGCAAAGTGATGGTAAAACTTGTTCATACAAACCAATGTTGTATTATGCACATGGTCATCAAATTGAGTTTGTATATAACGAGACGTATAAACTCATGCTCCATTATTCTAAAAATGAACGAGTAAATGCAATTACTCATGATTATTCCAATAAAAAGCTTTTCTATGTGAATGCTATGTCTGGAAAATCTGTTATTGGGGAAGTTTCTTTAAATGGATTGGGTAAAAGAGTTATTGTAAGATGTAAGTCATTCAATTTACTGTTGCTAAATTCCCCTTCCCATTACGTTCATGTGAATGAGAAATTAAAAAAAAAGTAAAAATTAAAGTAATAATAATCTTCAACAGTTTTATAGATTAAGGCTACTTAATCACTTTATTCTGGAAATGAAAAATTTCAAACAGGGCGAAGATTACTAATATAAGGTAAAATGCATGTAATGACCATGAAACCAAAAAAGAATAAATCACACAAACTTCTAAAACTGGTTTTAATAATGGGTACAGTAAATAAAATAGTTATAAAACAGGTGAAAATAGAAAAAGGGAAACAATGTGAACTTGATCGGAAGCAATTTTTATGGGAAAAGAATTTAATAAAAAAACATTTAACAAATAGGAATATGTACCTTTAACAAAAATGTACCTTTACTCATTTTAGCAGATTGACTCGCAGCCTACACGAAAAATCGTGAAATCACGCGATGTATAAAATCTGTCCTTATTTTGCTACAAAAATATTATAAAATCTTCAAATCTTATTTTTAATAAAAATTTCTTTTTGAATTATTTTATTAAACTTTCAAATTTTAACTATCTAACAAAATTTCATTAAAGTTAATGGAACCATTGATGGTATGGTGTACCGAAAAACTACACGCACATTGTACTTTACATACGTTCCGTTGGATGCCACTGAAAAGGGCAAAGTCGCTTTCTTGAATGATGTTCATAAACAAGTATTACATGCTACTGTACTTTTTGTTATGGAGAAACCAAGGGCTATTACATTAGATTCTTGCCACAGGTAACTTGTTATTAATAGACATATTGGCGATATTATTGATTATGTTGACTTGGTTTTGAGAAATATGGTCCATTGACGTAACTTCAATTTCCTGAATATCGTAGAATAATTCATTATGACTACTCTTTAAGGAAATACTTATCTTTTAGTTACCTATTTGTGTCTGATTGGGGAAGTAACGAAATTGTACGCTTTGATCTTTTGCTAAACAAGAAGCTGTCGATAGTAAACACAGGGTTAAAAAAACCTAACGGATTATCTCTTGATAAAGCTACTGAAAAACTGTTTTGGATTGATGTGAATAGTCTGTCAAATGATAGGTAAGGGAATCAAAAATTCAACGTTTGAGTGAGTTAATGACTTAGATATTCCTTATAAAAGAAAGGTAGAATGATCCAAAAAAATCCCAGTATCACGCCTTATGAAGACACAATAATAACCATTGTTTATTTATGCTGTTGTAATTGTTTTTGCCATTTTTTATCAAAATAACGCCATGGTGCTTATTGATGCTTTATTTTGGTTATTTTAACAGAATAGAAATGGCAAACTACGATGGTTCTTGTCGAAAGACAATTTCCCAATTAACAAACACTCATGCACATGCGTTGATATTTTTATTGGGTAAACTTTATTGGACAGATAAATCATTGAAACGAATATATAGAACTGATATTGCAGATGGAACCCATTCAATATACAGAAAATTGGAATACACACCATTAGACATCGATTACTTTGGTGAAATAGTCAAAGGTAAGTGTTGTTATTATGTAACTTCACTTATAAACCATTGATTTGCATAAAGCAAATTTCTGTCATTTTACTGTATAAGGTATCAAAATAAATTAAAGCTAAATTAAAGGGTGCTATCAGTGAGAATAGTGTGTACCACACTAGGGAACCAAAAGTCCTTGTTTGTCTGAATCTAGTTCATTGAAATCAACAGATTTAATGAAAACCATTTTTCAAATCGCGTAATTTTTCTGAATCGTGTTCCATGAAGCACCAAGCAAAGCAAGCAGTACAGTAAAAGAATTCTTTATGCTAAGCCCTGACTATTCTCAGCTAGGAGTATAATTTGTGTTTTTGTTGTTATTTTCTGGTATATTTTGTGTCCTTGTAGCTGCAAGGAAATCTGTCTGATTTCTGTCATCCTCAGAGCCACTAATAATGAGAAAGGGTTAAAGTCAAGTAGAATAACATACAATAAGCTTATCTGTAAATTTACTTCAGATTTGCTGCTGCTTTCCATAACCACAGTCCTTAAGATGTATATTTTATTTTCTCCCCACGAGAGAAACAGAAAGTGCTTCAAACAAATTAAATAATCAACCAAGATTCGTGCACATGTTGGCAGACCAATGTTCATATTGTATGTTGAAACATTCAGTTATTATTGAGCAAAGAGCACAAATATTTTCAAACAATACATCGCTTGGAAAGTTATCTAATTATGTGTGTCATTTGTGTAATGTTCAGATTTGGAGAACAACATTTTTATTATTATATATTTTTGCACAAAACATTATTGAAGACGCTGCCGATAAAAAAATCTACATTCCCTGGAATGAGTACATAAAGCAAGTCCTAATACGAAGTCTCAAAACACGTTGAATGGGTGGGAATTGGAATTGTCATCATTTGATCACGATATCCCAAAGAAGTTAGTCAGGTCAATAGTATGATACATACTAACAAAAAACATTGAACAAAATAGTCAGCTGAATTTTTGACTCGAGAAAACTTAGCCATCAAAATTAGTTACTTTTGTCCCAATTTCATAGCTGTTCGAAGACTTTAAAGGAGTAATTGTTTCTTATTAAAACTCTAAGCACTAAATCGGAATATAGTGTAACTTTTGGACAAAGCTTTATCGTTAAGATATCACAGTTCGCATCCCATTTTTTAGGCCTGCTATAGGTGTAACATATATTTATTATCCCGACCTATATTGTAAACTGTGTTTATGAATATTGTACTTCTAGAAATTGGACATTGGTCATCATGGGTATCGATAAGAATCTGTGCTGATGATTGTACAGGACAACAAGAAAGAAAACGAGTCTGTGAAAGTCCTTACAAGAAACTGTATTCACAATCTTGTGTGAAAACTGAATGTACTACATCAGTTTTATGTCTAGATAGTTTGGGCAGATATAAATCTGTAGAAATTGAGACAAATCCTTGTGACAAATGCTTATGTAAAGGTAAAGTTTCATCTTATTCTTTGCCTAAACAACAGCTTCTTTAAAATGTAAAATTTGAAGATCTTATTATGAAATAATCACGCACCTGGTTTTCCTCTACGGAACGGGAGTTTGGTCATTTTAAGTAATTATTATTGTCAACCGAAGTTTTGAAAGTCATAAAGATGATTTTATATTAAACAACTATGATGTGTGTATGTGTATCTTTAGTTGATGGAGGGTGGAGTTCATGGTCTGTTAAACCGTGCTCGGTGACATGTGACAGTGGCACAATAAAACGTACAAGACTCTGCAATAATCCAGCACCAAAGAATTGTGGCGCAGATTGTGCAGGATCTAACACAACTTACATTGATTGTTTTTTACAAAAATGTTTTGGTAAGACATCATATAATAAATACCATTATTCAGGAAAATGTCAATAGGTCTTTCAAACACTTGTGGCTGATTTAATTGATTTTACATTGGTTATAAGGCGACAATGATACCAGCAAGAACATATCATGACTTAAAATTTTTTCGAAGTGAATTTCTATATCCATAACGCTAAACTAAGATATTGGCAATGGGGTGACGAAAGAATTTGGGTCTAATACTTTTTAGGGACGGGTGTGACATCATTAGAATCTTTGATCGACAATATCTCCGCATTGGTTCGACGTCAACACACGTCCCCATGCATTCATACATGATAAGTCTGAATATTCAAAAACGTTGTGTTTCTCCATGTTGAATTACATCTTATTTAACACAAAATTGTTGCATAAATATTGTGGATCCATAATTTAAAGAATGCTAGTATCCCTATTTTTCAGTGCTATTTAGTCTATTTTAGATAATTCAAGAGTCGCACACTTAAACTAAAAGCCATGCAGAACATTTCCTACAACCTGTCTTCTAAAATTCAGAATTTCACTGTGCATAAATCCTCTTTATGTAGTATCAGTTCAGTAAAGATAAAAACAAATGAAAAAAATAAAATTGATATACTACTTTGAAATTAATTCAATGAAGGAATGCAATACAATATGATTGGCTTCTCTATCCAACTACAAAACATTAGTGTCCAATACTCAACCAAACAAAAAAGAAGTTACAAAAAGCCTCCTCTTTGTTACGTGCAACACAACTTTAACAAATGATTTAAACATAAGCATTTCGAGGGGCACTTTGCTCAGAAATGTTTGAGCTGTATTGTACTTTGCTGCATTCACGAAATTGATTTAATTTGGGGAAAATGTAAAAACGAAAAAGATGAATGCAATTTTCACGAATAGGGAATAAAAGTGTTTTGGCAAAAATATTTCCTCAAGAAAATTTCTCAGTAGATCTGCTAAACCATCAAACCAATCTAACAACAATTTACCTAATGAATCAACTAATGAATGCCGAAGATGTGATTGCAGAAGTAATGTTTTCGAATTTGACTCGGAATACAAAAACTTCGCTTACACACTTTTTAAACCATGGCAGGTTTTCACAATTTTTTATTCCACACTTTATGCTATTTCCAACTCAAAAATTTAAAAACAATTTTAAATTCCGCAACTTCAAGTCTGCTCATTTGCAATTTTTAATTCAGCAATTTTTGCTATTTCGCAAGTCCCATTCGCAAACTGTAGTTATGCAATCTTTTGTTTCGCACTCAATTACCCTTTAACTGTACTAGATTAAATAAACTCAAAACTTTCTTTTAAACGTCACTCGCGAAATATGCTTCGCGAAAATAAATCGAAACGAAAAATATATATACAAACAAAAGAATTTTGGTACATTTTCCTTCAAAGAACTTATCAAATTCAATTTTTTTCCTGCTGTTGTTATCTGTCTGTTATCCAGTTGATCTTGGTACAAACGAATGATCATGCTCCAAATGAGGATGATGAAGGAGATGATATCCATGATGCATTTGAAAACTTGCTAGTGGTGAATAAATGATATACAACAAATTAGGTTTTTATTTTACACCCACTGAATTGGTTATGACTACATATCAAAAGTAAAACTGGCAATTATTTTAAACCATTCACGAAAAATTATATATACTTCCTAAATAAATGGCGACTCAAATAACTTTTTATTCACAAAAATAGAAACTTACGAAATACAATTTCTTTCAGCTCGCAAAAATAAACACACACGAAAATTATTACACTTAGGGCACGCAAAAAAGACAAACACATATCACTATTCAACAGCATAGGAAACAAATCATAACAATATTGAAAATGATAAACAATGCAGCAACTGAAGGACGCGAAATCCATTCAAGTCACTTTACACCACAATTTTCACCTCAAAATGCAATAATTCGCTTCCTTCTCATCTTCCAATTCTTATGGATTGTGTGAGTACGTAGGAAACCACTTCATTAATGTATTATATTCATATCTTGCTCTTCGTAGTCACCATATATACAAAATACTATGATTTCAAAACCACAATATTTAAAACAATTAATTTTCTAAACACCAGGGTTTTTTAACACTACTTTATTATTTTCTGTTTGTAATCTGAAAAATATAACCAAATAAGTTAGTAACACATTCCATAATCAACAGAAATTTTTAAATAAATAAAGCATTGGAGAATGGCAAGTGAACAGAGTCTGAAAAAGAAACAAACAAACTTGTTGGCCGCCTTGCTTCCTAGACCTTCCAATCATGCTTCGCCGTGTGTAACACGTCCCATCTTAGAACTCCTTGACAATTTCCCGAAAGTGGTTTAGTGTGTTTGACACTGATTTCCCAGAATTAGCGAAACAGTAAGATGACTACATATCATTTCGTCACAAGCCTTACGCACAAACAGAATCTTTAGTTATTATGTTTCTAATTTAATTACAATATTTAAGCGACAGAACTCAGCGGTGGATCTAGTGTAAGACTAAAAAAGTGGAGAAGTACAGTATCGTGAAGTTTCTGTTAAAACTTAAGTGTTGATTATGTTACTTGCACGTTTCTCTTTTATACACTTAATGACCTTGCTCTCCTCCACCAATTTCGCCTAGGTTCTTGATCCGCCTTTGGAACAACAAATGTTGTTTCCGAGTATTATATTTTATGATTCATCTATGCCAATATTATAGTTCTTGAATTTTTTTATAGTTAGCCAATCTAGATGTTTAATCAATAATGGTGGTTGTGATGATAAGTGCATAGAAGAAAATGGAGTAGTAAGGTGAAAACCTTTCAAGTTTTGATTCATAAAGGTACGTTTCAAAACTACATGCACACTCTTTATGATTGCTTCATATATAGCCAATTTTCAACCGATTTTAAAATAATTTTATAAATTCGTAATCAGGAAAGATTAAAGTTTTTGTCGAAATTACTGGTTGTCATAACTTTCATATTAGCAAAGCTCATTTTTTTCAACTTCAAATTTTATTTGAAGTTAAATTAATTGTATATTATTGTGCCCGGTAATACCTTTCCCTCGATACCAAAATTATTAAAATCGATTGAAAATTGGCTAAATGTGAAGCAACCATAAAAAGGTGCACGCAGTTTTGAAACGCACTTTGGTTCAAAAAGAAATTTCATCACAATTTAGTTAATTTTATGCGGATATTTTAAGTACAAAACTTATTTATTATATGCATTCATTCACTCATATGGTTTTTCCGTTAAATAAGATTTGCATTTCCTAGAAATAGAGAGAGAAGAATAACTAGAACATTACTTACAAATGAGATATTTTTATTTTATCTTCCCACTCTTTCTCAACTATTTTTATTGCGTCTGATCATGTAATGTTCATCTTTTTGTGGTCCACTTTTACCGACGCGATCCATGTCTTTTCTGGTTGGTCTTCCTGGTGGTCTTTCGTACTTCGATGTTGGATATTGAAGTGATGTTTGAATGAGAGTTTCTGTTTGAGTGCTTATTATTTTTCCGAAACATTGCAATCTTAAAAATCGTATATTTTAATCTCATTTTGCTATTTTAGTTAATTCATAAACTTTTTTCACTCTTGAACAATTCTGGCCAATTTAGGTGAAGTACATATGATGATTTTTCTTTGAAATGGATTGATTTTATCTGTACATGATTTTGTAAGGGTCCAGACTTCTGGGTTACTTTGTAAGATTGGTTGTACGTATAGTTGCAATGGATTTATTTTTGTTTGGTAGTGGTGATTTTCAAAAAAAGTGTTTCATTTTCTTTGCAGCATTAAATTGTTAGGGCTTCACGTCTTTTGATTTTCTCCTCCGTATCAAGAAGTGATCCTATCCGTACCCAGTTTTTCCTATTGGTAGTGTATTCTTCTGTTTTGCTCTCGTTTATTTCCGTTAGTTTTTAGTGTGGATCTTAAAGCGTTGGAGTTTTTTGGAGTCACTTTTGAGTTTATTAGTATCATATGTGTATTAAATGTCTATATCTATGTGCTGTATTTGGGTTGTTTGCGCATAAATATGTTCTCTTGGATAGCCTGGTAAATCGCTTTCTAATATGTTTTGTTGACTATAATGGTGGTCATGGAGGCCGTTGCTATGATTGTTTTAACTTTTTTCGTGTAAAGTAGTATTAAATGTAATATTTCATTTTCGGATGTTATTGTTCTTTCAATTGCTAGTTTTGCTGCAAGGATGTGCCCGGTTGTTGGTCATTTTTTTCTGTACGCTGCTTGATTGGCTGGTTTTTGATGATCTATACTTTTGCCGATTTGTTTTATTATACAGGCAGCTAATATTTTTCGAAGTGTTGATAGGAATATCATTGGACAAAGGTTGGTGACAGGTCCTTTCGATTTAATAGGTTTCTGTATTGGTGTCAATATACCATGATCGAATTCTTTTGGAGAATCCCTGTTTTTTGCTATACTGTTGTAGATACCAGCTGTGTTCTTATAGTATTTTACGGGTTTTTCTAGAATGTTATCGATTCCTGTATTTTTGTTCGTTTATAGCTACATCCACACCGCAGTTTTTTTATCTCATCGCTCGTGAGGGATATTGTATACTCGTAGGTTTGATAACTTGCATGGGTTGTGTATTTTTCCAAAACGTTAGTTTGAAGTATTCGGCTGTTACTGTTCATTGTTCTTTTTGGTTTGCTGTTAATCTATTATATGCATACACTGTTAAAATTGGTGTAATTAAACTATTGTTATTGCTTTTCAGTTATTTACAGATTTTGCAGTGACCATTGATCTTTTTATGGCAATACTATGGTTTGGTATGATTTTGAATGTGTACGAGATTTTGTTCCTTCTTTTTTTAACAAGGACTTGATCTCAAATAAGAATTGTACGGGTTTTCGCATGACGTTGATTGTCATTAAATTTATTTGACTTTGCTTTAAAGTTTCGATAATCGTAGCATGATGTCAGAGGACTTGTTTTAGAATTTGTGGGTGGTTGATTGGCCGTCTGTGTGTTTCGATATGCGGCATTCTTGATCTTTGTTTTTTTCTTCGATGTAAGGAACACGGATTGATCTCATCAGAGCGCAGTTAAATGTTTCCACAACGTCGTTAGTTTGTGGTCATAGCGACGTGATTCGATCGATGTTGGAGGATACCTTCTGATTGCATAAAGTGTTTCATATCATGAGACTGGTAATGCGGGCCCTTATCAGTGATGCATTACTAAGGGTTTCTTTACATGCTATACATGCCAAAGGTGTTGGTATAGGAATCGATAAGCTTTAGTGCTGACGTACTAGTCACAAATTCTACGACTGGATTTTTAGAGTGTTTGTCAATAGTAACGAGAAAGTAATGGTTATTATGAGATAGTGGTCCCAGATAGCCTATATGTGGTCCACACCACTTCCGGATAAACAGCGTTCTGGATTGTTCTGGTGTTTTAGAGCACCGGTTGCTTGACATGCGATGCAATCTTGTACGGTATTTTCTATCATTCTATTCAATCCGAACGTTGGAATGTATCAATGCTTTTGTTTTCTGGATACCTTGGTTACACATGTGACCAATTTTGAATGCTTGTTGCTGAAACTTGGGTGATAGTACTTTGCGGTTTCTCTATTTGGAGAAAGTGTCATACGTTAGTTAATCTTTGATTGTTTCGGGCTAGATCTGCATGTTTAATCTTGGATGTTTGGTATCTTCGTTGAGAATGTTCGCATTATAAAGTAAGGATTTCAAAATACGTAAGTTTGTGTCATTTTCTGTTTCTTCAGATATGTCCTTTATAGTGAATGCATATGTAATGGCAAATGTTTTAACCATGTGCACATAAGAACTAATTTAGATAAATTTTGTTAAGCAGGCTGGTTTAGGGTGATGGCTAGTGTAATGTGATGTTTTGTCTTCACTGCGCAAATGGTGAAACTGTATTCTTGTAGTTTGAGAGTCATTCTTTCGATATGTAATGGCAGAACATAATTGTGGTTGATAAGCAGGCTCATAAGTGCTTTGTGATCATTGTATATTTTGAATCTTTGACAAGAAGAGAGTCGATTTCGTTCGCACTCTTCGAAGTATATTGATGATATTACCCGGGCTAGCGTTGCAATACAGGAATGTTTCCTTCTTTTAATCAAAATAGGAGATTGTGGGTTTGCTTGATAATGCATTGATTAACTGTTGGAATAAAGTTTAGCATGTCAAAGCTCTCAGAAGCTCCGTCATGGTACTATAACTTGGTAACATCAGTGTTCAATATCTTCTAAATTACAAAATCTTAATAAATCTTAATTAATGGACTTTTATTATAATTATCTTCTAGGTGTTATATAAAATAACATAAAATAATATAAAAATCATTTTGTGAGAAAAAATAAAAATCAAGTGTCAATCTAATCGTTATTACAGCCATTAAATTCCTTTGGTTTTATCTTTAGATGTTCTTGCAATCTGTTGGGAAAGCTGCAAAGTGATGGTAAAACTTGTTCATACAAACCAATGTTGTATTATGCACATGGTCATCAAATTGAGTTTGTATATAACGAGACGTATAAACTCATGCTCCATTATTCTAAAAATGAACGAGTAAATGCAATTACTCATGATTATTCCAATAAAAAGCTTTTCTATGTGAATGCTATGTCTGGAAAATCTGTTATTGGGGAAGTTTCTTTAAATGGATTGGGTAAAAGAGTTATTGTAAGATGTAAGTCATTCAATTTACTGTTGCTAAATTCCCCTTCCCATTACGTTCATGTGAATGAGAAATTAAAAAAAAAGTAAAAATTAAAGTAATAATAATCTTCAACAGTTTTATAGATTAAGGCTACTTAATCACTTTATTCTGGAAATGAAAAATTTCAAACAGGGCGAAGATTACTAATATAAGGTAAAATGCATGTAATGACCATGAAACCAAAAAAGAATAAATCACACAAACTTCTAAAACTGGTTTTAATAATGGGTACAGTAAATAAAATAGTTATAAAACAGGTGAAAATAGAAAAAGGGAAACAATGTGAACTTGATCGGAAGCAATTTTTATGGGAAAAGAATTTAATAAAAAAACATTTAACAAATAGGAATATGTACCTTTAACAAAAATGTACCTTTACTCATTTTAGCAGATTGACTCGCAGCCTACACGAAAAATCGTGAAATCACGCGATGTATAAAATCTGTCCTTATTTTGCTACAAAAATATTATAAAATCTTCAAATCTTATTTTTAATAAAAATTTCTTTTTGAATTATTTTATTAAACTTTCAAATTTTAACTATCTAACAAAATTTCATTAAAGTTAATGGAACCATTGATGGTATGGTGTACCGAAAAACTACACGCACATTGTACTTTACATACGTTCCGTTGGATGCCACTGAAAAGGGCAAAGTCGCTTTCTTGAATGATGTTCATAAACAAGTATTACATGCTACTGTACTTTTTGTTATGCAGAAACCAAGGGCTATTACATTAGATTCTTGCCACAGGTAACTTGTTATTAATAGACATATTGGCGATATTATTGATTATGTTGACTTGGTTTTGAGAAATATGGTCCATTGACGTAACTTCAATTTCCTGAATATCGTAGAATAATTCATTATGACTACTCTTTAAGGAAATACTTATCTTTTAGTTACCTATTTGTGTCTGATTGGGGAAGTAACGAAATTGTACGCTTTGATCTTTTGCTAAACAAGAAGCTGTCGATAGTAAACACAGGGTTAAAAAAACCTAACGGATTGTCTCTTGATAAAGCTACTGAAAAACTGTTTTGGATTGATGTGAATAGTCTGTCAAATGATAGGTAAGGGAATCAAAAATTCAACGTTTGAGTGAGTTAATGACTTAGATATTCCTTATAAAAGAAAGGTAGAATGATCCAAAAAAATCCCAGTATCACGCCTTATGAAGACACAATAATAACCATTGTTTATTTATGCTGTTGTAATTGTTTTTGCCATTTTTTATCAAAATAACGCCATGGTGCTTATTGATGCTTTATTTTGGTTATTTTAACAGAATAGAAATGGCCAACTACGATGGTTCTTGTCGAAAGACAATTTCCCAATTAACAAACACTCATGCACATGCGTTGATATTTTTATTGGGTAAACTTTATTGGACAGATAAATCATTGAAACGAATATATAGAACTGATATCGCAGATGGAACCCATTCAATATACAGAAAATTGGAATACACACCATTAGACATCGATTACTTTGGTGAAATAGTCAAAGGTAAGTGTTGTTATTATGTAACTTCACTTATAAACCATTGATTTGCATAAAGCAAATTTCTGTCATTTTACTGTATAAGGTATCAAAATAAATTAAAGCTAAATTAAAGGGTGCAAGCACTGACTATTCTCAGCTAGGAGTATAATTTGTGTTTTTGTTGTTATTTTCTGGTATATTTTGTGTCCTTGTAGCTGCAAGGAAATCTGTCTGATTTCTGTCATCCTCAGAGCCACTAATAATGAGAAAGGGTTAAAGTCAAGTAGAATAACATACAATAAGCTTATCTGTAAATTTACTTCAGATTTGCTGCTGCTTTCCATAACCACAGCCCTTAAGATGTATATTTTATTTTCTCCCAACGAGAGAAACAGAAAGTGCTTCAAACAAATTAAATAATCAACCAAGATACGTGCACATGTTGGAAGACCAATCTTCATATTGTATGTTGAAACATTCAGTTATTATTGAGCAAAGAGCACAAATATTTTCAAACAATACGTCGCTTGAAAAAGTCATCTAATTATGTGTGTCATTTGTGTAATGTTCAGATTTGGAGAACCACATTTTTATTATTATTTATTTTTGCACAAAACATTATTGAAGACGCTTCCGATAAAAAAATCTACATTCCCTGGAATGAGTACATAAAGCAAGTCCTAATACGAAGTCTCAAAACACGTTGAATGGGTGGGAATTGGAATTGTCATCATTTGATCACGATGTCCTAAAGAAGTTAGTCAGGTCAATAGTATGATACATACTAACAAAAAACATTGAACAAAATAGTCAGCTGAATTTTTGACCCGAGAAAACTTAGCCATCAAAATTAGTTACTTTTGTCCCAATTTCATAGCTGTTCGAAGACTTTAAAGGAGTAATTGTTTCTTATTAAAACTCTAAGCACTAAATCGGAATATAGTGTAACTTTTGGACAAAGCTTTATCGTTAAGATATCACAGTTCGCATCCCATTTTTTAGGCCTGCTATAGGTGTAACATATATCTATTATCCCGACCTATATTGTAAACTGTGTTTATGAATATTGTACTTCTAGAAATTGGACATTGGTCATCATGGGTATCGATAAGAATCTGTGCTGATGATTGTACAGGACAACAAGAAAGAAAACGAGTCTGTGAAAGTCCTTACAAGAAACTGTATTCACAATCTTGTGTGAAAACTGAATGTACTACATCAGTTTTATGTCTAGATAGTTTGGGCAGATATAAATCTGTAGAAATTGAGACAAATCCTTGTGACAAATGCTTATGTAAAGGTAAAGTTTCATCTTATTCTTTGCCTAAACAACAGCTTCTTTAAAATGTAAAATTTGAAGATCTTATTATGAAATAATCACGCACCTGGTTTTCCTCTACGGAACGGGAGTTTGGTCATTTTAAGTAATTATTATTGTCAACCGAAGTTTTGAAAGTCATAAAGATGATTTTATATTAAACAACTATGATGTGTGTATGTGTATCTTTAGTTGATGGAGGGTGGAGTTCATGGTCTGTTAAACCGTGCTCGGTGACATGTGGCAGTGGCACAATAAAACGTACAAGACTCTGCAATAATCCAGCACCAAAGAATTGTGGCGCAGATTGTGCAGGATCTAACACAACTTACATTGATTGTTTTTTACAAAAATGTTTTGGTAAGACATCATATAATAAATACCATTATTCAGGAAAATGTCAATAGGTCTTTCAAACACTTGTGACTAATTTAATTGATTTTACATTGGTTATAAGGCGACAATGATACCAGCAAGAACATATCATGACTTAAAATTTTTTCGAAGTGAATTTCTATATCCATAACGCTAAACTAAGATATTGGCAATGGGGTGACGAAAGAATTTGGGTCTAATACTTTTTAGGGACGGGTGTGACATCATTAGAATCTTTGATCGACAATATCTCCGCATTGGTTCGACGTCAACACACGTCCCCATGCATTCATACATGATAAGTCTGAATATTCAAAAACGTTGTGTTTCTCCATGTTGAATTACATCTTATTTAACACAAAATTGTTGCATAAATATTGTGGATCCATAATTTAAAGAATGCTAGTATCCCTATTTTTCAGTGCTATTTAGTCTATTTTAGATAATTCAAGAGTCGCACACTTAAACTAAAAGCCATGCAGAACATTTCCTACAACCTGTCTTCTAAAATTCAGAATTTCACTGTGCATAAATCCTCTTTATGTAGTATCAGTTCAGTAAAGATAAAAACAAATGAAAAAAATAAAATTGATATACTACTTTGAAATTAATTCAATGAAGGAATGCAATACAATATGATTGGCTTCTCTATCCAACTACAAAACATTAGTGTCCAATACTCAACCAAACAAAAAAGAAGTTACAAAAAGCCTCCTCTTTGTTACGTGCAACACAACTTTAACAAATGATTTAAACATAAGCATTTCGAGGGGCACTTTGCTCAGAAATGTTTGAGCTGTATTGTACTTTGCTGCATTCACGAAATTGATTTAATTTGGGGAAAATGTAAAAACGAAAAAGATGAATGCAATTTTCACGAATAGGGAATAAAAGTGTTTTGGCAAAAATATTTCCTCAAGAAAATTTCTCAGTAGATCTGCTAAACCATCAAACCAATCTAACAACAATTTACCTAATGAATCAACTAATGAATGCCGAAGATGTGATTGCAGAAGTAATGTTTTCGAATTTGACTCGGAATACAAAAACTTCGCTTACACACTTTTTAAACCATGGCAGGTTTTCACAATTTTTTATTCCACACTTTATGCTATTTCCAACTCAAAAATTTAAAAACAATTTTAAATTCCGCAACTTCAAGTCTGCTCATTTGCAATTTTTAATTCAGCAATTTTTGCTATTTCGCAAGTCCCATTCGCAAACTGTAGTTATGCAATCTTTTGTTTCGCACTCAATTACCCTTTAACTGTACTAGATTAAATAAACTCAAAACTTTCTTTTAAACGTCACTCGCGAAATATGCTTCGCGAAAATAAATCGAAACGAAAAATATATATACAAACAAAAGAATTTTGGTACATTTTCCTTCAAAGAACTTATCAAATTCAATTTTTTTCCTGCTGTTGTTATCTGTCTGTTATCCAGTTGATCTTGGTACAAACGAATGATCATGGTCCAAATGAGGATGATGAAGGAGATGATATCCATGATGCATTTGAAAACTTGCTAGTGGTGAATAAATGATATACAACAAATTAGGTTTTTATTTTACACCCACTGAATTGGTTATGACTACATATCAAAAGTAAAACTGGCAATTATTTTAAACCATTCACGAAAAATTATATATACTTCCTAAATAAATGGCGACTCAAATAACTTTTTATTCACAAAAATAGAAACTTACGAAATACAATTTCTTTCAGCTCGCAAAAATAAACACACACGAAAATTATTACACTTAGGGCACGCAAAAAAGACAAACACATATCACTATTCAACAGCATAGGAAACAAATCATAACAATATTGAAAATGATAAACAATGCAGCAACTGAAGGACGCGAAATCCATTCAAGTCACTTTACACCACAATTTTCACCTCAAAATGCAATAATTCGCTTCCTTCTCATCTTCCAATTCTTATGGATTGTGTGAGTACGTAGGAAACCACTTCATTAATGTATTATATTCATATCTTGCTCTTCGTAGTCACCATATATACAAAATACTATGATTTCAAAACCACAATATTTAAAACAATTAATTTTCTAAACACCAGGGTTTTTTAACACTACTTTATTATTTTCTGTTTGTAATCTGAAAAATATAACCAAATAAGTTAGTAACACATTCCATAATCAACAGAAATTTTTAAATAAATAAAGCATTGGAGAATGGCAAGTGAACAGAGTCTGAAAAAGAAACAAACAAACTTGTTGGCCGCCTTGCTTCCTAGACCTTCCAATCATGCTTCGCCGTGTGTAACACGTCCCATCTTAGAACTCCTTGACAATTTCCCGAAAGTGGTTTAGTGTGTTTGACACTGATTTCCCAGAATTAGCGAAACAGTAAGATGACTACATATCATTTCGTCACAAGCCTTACGCACAAACAGAATCTTTAGTTATTATGTTTCTAATTTAATTACAATATTTAAGCGACAGAACTCAGCGGTGGATCTAGTGTAAGACTAAAAAAGTGGAGAAGTACAGTATCGTGAAGTTTCTGTTAAAACTTAAGTGTTGATTATGTTACTTGCACGTTTCTCTTTTATACACTTAATGACCTTGCTCTCCTCCACCAATTTCGCCTAGGTTCTTGATCCGCCTTTGGAACAACAAATGTTGTTTCCGAGTATTATATTTTATGATTCATCTATGCCAATATTATAGTTCTTGAATTTTTTTATAGTTAGCCAATCTAGATGTTTAATCAATAATGGTGGTTGTGATGATAAGTGCATAGAAGAAAATGGAGTAGTAAGGTGAAAACCTTTCAAGTTTTGATTCATAAAGGTACGTTTCAAAACTACATGCACACTCTTTATGATTGCTTCATATATAGCCAATTTTCAACCGATTTTAAAATAATTTTATAAATTCGTAATCAGGAAAGATTAAAGTTTTTGTCGAAATTACTGGTTGTCATAACTTTCATATTAGCAAAGCTCATTTTTTTCAACTTCAAATTTTATTTGAAGTTAAATTAATTGTATATTATTGTGCCCGGTAATACCTTTCCCTCGATACCAAAATTATTAAAATCGATTGAAAATTGGCTAAATGTGAAGCAACCATAAAAAGGTGCACGCAGTTTTGAAACGCACTTTGGTTCAAAAAGAAATTTCATCACAATTTAGTTAATTTTATGCGGATATTTTAAGTACAAAACTTATTTATTATATGCATTCATTCACTCATATGGTTTTTCCGTTAAATAAGATTTGCATTTCCTAGAAATAGAGAGAGAAGAATAACTAGAACATTACTTACAAATGAGATATTTTTATTTTATCTTCCCACTCTTTCTCAACTATTTTTATTGCGTCTGATCATGTAATGTTCATCTTTTTGTGGTCCACTTTTACCGACGCGATCCATGTCTTTTCTGGTTGGTCTTCCTGGTGGTCTTTCGTACTTCGATGTTGGATATTGAAGTGATGTTTGAATGAGAGTTTCTGTTTGAGTGCTTATTATTTTTCCGAAACATTGCAATCTTAAAAATCGTATATTTTAATCTCATTTTGCTATTTTAGTTAATTCATAAACTTTTTTCACTCTTGAACAATTCTGGCCAATTTAGGTGAAGTACATATGATGATTTTTCTTTGAAATGGATTGATTTTATCTGTACATGATTTTGTAAGGGTCCAGACTTCTGGGTTACTTTGTAAGATTGGTTGTACGTATAGTTGCAATGGATTTATTTTTGTTTGGTAGTGGTGATTTTCAAAAAAAGTGTTTCATTTTCTTTGCAGCATTAAATTGTTAGGGCTTCACGTCTTTTGATTTTCTCCTCCGTATCAAGAAGTGATCCTATCCGTACCCAGTTTTTCCTATTGGTAGTG
The DNA here is from genome assembly GCA_039566895.2 of Turritopsis rubra. Classification (NCBI taxonomy): domain Eukaryota; kingdom Metazoa; phylum Cnidaria; class Hydrozoa; order Anthoathecata; family Oceaniidae; genus Turritopsis; species Turritopsis rubra. The sequence goes on from CM077621.1 coordinate 12,911,044, forward strand.
TATTCTTCTGTTTTGCTCTCGTTTATTTCCGTTAGTTTTTAGTGTGGATCTTAAAGCGTTGGAGTTTTTTGGAGTCACTTCTGAGTTTATTAGTATCATATGTGTATTAAATGTCTATATCTATGTGCTGTATTTGGGTTGTTTGCGCATAAATATGTTCTCTTGGATAGCCTGGTAAATCGCTTTCTAATATGTTTTGTTGACTATAATGGTGGTCATGGAGGCCGTTGCTATGATTGTTTTAACTTTTTTCGTGTAAAGTATTTAAATGTAATATTTCATTTTTGGATGTTATTGTTCTTTCAATTGCTAGTTTTGCTGCAAGGATGTGCCCGGTTGTTGGTCATTTTTTTCTGTACGCTGCTTGATTGGCTGGTTTTTGATGATCTATACTTTTGCCGATTTGTTTTATTATACAGGCAGCTAATATTTTTCGAAGTGTTGATAGGAATATCATTGGACAAAGGTTGGTGACAGGTCCTTTCGATTTAATAGGTTTCTGTATTGGTGTCAATATACCATGATCGAATTCTTTTGGAGAATCCCTGTTTTTTGCTATACTGTTGTAGATACCAGCTGTGTTCTTATAGTATTTTACGGGTTTTTCTAGAATGTTATCGATTCCTGTATTTTTGTTCGTTTATAGCTACATCCACACCGCCTTTTTTTTATCTCATCGCTCGTGAGGGATATTGTATACTCGTAGGTTTGATAACTTGCATGGGTTGTGTATTTTTCCAAAACGTTAGTTTGAAGTATTCGGCTGTTACTGTTCATTGTTCTTTTTGGTTTGCTGTTAATCTATTATATGCATACACTGTTAAAATTGGTGTAATTAAACTATTGTTATTGCTTTTCAGTTATTTACAGATTTTGCAGTGACCATTGATCTTTTTATGGCAATACTATGGTTTGGTATGATTTTGAATGTGTACGAGATTTTGTTCCTTCTTTTTTTAACAAGGACTTGATCTCAAATAAGAATTGTACGGGTTTTCGCATGACGTTGATTGTCATTAAATTTATTTGACTTTGCTTTAAAGTTTCGATAATCGTAGCATGATGTCAGAGGACTTGTTTTAGAATTTGTGGGTGGTTGATTGGCCGTCTGTGTGTTTCGATATGCGGCATTCTTGATCTTTGTTTTTTTCTTCGATGTAAGGAACACGGATTGATCTCATCAGAGCGCAGTTAAATGTTTCCACAACGTCGTTAGTTTGTGGTCATAGCGACGTGATTCGATCGATGTTGGAGGATACCTTCTGATTGCATAAAGTGTTTCATATCATGAGACTGGTAATGCGGGCCCTTATCAGTGATGCATTACTAGGTTGCTTTACATGCTATACATGCCAAAGGTGTTGGTATAGGAATCGATAAGCTTTAGTGCTGACGTACTAGTCACAAATTCTACGACTGGATTTTTAGAGTGTTTGTCAATAGTAACGAGAAAGTAATGGTTATTATGAGATAGTGGTCCCAGATAGCCTATATGTGGTCCACACCACTTCCGGATAAACAGCGTTCTGGATTGTTCTGGTGTTTTAGAGCACCGGTTGCTTGACATGCGATGCAATCTTGTACGGTATTTTCTATCATTCTATTCAATCCGAACGTTGGAATGTATCAATGCTTTTGTTTTCTGGATACCTTGGTTACACATGTGACCAATTTTGAATGCTTGTTGCTGAAACTTGGGTGATAGTACTTTGCGGTTTCTCTATTTGGAGAAAGTGTCATACGTTAGTTAATCTTTGATTGTTTCGGGCTAGATCTGCATGTTTAATCTTGGATGTTTGGTATCTTCGTTGAGAATGTTCGCATTATAAAGTAAGGATTTCAAAATACGTAAGTTTGTGTCATTTTCTGTTTCTTCAGATATGTCCTTTATAGTGAATGCATATGTAATGGCAAATGTTTTAACCATGTGCACATAAGAACTAATTTAGATAAATTTTGTTAAGCAGGCTGGTTTAGGGTGATGGCTAGTGTAATGTGATGTTTTGTCTTCACTGCGCAAATGGTGAAACTGTATTCTTGTAGTTTGAGAGTCATTCTTTCGATATGTAATGGCAGAACATAATTGTGGTTGATAAGCAGGCTCATAAGTGCTTTGTGATCATTGTATATTTTGAATCTTTGACAAGAAGAGAGTCGATTTCGTTCGCACTCTTCGAAGTATATTGATGATATTACCCGGGCTAGCGTTGCAATACAGGAATGTTTCCTTCTTTTAATCAAAATAGGAGATTGTGGGTTTGCTTGATAATGCATTGATTAACTGTTGGAATAAAGTTTAGCATGTCAAAGCTCTCAGAAGCTCCGTCATGGTACTATAACTTGGTAACATCAGTGTTCAATATCTTCTAAATTACAAAATCTTAATAAATCTTAATTAATGGACTTTTATTATAATTATCTTCTAGGTGTTATATAAAATAACATAAAATAATATAAAAATCATTTTGTGAGAAAAAATAAAAATCAAGTGTCAATCTAATCGTTATTACAGCCATTAAATTCCTTTGGTTTTATCTTTAGATGTTCTTGCAATCTGTTGGGAAAGCTGCAAAGTGATGGTAAAACTTGTTCATACAAACCAATGTTGTATTATGCACATGGTCATCAAATTGAGTTTGTATATAACGAGACGTATAAACTCATGCTCCATTATTCTAAAAATGAACGAGTAAATGCAATTACTCATGATTATTCCAATAAAAAGCTTTTCTATGTGAATGCTATGTCTGGAAAATCTGTTATTGGGGAAGTTTCTTTAAATGGATTGGGTAAAAGAGTTATTGTAAGATGTAAGTCATTCAATTTACTGTTGCTAAATTCCCCTTCCCATTACGTTCATGTGAATGAGAAATTAAAAAAAAAGTAAAAATTAAAGTAATAATAATCTTCAACAGTTTTATAGATTAAGGCTACTTAATCACTTTATTCTGGAAATGAAAAATTTCAAACAGGGCGAAGATTACTAATATAAGGTAAAATGCATGTAATGACCATGAAACCAAAAAAGAATAAATCACACAAACTTCTAAAACTGGTTTTAATAATGGGTACAGTAAATAAAATAGTTATAAAACAGGTGAAAATAGAAAAAGGGAAAAATGTGAACTTGATCGGAAGCAATTTTTATGGGAAAAGAATTTAATAAAAAAACATTTAACAAATAGGAATATGTACCTTTAACAAAAATGTACCTTTACTCATTTTAGCAGATTGACTCGCAGCCTACACGAAAAATCGTGAAATCACGCGATGTATAAAATCTGTCCTTATTTTGCTACAAAAATATTATAAAATCTTCAAATCTTATTTTTAATAAAAATTTCTTTTTGAATTATTTTATTAAACTTTCAAATTTTAACTATCTAACAAAATTTCATTAAAGTTAATGGAACCATTGATGGTATGGTGTACCGAAAAACTACACGCACATTGTACTTTACATACGTTCCGTTGGATGCCACTGAAAAGGGCAAAGTCGCTTTCTTGAATGATGTTCATAAACAAGTATTACATGCTACTGTACTTTTTGTTATGCAGAAACCAAGGGCTATTACATTAGATTCTTGCCACAGGTAACTTGTTATTAATAGACATATTGGCGATATTATTGATTATGTTGACTTGGTTTTGAGAAATATGGTCCATTGACGTAACTTCAATTTCCTGAATATCGTAGAATAATTCATTATGACTACTCTTTAAGGAAATACTTATCTTTTAGTTACCTATTTGTGTCTGATTGGGGAAGTAACGAAATTGTACGCTTTGATCTTTTGCTAAACAAGAAGCTGTCGATAGTAAACACAGGGTTAAAAAAACCTAACGGATTGTCTCTTGATAAAGCTACTGAAAAACTGTTTTGGATTGATGTGAATAGTCTGTCAAATGATAGGTAAGGGAATCAAAAATTCAACGTTTGAGTGAGTTAATGACTTAGATATTCCTTATAAAAGAAAGGTAGAATGATCCAAAAAAATCCCAGTATCACGCCTTATGAAGACACAATAATAACCATTGTTTATTTATGCTGTTGTAATTGTTTTTGCCATTTTTTATCAAAATAACGCCATGGTGCTTATTGATGCTTTATTTTGGTTATTTTAACAGAATAGAAATGGCCAACTACGATGGTTCTTGTCGAAAGACAATTTCCCAATTAACAAACACTCATGCACATGCGTTGATATTTTTATTGGGTAAACTTTATTGGACAGATAAATCATTGAAACGAATATATAGAACTGATATCGCAGATGGAACCCATTCAATATACAGAAAATTGGAATACACACCATTAGACATCGATTACTTTGGTGAAATAGTCAAAGGTAAGTGTTGTTATTATGTAACTTCACTTATAAACCATTGATTTGCATAAAGCAAATTTCTGTCATTTTACTGTATAAGGTATCAAAATAAATTAAAGCTAAATTAAAGGGTGCAAGCACTGACTATTCTCAGCTAGGAGTATAATTTGTGTTTTTGTTGTTATTTTCTGGTATATTTTGTGTCCTTGTAGCTGCAAGGAAATCTGTCTGATTTCTGTCATCCTCAGAGCCACTAATAATGAGAAAGGGTTAAAGTCAAGTAGAATAACATACAATAAGCTTATCTGTAAATTTACTTCAGATTTGCTGCTGCTTTCCATAACCACAGCCTTAAGATGTATATTTTATTTTCTCCCAACGAGAGAAACAGAAAGTGCTTCAAACAAATTAAATAATCAACCAAGATACGTGCACATGTTGGAAGACCAATCTTCATATTGTATGTTGAAACATTCAGTTATTATTGAGCAAAGAGCACAAATATTTTCAAACAATACGTCGCTTGAAAAAGTCATCTAATTATGTGTGTCATTTGTGTAATGTTCAGATTTGGAGAACAACATTTTTATTATTATATTTTTGCACAAAACATTATTGAAGACGCTCCGATAAAAAAATCTACATTCCCTGGAATGAGTACATAAAGCAAGTCCTAATACGAAGTCTCAAAACACGTTGAATGGGTGGGAATTGGAATTGTCATCATTTGATCACGATGTCCCAAAGAAGTTAGTCAGGTCAATAGTATGATACATACTAACAAAAAACATTGAACAAAATAGTCAGCTGAATTTTTGACGAGAAAACTTAGCCATCAAAATTAGTTACTTTTGTCCCAATTTCATAGCTGTTCGAAGACTTTAAAGGAGTAATTGTTTCTTATTAAAACTCTAAGCACTAAATCGGAATATAGTGTAACTTTTGGACAAAGCTTTATCGTTAAGATATCACAGTTCGCATCCCATTTTTTAGGCCTGCTATAGGTGTAACATATATCTATTATCCCGACCTATATTGTAAACTGTGTTTATGAATATTGTACTTCTAGAAATTGGACATTGGTCATCATGGGTATCGATAAGAATCTGTGCTGATGATTGTACAGGACAACAAGAAAGAAAACGAGTCTGTGAAAGTCCTTACAAGAAACTGTATTCACAATCTTGTGTGAAAACTGAATGTACTACATCAGTTTTATGTCTAGATAGTTTGGGCAGATATAAATCTGTAGAAATTGAGACAAATCCTTGTGACAAATGCTTATGTAAAGGTAAAGTTTCATCTTATTCTTTGCCTAAACAACAGCTTCTTTAAAATGTAAAATTTGAAGATCTTATTATGAAATAATCACGCACCTGGTTTTCCTCTACGGAACGGGAGTTTGGTCATTTTAAGTAATTATTATTGTCAACCGAAGTTTTGAAAGTCATAAAGATGATTTTATATTAAACAACTATGATGTGTGTATGTGTATCTTTAGTTGATGGAGGGTGGAGTTCATGGTCTGTTAAACCGTGCTCGGTGACATGTGGCAGTGGCACAATAAAACGTACAAGACTCTGCAATAATCCAGCACCAAAGAATTGTGGCGCAGATTGTGCAGGATCTAACACAACTTACATTGATTGTTTTTTACAAAAATGTTTTGGTAAGACATCATATAATAAATACCATTATTCAGGAAAATGTCAATAGGTCTTTCAAACACTTGTGCTGATTTAATTGATTTTACATTGGTTATAAGGCGACAATGATACCAGCAAGAACATATCATGACTTAAAATTTTTTCGAAGTGAATTTCTATATCCATAACGCTAAACTAAGATATTGGCAATGGGGTGACGAAAGAATTTGGGTCTAATACTTTTTAGGGACGGGTGTGACATCATTAGAATCTTTGATCGACAATATCTCCGCATTGGTTCGACGTCAACACACGTCCCCATGCATTCATACATGATAAGTCTGAATATTCAAAAACGTTGTGTTTCTCCATGTTGAATTACATCTTATTTAACACAAAATTGTTGCATAAATATTGTGGATCCATAATTTAAAGAATGCTAGTATCCCTATTTTTCAGTGCTATTTAGTCTATTTTAGATAATTCAAGAGTCGCACACTTAAACTAAAAGCCATGCAGAACATTTCCTACAACCTGTCTTCTAAAATTCAGAATTTCACTGTGCATAAATCCTCTTTATGTAGTATCAGTTCAGTAAAGATAAAAACAAATGAAAAAAATAAAATTGATATACTACTTTGAAATTAATTCAATGAAGGAATGCAATACAATATGATTGGCTTCTCTATCCAACTACAAAACATTAGTGTCCAATACTCAACCAAACAAAAAAGAAGTTACAAAAAGCCTCCTCTTTGTTACGTGCAACACAACTTTAACAAATGATTTAAACATAAGCATTTCGAGGGGCACTTTGCTCAGAAATGTTTGAGCTGTATTGTACTTTGCTGCATTCACGAAATTGATTTAATTTGGGGAAAATGTAAAAACGAAAAAGATGAATGCAATTTTCACGAATAGGGAATAAAAGTGTTTTGGCAAAAATATTTCCTCAAGAAAATTTCTCAGTAGATCTGCTAAACCATCAAACCAATCTAACAACAATTTACCTAATGAATCAACTAATGAATGCCGAAGATGTGATTGCAGAAGTAATGTTTTCGAATTTGACTCGGAATACAAAAACTTCGCTTACACACTTTTTAAACCATGGCAGGTTTTCACAATTTTTTATTCCACACTTTATGCTATTTCCAACTCAAAAATTTAAAAACAATTTTAAATTCCGCAACTTCAAGTCTGCTCATTTGCAATTTTTAATTCAGCAATTTTTGCTATTTCGCAAGTCCCATTCGCAAACTGTAGTTATGCAATCTTTTGTTTCGCACTCAATTACCCTTTAACTGTACTAGATTAAATAAACTCAAAACTTTCTTTTAAACGTCACTCGCGAAATATGCTTCGCGAAAATAAATCGAAACGAAAAATATATATACAAACAAAAGAATTTTGGTACATTTTCCTTCAAAGAACTTATCAAATTCAATTTTTTTCCTGCTGTTGTTATCTGTCTGTTATCCAGTTGATCTTGGTACAAACGAATGATCATGGTCCAAATGAGGATGATGAAGGAGATGATATCCATGATGCATTTGAAAACTTGCTAGTGGTGAATAAATGATATACAACAAATTAGGTTTTTATTTTACACCCACTGAATTGGTTATGACTACATATCAAAAGTAAAACTGGCAATTATTTTAAACCATTCACGAAAAATTATATATACTTCCTAAATAAATGGCGACTCAAATAACTTTTTATTCACAAAAATAGAAACTTACGAAATACAATTTCTTTCAGCTCGCAAAAATAAACACACACGAAAATTATTACACTTAGGGCACGCAAAAAAGACAAACACATATCACTATTCAACAGCATAGGAAACAAATCATAACAATATTGAAAATGATAAACAATGCAGCAACTGAAGGACGCGAAATCCATTCAAGTCACTTTACACCACAATTTTCACCTCAAAATGCAATAATTCGCTTCCTTCTCATCTTCCAATTCTTATGGATTGTGTGAGTACGTAGGAAACCACTTCATTAATGTATTATATTCATATCTTGCTCTTCGTAGTCACCATATATACAAAATACTATGATTTCAAAACCACAATATTTAAAACAATTAATTTTCTAAACACCAGGGTTTTTTAACACTACTTTATTATTTTCTGTTTGTAATCTGAAAAATATAACCAAATAAGTTAGTAACACATTCCATAATCAACAGAAATTTTTAAATAAATAAAGCATTGGAGAATGGCAAGTGAACAGAGTCTGAAAAAGAAACAAACAAACTTGTTGGCCGCCTTGCTTCCTAGACCTTCCAATCATGCTTCGCCGTGTGTAATCACGTCCCATCTTAGAACTCCTTGACAATTTCCCGAAAGTGGTTTAGTGTGTTTGACACTGATTTCCCAGAATTAGCGAAACAGTAAGATGACTACATATCATTTCGGCACAAGCCTTACGCACAAACAGAATCTTTAGTTATTATGTTTCTAATTTAATTACAATATTTAAGCGACAGAACTCAGCGGTGGATCTAGTGTAAGACTAAAAAAGTGGAGAAGTACAGTATCGTGAAGTTTCTGTTAAAACTTAAGTGTTGATTATGTTACTTGCACGTTTCTCTTTTATACACTTAATGACCTTGCTCTCCTCCACCAATTTCGCCTAGGTTCTTGATCCGCCTTTGGAACAACAAATGTTGTTTCCGAGTATTATATTTTATGATTCATCTATGCCAATATTATAGTTCTTGAATTTTTTTATAGTTAGCCAATCTACATGTTTAATCAATAATGGTGGTTGTGATGATAAGTGCATAGAAGAAAATGGAGTAGTAAGGTGAAAACCTTTCAAGTTTTGATTCATAAAGGTACGTTTCAAAACTACATGCACACTCTTTATGATTGCTTCATATATAGCCAATTTTCAACCGATTTTAAAATAATTTTATAAATTCGTAATCAGGAAAGATTAAAGTTTTTGTCGAAATTACTGGTTGTCATAACTTTCATATTAGCAAAGCTCATTTTTTTCAACTTCAAATTTTATTTGAAGTTAAATTAATTGTATATTATTGTGCCCGGTAATACCTTTCCCTCGATACCAAAATTATTAAAATCGATTGAAAATTGGCTAAATGTGAAGCAACCATAAAAAGGTGCACGCAGTTTTGAAACGCACTTTGGTTCAAAAAGAAATTTCATCACAATTTAGTTAATTTTATGCGGATATTTTAAGTACAAAACTTATTTATTATATGCATTCATTCACTCATATGGTTTTTCCGTTAAATAAGATTTGCATTTCCTAGAAATAGAGAGAGAAGAATAACTAGAACATTACTTACAAATGAGATATTTTTATTTTATCTTCCCACTCTTTCTCAACTATTTTTATTGCGTCTGATCATGTAATGTTCATCTTTTTGTGGTCCACTTTTACCGACGCGATCCATGTCTTTTCTGGTTGGTCTTCCTGGTGGTCTTTCGTACTTCGATGTTGGATATTGAAGTGATGTTTGAATGAGAGTTTCTGTTTGAGTGCTTATTATTTTTCCGAAACATTGCAATCTTAAAAATTGTATATTTTAATCTCATTTTGCTATTTTAGTTAATTCATAAACTTTTTTCACTCTTGAACAATTCTGGCCAATTTAGGTGAAGTACATATGATGATTTTTCTTTGAAATGGATTGATTTTATCTGTACATGATTTTGTAAGGGTCCAGACTTCTGGGTTACTTTGTAAGATTGGTTGTACGTATAGTTGCAATGGATTTATTTTTGTTTGGTAGTGGTGATTTTCAAAAAAAGTGTTTCATTTTCTTTGCAGCATTAAATTGTTAGGGCTTCACGTCTTTTGATTTTCTCCTCCGTATCAAGAAGTGATCCTATCCGTACCCAGTTTTTCCTATTGGTAGTGTATTCTTCTGTTTTGCTCTCGTTTATTTCCGTTAGTTTTTAGTGTGGATCTTAAAGCGTTGGAGTTTTTTGGAGTCACTTCTGAGTTTATTAGTATCATATGTGTATTAAATGTCTATATCTATGTGCTGTATTTGGGTTGTTTGCGCATAAATATGTTCTCTTGGATAGCCTGGTAAATCGCTTTCTAATATGTTTTGTTGACTATAATGGTGGTCATGGAGGCCGTTGCTATGATTGTTTTAACTTTTTTCGTGTAAAGTAGTGTTAAATGTAATATTTCATTTTTGGATGTTATTGTTCTTTCAATTGCTAGTTTTGCTGCAAGGATGTGCCCGGTTGTTGGTCATTTTTTTCTGTACGCTGCTTGATTGGCTGGTTTTTGATGATCTATACTTTTGCCGATTTGTTTTATTATACAGGCAGCTAATATTTTTCGAAGTGTTGATAGGAATATCATTGGACAAAGGTTGGTGACAGGTCCTTTCGATTTAATAGGTTTCTGTATTGGTGTCAATATACCATGATCGAATTCTTTTGGAGAATCCCTGTTTTTTGCTATACTGTTGTAGATACCAGCTGTGTTCTTATAGTATTTTACGGGTTTTTCTAGAATGTTATCGATTCCTGTATTTTTGTTCGTTTATAGCTACATCCACACCGCCTTTTTTTTATCTCATCGCTCGTGAGGGATATTGTATACTCGTAGGTTTGATAACTTGCATGGGTTGTGTATTTTTCCAAAACGTTAGTTTGAAGTATTCGGCTGTTACTGTTCATTGTTCTTTTTGGTTTGCTGTTAATCTATTATATGCATACACTGTTAAAATTGGTGTAATTAAACTATTGTTATTGCTTTTCAGTTATTTACAGATTTTGCAGTGACCATTGATCTTTTTATGGCAATACTATGGTTTGGTATGATTTTGAATGTGTACGAGATTTTGTTCCTTCTTTTTTTAACAAGGACTTGATCTCAAATAAGAATTGTACGGGTTTTCGCATGACGTTGATTGTCATTAAATTTATTTGACTTTGCTTTAAAGTTTCGATAATCGTAGCATGATGTCAGAGGACTTGTTTTAGAATTTGTGGGTGGTTGATTGGCCGTCTGTGTGTTTCGATATGCGGCATTCTTGATCTTTGTTTTTTTCTTCGATGTTAGGAACACGGATTGATCTCATCAGAGCGCAGTTAAATGTTTCCACAACGTCGTTAGTTTGTGGTCATAGCGACGTGATTCGATCGATGTTGGAGGATACCTTCTGATTGCATAAAGTGTTTCATATCATGAGACTGGTAATGCGGGCCCTTATCAGTGATGCATTACTAGGGTTGCTTTACATGCTATACATGCCAAAGGTGTTGGTATAGGAATCGATAAGCTTTAGTGCTGACGTACTAGTCACAAATTCTACGACTGGATTTTTAGAGTGTTTGTCAATAGTAACGAGAAAGTAATGGTTATTATGAGATAGTGGTCCCAGATAGCCTATATGTGGTCCACACCACTTCCGGATAAACAGCGTTCTGGATTGTTCTGGTGTTTTAGAGCACCGGTTGCTTGACATGCGATGCAATCTTGTACGGTATTTTCTATCATTCTATTCAATCCGAACGTTGGAATGTATCAATGCTTTTGTTTTCTGGATACCTTGGTTACACATGTGACCAATTTTGAATGCTTGTTGCTGAAACTTGGGTGATAGTACTTTGCGGTTTCTCTATTTGGAGAAAGTGTCATACGTTAGTTAATCTTTGATTGTTTCGGGCTAGATCTGCATGTTTAATCTTGGATGTTTGGTATCTTCGTTGAGAATGTTCGCATTATAAAGTAAGGATTTCAAAATACGTAAGTTTGTGTCATTTTCTGTTTCTTCAGATATGTCCTTTATAGTGAATGCATATGTAATGGCAAATGTTTTAACCATGTGCACATAAGAACTAATTTAGATAAATTTTGTTAAGCAGGCTGGTTTAGGGTGATGGCTAGTGTAATGTGATGTTTTGTCTTCACTGCGCAAATGGTGAAACTGTATTCTTGTAGTTTGAGAGTCATTCTTTCGATATGTAATGGCAGAACATAATTGTGGTTGATAAGCAGGCTCATAAGTGCTTTGTGATCATTGTATATTTTGAATCTTTGACAAGAAGAGAGTCGATTTCGTTCGCACTCTTCGAAGTATATTGATGATATTACCCGGGCTAGCGTTGCAATACAGGAATGTTTCCTTCTTTTAATCAAAATAGGAGATTGTGGGTTTGCTTGATAATGCATTGATTAACTGTTGGAATAAAGTTTAGCATGTCAAAGCTCTCAGAAGCTCTGTCATGGTACTATAACTTGGTAACATCAGTGTTCAATATCTTCTAAATTACAAAATCTTAATAAATCTTAATTAATGGACTTTTATTATAATTATCTTCTAGGTGTTATATAAAATAACATAAAATAATATAAAAATCATTTTGTGAGAAAAAATAAAAATCAAGTGTCAATCTAATCGTTATTACAGCCATTAAATTCCTTTGGTTTTATCTTTAGATGTTCTTGCAATCTGTTGGGAAAGCTGCAAAGTGATGGTAAAACTTGTTCATACAAACCAATGTTGTATTATGCACATGGTCATCAAATTGAGTTTGTATATAACGAGACGTATAAACTCATGCTCCATTATTCTAAAAATGAACGAGTAAATGCAATTACTCATGATTATTCCAATAAAAAGCTTTTCTATGTGAATGCTATGTCTGGAAAATCTGTTATTGGGGAAGTTTCTTTAAATGGATTGGGTAAAAGAGTTATTGTAAGATGTAAGTCATTCAATTTACTGTTGCTAAATTCCCCTTCCCATTACGTTCATGTGAATGAGAAATTAAAAAAAAAGTAAAAATTAAAGTAATAATAATCTTCAACAGTTTTATAGATTAAGGCTACTTAATCACTTTATTCTGGAAATGAAAAATTTCAAACAGGGCGAAGATTACTAATATAAGGTAAAATGCATGTAATGACCATGAAACCAAAAAAGAATAAATCACACAAACTTCTAAAACTGGTTTTAATAATGGGTACAGTAAATAAAATAGTTATAAAACAGGTGAAAATAGAAAAAGGGAAACAATGTGAACTTGATCGGAAGCAATTTTTATGGGAAAAGAATTTAATAAAAAAACATTTAACAAATAGGAATATGTACCTTTAACAAAAATGTACCTTTACTCATTTTAGCAGATTGACTCGCAGCCTACACGAAAAATCGTGAAATCACGCGATGTATAAAATCTGTCCTTATTTTGCTACAAAAATATTATAAAATCTTCAAATCTTATTTTTAATAAAAATTTCTTTTTGAATTATTTTATTAAACTTTCAAATTTTAACTATCTAACAAAATTTCATTAAAGTTAATGGAACCATTGATGGTATGGTGTACCGAAAAACTACACGCACATTGTACTTTACATACGTTCCGTTGGATGCCACTGAAAAGGGCAAAGTCGCTTTCTTGAATGATGTTCATAAACAAGTATTACATGCTACTGTACTTTTTGTTATGCAGAAACCAAGGGCTATTACATTAGATTCTTGCCACAGGTAACTTGTTATTAATAGACATATTGGCGATATTATTGATTATGTTGACTTGGTTTTGAGAAATATGGTCCATTGACGTAACTTCAATTTCCTGAATATCGTAGAATAATTCATTATGACTACTCTTTAAGGAAATACTTATCTTTTAGTTACCTATTTGTGTCTGATTGGGGAAGTAACGAAATTGTACGCTTTGATCTTTTGCTAAACAAGAAGCTGTCGATAGTAAACACAGGGTTAAAAAAACCTAACGGATTGTCTCTTGATAAAGCTACTGAAAAACTGTTTTGGATTGATGTGAATAGTCTGTCAAATGATAGGTAAGGGAATCAAAAATTCAACGTTTGAGTGAGTTAATGACTTAGATATTCCTTATAAAAGAAAGGTAGAATGATCCAAAAAAATCCCAGTATCACGCCTTATGAAGACACAATAATAACCATTGTTTATTTATGCTGTTGTAATTGTTTTTGCCATTTTTTATCAAAATAACGCCATGGTGCTTATTGATGCTTTATTTTGGTTATTTTAACAGAATAGAAATGGCCAACTACGATGGTTCTTGTCGAAAGACAATTTCCCAATTAACAAACACTCATGCACATGCGTTGATATTTTTATTGGGTAAACTTTATTGGACAGATAAATCATTGAAACGAATATATAGAACTGATATCGCAGATGGAACCCATTCAATATACAGAAAATTGGAATACACACCATTAGACATCGATTACTTTGGTGAAATAGTCAAAGGTAAGTGTTGTTATTATGTAACTTCACTTATAAACCATTGATTTGCATAAAGCAAATTTCTGTCATTTTACTGTATAAGGTATCAAAATAAATTAAAGCTAAATTAAAGGGTGCAAGCACTGACTATTCTCAGCTAGGAGTATAATTTGTGTTTTTGTTGTTATTTTCTGGTATATTTTGTGTCCTTGTAGCTGCAAGGAAATCTGTCTGATTTCTGTCATCCTCAGAGCCACTAATAATGAGAAAGGGTTAAAGTCAAGTAGAATAACATACAATAAGCTTATCTGTAAATTTACTTCAGATTTGCTGCTGCTTTCCATAACCACAGCCCTTAAGATGTATATTTTATTTTCTCCCAACGAGAGAAACAGAAAGTGCTTCAAACAAATTAAATAATCAACCAAGATACGTGCACATGTTGGAAGACCAATCTTCATATTGTATGTTGAAACATTCAGTTATTATTGAGCAAAGAGCACAAATATTTTCAAACAATACGTCGCTTGAAAAAGTCATCTAATTATGTGTGTCATTTGTGTAATGTTCAGATTTGGAGAACCACATTTTTATTATTATTTATTTTTGCACAAAACATTATTGAAGACGCTTCCGATAAAAAAATCTACATTCCCTGGAATGAGTACATAAAGCAAGTCCTAATACGAAGTCTCAAAACACGTTGAATGGGTGGGAATTGGAATTGTCATCATTTGATCACGATGTCCTAAAGAAGTTAGTCAGGTCAATAGTATGATACATACTAACAAAAAACATTGAACAAAATAGTCAGCTGAATTTTTGACCCGAGAAAACTTAGCCATCAAAATTAGTTACTTTTGTCCCAATTTCATAGCTGTTCGAAGACTTTAAAGGAGTAATTGTTTCTTATTAAAACTCTAAGCACTAAATCGGAATATAGTGTAACTTTTGGACAAAGCTTTATCGTTAAGATATCACAGTTCGCATCCCATTTTTTAGGCCTGCTATAGGTGTAACATATATCTATTATCCCGACCTATATTGTAAACTGTGTTTATGAATATTGTACTTCTAGAAATTGGACATTGGTCATCATGGGTATCGATAAGAACCTGTGCTGATGATTGTACAGGACAACAAGAAAGAAAACGAGTCTGTGAAAGTCCTTACAAGAAACTGTATTCACAATCTTGTGTGAAAACTGAATGTACTACATCAGTTTTATGTCTAGATAGTTTGGGCAGATATAAATCTGTAGAAATTGAGACAAATCCTTGTGACAAATGCTTATGTAAAGGTAAAGTTTCATCTTATTCTTTGCCTAAACAACAGCTTCTTTAAAATGTAAAATTTGAAGATCTTATTATGAAATAATCACGCACCTGGTTTTCCTCTACGGAACGGGAGTTTGGTCATTTTAAGTAATTATTATTGTCAACCGAAGTTTTGAAAGTCATAAAGATGATTTTATATTAAACAACTATGATGTGTGTATGTGTATCTTTAGTTGATGGAGGGTGGAGTTCATGGTCTGTTAAACCGTGCTCGGTGACATGTGGCAGTGGCACAATAAAACGTACAAGACTCTGCAATAATCCAGCACCAAAGAATTGTGGCGCAGATTGTGCAGGATCTAACACAACTTACATTGATTGTTTTTTACAAAAATGTTTTGGTAAGACATCATATAATAAATACCATTATTCAGGAAAATGTCAATAGGTCTTTCAAACACTTGTGGCTGATTTAATTGATTTTACATTGGTTATAAGGCGACAATGATACCAGCAAGAACATATCATGACTTAAAATTTTTTCGAAGTGAATTTCTATATCCATAACGCTAAACTAAGATATTGGCAATGGGGTGACGAAAGAATTTGGGTCTAATACTTTTTAGGGACGGGTGTGACATCATTAGAATCTTTGATCGACAATATCTCCGCATTGGTTCGACGTCAACACACGTCCCCATGCATTCATACATGATAAGTCTGAATATTCAAAAACGTTGTGTTTCTCCATGTTGAATTACATCTTATTTAACACAAAATTGTTGCATAAATATTGTGGATCCATAATTTAAAGAATGCTAGTATCCCTATTTTTCAGTGCTATTTAGTCTATTTTAGATAATTCAAGAGTCGCACACTTAAACTAAAAGCCATGCAGAACATTTCCTACAACCTGTCTTCTAAAATTCAGAATTTCACTGTGCATAAATCCTCTTTATGTAGTATCAGTTCAGTAAAGATAAAAACAAATGAAAAAAATAAAATTGATATACTACTTTGAAATTAATTCAATGAAGGAATGCAATACAATATGATTGGCTTCTCTATCCAACTACAAAACATTAGTGTCCAATACTCAACCAAACAAAAAAGAAGTTACAAAAAGCCTCCTCTTTGTTACGTGCAACACAACTTTAACAAATGATTTAAACATAAGCATTTCGAGGGGCACTTTGCTCAGAAATGTTTGAGCTGTATTGTACTTTGCTGCATTCACGAAATTGATTTAATTTGGGGAAAATGTAAAAACGAAAAAGATGAATGCAATTTTCACGAATAGGGAATAAAAGTGTTTTGGCAAAAATATTTCCTCAAGAAAATTTCTCAGTAGATCTGCTAAACCATCAAACCAATCTAACAACAATTTACCTAATGAATCAACTAATGAATGCCGAAGATGTGATTGCAGAAGTAATGTTTTCGAATTTGACTCGGAATACAAAAACTTCGCTTACACACTTTTTAAACCATGGCAGGTTTTCACAATTTTTTATTCCACACTTTATGCTATTTCCAACTCAAAAATTTAAAAACAATTTTAAATTCCGCAACTTCAAGTCTGCTCATTTGCAATTTTTAATTCAGCAATTTTTGCTATTTCGCAAGTCCCATTCGCAAACTGTAGTTATGCAATCTTTTGTTTCGCACTCAATTACCCTTTAACTGTACTAGATTAAATAAACTCAAAACTTTCTTTTAAACGTCACTCGCGAAATATGCTTCGCGAAAATAAATCGAAACGAAAAATATATATACAAACAAAAGAATTTTGGTACATTTTCCTTCAAAGAACTTATCAAATTCAATTTTTTTCCTGCTGTTGTTATCTGTCTGTTATCCAGTTGATCTTGGTACAAACGAATGATCATGGTCCAAATGAGGATGATGAAGGAGATGATATCCATGATGCATTTGAAAACTTGCTAGTGGTGAATAAATGATATACAACAAATTAGGTTTTTATTTTACACCCACTGAATTGGTTATGACTACATATCAAAAGTAAAACTGGCAATTATTTTAAACCATTCACGAAAAATTATATATACTTCCTAAATAAATGGCGACTCAAATAACTTTTTATTCACAAAAATAGAAACTTACGAAATACAATTTCTTTCAGCTCGCAAAAATAAACACACACGAAAATTATTACACTTAGGGCACGCAAAAAAGACAAACACATATCACTATTCAACAGCATAGGAAACAAATCATAACAATATTGAAAATGATAAACAATGCAGCAACTGAAGGACGCGAAATCCATTCAAGTCACTTTACACCACAATTTTCACCTCAAAATGCAATAATTCGCTTCCTTCTCATCTTCCAATTCTTATGGATTGTGTGAGTACGTAGGAAACCACTTCATTAATGTATTATATTCATATCTTGCTCTTCGTAGTCACCATATATACAAAATACTATGATTTCAAAACCACAATATTTAAAACAATTAATTTTCTAAACACCAGGGTTTTTTAACACTACTTTATTATTTTCTGTTTGTAATCTGAAAAATATAACCAAATAAGTTAGTAACACATTCCATAATCAACAGAAATTTTTAAATAAATAAAGCATTGGAGAATGGCAAGTGAACAGAGTCTGAAAAAGAAACAAACAAACTTGTTGGCCGCCTTGCTTCCTAGACCTTCCAATCATGCTTCGCCGTGTGTAACACGTCCCATCTTAGAACTCCTTGACAATTTCCCGAAAGTGGTTTAGTGTGTTTGACACTGATTTCCCAGAATTAGCGAAACAGTAAGATGACTACATATCATTTCGTCACAAGCCTTACGCACAAACAGAATCTTTAGTTATTATGTTTCTAATTTAATTACAATATTTAAGCGACAGAACTCAGCGGTGGATCTAGTGTAAGACTAAAAAAGTGGAGAAGTACAGTATCGTGAAGTTTCTGTTAAAACTTAAGTGTTGATTATGTTACTTGCACGTTTCTCTTTTATACACTTAATGACCTTGCTCTCCTCCACCAATTTCGCCTAGGTTCTTGATCCGCCTTTGGAACAACAAATGTTGTTTCCGAGTATTATATTTTATGATTCATCTATGCCAATATTATAGTTCTTGAATTTTTTTATAGTTAGCCAATCTAGATGTTTAATCAATAATGGTGGTTGTGATGATAAGTGCATAGAAGAAAATGGAGTAGTAAGGTGAAAACCTTTCAAGTTTTGATTCATAAAGGTACGTTTCAAAACTACATGCACACTCTTTATGATTGCTTCATATATAGCCAATTTTCAACCGATTTTAAAATAATTTTATAAATTCGTAATCAGGAAAGATTAAAGTTTTTGTCGAAATTACTGGTTGTCATAACTTTCATATTAGCAAAGCTCATTTTTTTCAACTTCAAATTTTATTTGAAGTTAAATTAATTGTATATTATTGTGCCCGGTAATACCTTTCCCTCGATACCAAAATTATTAAAATCGATTGAAAATTGGCTAAATGTGAAGCAACCATAAAAAGGTGCACGCAGTTTTGAAACGCACTTTGGTTCAAAAAGAAATTTCATCACAATTTAGTTAATTTTATGCGGATATTTTAAGTACAAAACTTATTTATTATATGCATTCATTCACTCATATGGTTTTTCCGTTAAATAAGATTTGCATTTCCTAGAAATAGAGAGAGAAGAATAACTAGAACATTACTTACAAATGAGATATTTTTATTTTATCTTCCCACTCTTTCTCAACTATTTTTATTGCGTCTGATCATGTAATGTTCATCTTTTTGTGGTCCACTTTTACCGACGCGATCCATGTCTTTTCTGGTTGGTCTTCCTGGTGGTCTTTCGTACTTCGATGTTGGATATTGAAGTGATGTTTGAATGAGAGTTTCTGTTTGAGTGCTTATTATTTTTCCGAAACATTGCAATCTTAAAAATCGTATATTTTAATCTCATTTTGCTATTTTAGTTAATTCATAAACTTTTTTCACTCTTGAACAATTCTGGCCAATTTAGGTGAAGTACATATGATGATTTTTCTTTGAAATGGATTGATTTTATCTGTACATGATTTTGTAAGGGTCCAGACTTCTGGGTTACTTTGTAAGATTGGTTGTACGTATAGTTGCAATGGATTTATTTTTGTTTGGTAGTGGTGATTTTCAAAAAAAGTGTTTCATTTTCTTTGCAGCATTAAATTGTTAGGGCTTCACGTCTTTTGATTTTCTCCTCCGTATCAAGAAGTGATCCTATCCGTACCCAGTTTTTCCTATTGGTAGTGTATTCTTCTGTTTTGCTCTCGTTTATTTCCGTTAGTTTTTAGTGTGGATCTTAAAGCGTTGGAGTTTTTTGGAGTCACTTCTGAGTTTATTAGTATCATATGTGTATTAAATGTCTATATCTATGTGCTGTATTTGGGTTGTTTGCGCATAAATATGTTCTCTTGGATAGCCTGGTAAATCGCTTTCTAATATGTTTTGTTGACTATAATGGTGGTCATGGAGGCCGTTGCTATGATTGTTTTAACTTTTTTCGTGTAAAGTAGTGTTAAATGTAATATTTCATTTTTGGATGTTATTGTTCTTTCAATTGCTAGTTTTGCTGCAAGGATGTGCCCGGTTGTTGGTCATTTTTTTCTGTACGCTGCTTGATTGGCTGGTTTTTGATGATCTATACTTTTGCCGATTTGTTTTATTATACAGGCAGCTAATATTTTTCGAAGTGTTGATAGGAATATCATTGGACAAAGGTTGGTGACAGGTCCTTTCGATTTAATAGGTTTCTGTATTGGTGTCAATATACCATGATCGAATTCTTTTGGAGAATCCCTGTTTTTTGCTATACTGTTGTAGATACCAGCTGTGTTCTTATAGTATTTTACGGGTTTTTCTAGAATGTTATCGATTCCTGTATTTTTGTTCGTTTATAGCTACATCCACACCGCAGTTTTTTTATCTCATCGCTCGTGAGGGATATTGTATACTCGTAGGTTTGATAACTTGCATGGGTTGTGTATTTTTCCAAAACGTTAGTTTGAAGTATTCGGCTGTTACTGTTCATTGTTCTTTTTGGTTTGCTGTTAATCTATTATATGCATACACTGTTAAAATTGGTGTAATTAAACTATTGTTATTGCTTTTCAGTTATTTACAGATTTTGCAGTGACCATTGATCTTTTTATGGCAATACTATGGTTTGGTATGATTTTGAATGTGTACGAGATTTTGTTCCTTCTTTTTTTAACAAGGACTTGATCTCAAATAAGAATTGTACGGGTTTTCGCATGACGTTGATTGTCATTAAATTTATTTGACTTTGCTTTAAAGTTTCGATAATCGTAGCATGATGTCAGAGGACTTGTTTTAGAATTTGTGGGTGGTTGATTGGCCGTCTGTGTGTTTCGATATGCGGCATTCTTGATCTTTGTTTTTTTCTTCGATGTAAGGAACACGGATTGATCTCATCAGAGCGCAGTTAAATGTTTCCACAACGTCGTTAGTTTGTGGTCATAGCGACGTGATTCGATCGATGTTGGAGGATACCTTCTGATTGCATAAAGTGTTTCATATCATGAGACTGGTAATGCGGGCCCTTATCAGTGATGCATTACTAAGGTTTCTTTACATGCTATACATGCCAAAGGTGTTGGTATAGGAATCGATAAGCTTTAGTGCTGACGTACTAGTCACAAATTCTACGACTGGATTTTTAGAGTGTTTGTCAATAGTAACGAGAAAGTAATGGTTATTATGAGATAGTGGTCCCAGATAGCCTATATGTGGTCCACACCACTTCCGGATAAACAGCGTTCTGGATTGTTCTGGTGTTTTAGAGCACCGGTTGCTTGACATGCGATGCAATCTTGTACGGTATTTTCTATCATTCTATTCAATCCGAACGTTGGAATGTATCAATGCTTTTGTTTTCTGGATACCTTGGTTACACATGTGACCAATTTTGAATGCTTGTTGCTGAAACTTGGGTGATAGTACTTTGCGGTTTCTCTATTTGGAGAAAGTGTCATACGTTAGTTAATCTTTGATTGTTTCGGGCTAGATCTGCATGTTTAATCTTGGATGTTTGGTATCTTCGTTGAGAATGTTCGCATTATAAAGTAAGGATTTCAAAATACGTAAGTTTGTGTCATTTTCTGTTTCTTCAGATATGTCCTTTATAGTGAATGCATATGTAATGGCAAATGTTTTAACCATGTGCACATAAGAACTAATTTAGATAAATTTTGTTAAGCAGGCTGGTTTAGGGTGATGGCTAGTGTAATGTGATGTTTTGTCTTCACTGCGCAAATGGTGAAACTGTATTCTTGTAGTTTGAGAGTCATTCTTTCGATATGTAATGGCAGAACATAATTGTGGTTGATAAGCAGGCTCATAAGTGCTTTGTGATCATTGTATATTTTGAATCTTTGACAAGAAGAGAGTCGATTTCGTTCGCACTCTTCGAAGTATATTGATGATATTACCCGGGCTAGCGTTGCAATACAGGAATGTTTCCTTCTTTTAATCAAAATAGGAGATTGTGGGTTTGCTTGATAATGCATTGATTAACTGTTGGAATAAAGTTTAGCATGTCAAAGCTCTCAGAAGCTCTGTCATGGTACTATAACTTGGTAACATCAGTGTTCAATATCTTCTAAATTACAAAATCTTAATAAATCTTAATTAATGGACTTTTATTATAATTATCTTCTAGGTGTTATATAAAATAACATAAAATAATATAAAAATCATTTTGTGAGAAAAAATAAAAATCAAGTGTCAATCTAATCGTTATTACAGCCATTAAATTCCTTTGGTTTTATCTTTAGATGTTCTTGCAATCTGTTGGGAAAGCTGCAAAGTGATGGTAAAACTTGTTCATACAAACCAATGTTGTATTATGCACATGGTCATCAAATTGAGTTTGTATATAACGAGACGTATAAACTCATGCTCCATTATTCTAAAAATGAACGAGTAAATGCAATTACTCATGATTATTCCAATAAAAAGCTTTTCTATGTGAATGCTATGTCTGGAAAATCTGTTATTGGGGAAGTTTCTTTAAATGGATTGGGTAAAAGAGTTATTGTAAGATGTAAGTCATTCAATTTACTGTTGCTAAATTCCCCTTCCCATTACGTTCATGTGAATGAGAAATTAAAAAAAAAGTAAAAATTAAAGTAATAATAATCTTCAACAGTTTTATAGATTAAGGCTACTTAATCACTTTATTCTGGAAATGAAAAATTTCAAACAGGGCGAAGATTACTAATATAAGGTAAAATGCATGTAATGACCATGAAACCAAAAAAGAATAAATCACACAAACTTCTAAAACTGGTTTTAATAATGGGTACAGTAAATAAAATAGTTATAAAACAGGTGAAAATAGAAAAAGGGAAACAATGTGAACTTGATCGGAAGCAATTTTTATGGGAAAAGAATTTAATAAAAAAACATTTAACAAATAGGAATATGTACCTTTAACAAAAATGTACCTTTACTCATTTTAGCAGATTGACTCGCAGCCTACACGAAAAATCGTGAAATCACGCGATGTATAAAATCTGTCCTTATTTTGCTACAAAAATATTATAAAATCTTCAAATCTTATTTTTAATAAAAATTTCTTTTTGAATTATTTTATTAAACTTTCAAATTTTAACTATCTAACAAAATTTCATTAAAGTTAATGGAACCATTGATGGTATGGTGTACCGAAAAACTACACGCACATTGTACTTTACATACGTTCCGTTGGATGCCACTGAAAAGGGCAAAGTCGCTTTCTTGAATGATGTTCATAAACAAGTATTACATGCTACTGTACTTTTTGTTATGCAGAAACCAAGGGCTATTACATTAGATTCTTGCCACAGGTAACTTGTTATTAATAGACATATTGGCGATATTATTGATTATGTTGACTTGGTTTTGAGAAATATGGTCCATTGACGTAACTTCAATTTCCTGAATATCGTAGAATAATTCATTATGACTACTCTTTAAGGAAATACTTATCTTTTAGTTACCTATTTGTGTCTGATTGGGGAAGTAACGAAATTGTACGCTTTGATCTTTTGCTAAACAAGAAGCTGTCGATAGTAAACACAGGGTTAAAAAAACCTAACGGATTGTCTCTTGATAAAGCTACTGAAAAACTGTTTTGGATTGATGTGAATAGTCTGTCAAATGATAGGTAAGGGAATCAAAAATTCAACGTTTGAGTGAGTTAATGACTTAGATATTCCTTATAAAAGAAAGGTAGAATGATCCAAAAAAATCCCAGTATCACGCCTTATGAAGACACAATAATAACCATTGTTTATTTATGCTGTTGTAATTGTTTTTGCCATTTTTTATCAAAATAACGCCATGGTGCTTATTGATGCTTTATTTTGGTTATTTTAACAGAATAGAAATGGCCAACTACGATGGTTCTTGTCGAAAGACAATTTCCCAATTAACAAACACTCATGCACATGCGTTGATATTTTTATTGGGTAAACTTTATTGGACAGATAAATCATTGAAACGAATATATAGAACTGATATCGCAGATGGAACCCATTCAATATACAGAAAATTGGAATACACACCATTAGACATCGATTACTTTGGTGAAATAGTCAAAGGTAAGTGTTGTTATTGTGTAACTTCACTTATAAACCATTGATTTGCATAAAGCAAATTTCTGTCATTTTACTGTATAAGGTATCAAAATAAATTAAAGCTAAATTAAAGGGTGCAAGCACTGACTATTCTCAGCTAGGAGTATAATTTGTGTTTTTGTTGTTATTTTCTGGTATATTTTGTGTCCTTGTAGCTGCAAGGAAATCTGTCTGATTTCTGTCATCCTCAGAGCCACTAATAATGAGAAAGGGTTAAAGTCAAGTAGAATAACATACAATAAGCTTATCTGTAAATTTACTTCAGATTTGCTGCTGCTTTCCATAACCACAGCCCTTAAGATGTATATTTTATTTTCTCCCAACGAGAGAAACAGAAAGTGCTTCAAACAAATTAAATAATCAACCAAGATACGTGCACATGTTGGAAGACCAATCTTCATATTGTATGTTGAAACATTCAGTTATTATTGAGCAAAGAGCACAAATATTTTCAAACAATACGTCGCTTGAAAAAGTCATCTAATTATGTGTGTCATTTGTGTAATGTTCAGATTTGGAGAACCACATTTTTATTATTATTTATTTTTGCACAAAACATTATTGAAGACGCTTCCGATAAAAAAATCTACATTCCCTGGAATGAGTACATAAAGCAAGTCCTAATACGAAGTCTCAAAACACGTTGAATGGGTGGGAATTGGAATTGTCATCATTTGATCACGATGTCCCAAAGAAGTTAGTCAGGTTAATAGTATGATACATACTAACAAAAAACATTGAACAAAAGAGTCAGCTGAATTTTTGACCCGAGAAAACTTAGCCATCAAAATTAGTTACTTTTGTCCCAATTTCATAGCTGTTCGAAGACTTTAAAGGAGTAATTGTTTCTTATTAAAACTCTAAGCACTAAATCGGAATATAGTGTAACTTTTGGACAAAGCTTTATCGTTAAGATATCACAGTTCGCATCCCATTTTTTAGGCCTGCTATAGGTGTAACATATATCTATTATCCCGACCTATATTGTAAACTGTGTTTATGAATATTGTACTTCTAGAAATTGGACATTGGTCATCATGGGTATCGATAAGAACCTGTGCTGATGATTGTACAGGACAACAAGAAAGAAAACGAGTCTGTGAAAGTCCTTACAAGAAACTGTATTCACAATCTTGTGTGAAAACTGAATGTACTACATCAGTTTTATGTCTAGATAGTTTGGGCAGATATAAATCTGTAGAAATTGAGACAAATCCTTGTGACAAATGCTTATGTAAAGGTAAAGTTTCATCTTATTCTTTGCCTAAACAACAGCTTCTTTAAAATGTAAAATTTGAAGATCTTATTATGAAATAATCACGCACCTGGTTTTCCTCTACGGAACGGGAGTTTGGTCATTTTAAGTAATTATTATTGTCAACCGAAGTTTTGAAAGTCATAAAGATGATTTTATATTAAACAACTATGATGTGTGTATGTGTATCTTTAGTTGATGGAGGGTGGAGTTCATGGTCTGTTAAACCGTGCTCGGTGACATGTGGCAGTGGCACAATAAAACGTACAAGACTCTGCAATAATCCAGCACCAAAGAATTGTGGCGCAGATTGTGCAGGATCTAACACAACTTACATTGATTGTTTTTTACAAAAATGTTTTGGTAAGACATCATATAATAAATACCATTATTCAGGAAAATGTCAATAGGTCTTTCAAACACTTGTGGCTGATTTAATTGATTTTACATTGGTTATAAGGCGACAATGATACCAGCAAGAACATATCATGACTTAAAATTTTTTCGAAGTGAATTTCTATATCCATAACGCTAAACTAAGATATTGGCAATGGGGTGACGAAAGAATTTGGGTCTAATACTTTTTAGGGACGGGTGTGACATCATTAGAATCTTTGATCGACAATATCTCCGCATTGGTTCGACGTCAACACACGTCCCCATGCATTCATACATGATAAGTCTGAATATTCAAAAACGTTGTGTTTCTCCATGTTGAATTACATCTTATTTAACACAAAATTGTTGCATAAATATTGTGGATCCATAATTTAAAGAATGCTAGTATCCCTATTTTTCAGTGCTATTTAGTCTATTTTAGATAATTCAAGAGTCGCACACTTAAACTAAAAGCCATGCAGAACATTTCCTACAACCTGTCTTCTAAAATTCAAAATTTCACTGTGCATAAATCCTCTTTATGTAGTATCAGTTCAGTAAAGATAAAAACAAATGAAAAAAATAAAATTGATATACTACTTTGAAATTAATTCAATGAAGGAATGCAATACAATATGATTGGCTTCTCTATCCAACTACAAAACATTAGTGTCCAATACTCAACCAAACAAAAAAGAAGTTACAAAAAGCCTCCTCTTTGTTACGTGCAACACAACTTTAACAAATGATTTAAACATAAGCATTTCGAGGGGCACTTTGCTCAGAAATGTTTGAGCTGTATTGTACTTTGCTGCATTCACGAAATTGATTTAATTTGGGGAAAATGTAAAAACGAAAAAGATGAATGCAATTTTCACGAATAGGGAATAAAAGTGTTTTGGCAAAAATATTTCCTCAAGAAAATTTCTCAGTAGATCTGCTAAACCATCAAACCAATCTAACAACAATTTACCTAATGAATCAACTAATGAATGCCGAAGATGTGATTGCAGAAGTAATGTTTTCGAATTTGACTCGGAATACAAAAACTTCGCTTACACACTTTTTAAACCATGGCAGGTTTTCACAATTTTTTATTCCACACTTTATGCTATTTCCAACTCAAAAATTTAAAAACAATTTTAAATTCCGCAACTTCAAGTCTGCTCATTTGCAATTTTTAATTCAGCAATTTTTGCTATTTCGCAAGTCCCATTCGCAAACTGTAGTTATGCAATCTTTTGTTTCGCACTCAATTACCCTTTAACTGTACTAGATTAAATAAACTCAAAACTTTCTTTTAAACGTCACTCGCGAAATATGCTTCGCGAAAATAAATCGAAACGAAAAATATATATACAAACAAAAGAATTTTGGTACATTTTCCTTCAAAGAACTTATCAAATTCAATTTTTTTCCTGCTGTTGTTATCTGTCTGTTATCCAGTTGATCTTGGTACAAACGAATGATCATGGTCCAAATGAGGATGATGAAGGAGATGATATCCATGATGCATTTGAAAACTTGCTAGTGGTGAATAAATGATATACAACAAATTAGGTTTTTATTTTACACCCACTGAATTGGTTATGACTACATATCAAAAGTAAAACTGGCAATTATTTTAAACCATTCACGAAAAATTATATATACTTCATAAATAAATGGCGACTCAAATAACTTTTTATTCACAAAAATAGAAACTTACGAAATACAATTTCTTTCAGCTCGCAAAAATAAACACACACGAAAATTATTACACTTAGGGCACGCAAAAAAGACAAACACATATCACTATTCAACAGCATAGGAAACAAATCATAACAATATTGAAAATGATAAACAATGCAGCAACTGAAGGACGCGAAATCCATTCAAGTCACTTTACACCACAATTTTCACCTCAAAATGCAATAATTCGCTTCCTTCTCATCTTCCAATTCTTATGGATTGTGTGAGTACGTAGGAAACCACTTCATTAATGTATTATATTCATATCTTGCTCTTCGTAGTCACCATATATACAAAATACTATGATTTCAAAACCACAATATTTAAAACAATTAATTTTCTAAACACCAGGGTTTTTTAACACTACTTTATTATTTTCTGTTTGTAATCTGAAAAATATAACCAAATAAGTTAGTAACACATTCCATAATCAAAAGAAATTTTTAAATAAATAAAGCATTGGAGAATGGCAAGTGAACAGAGTCTGAAAAAGAAACAAACAAACTTGTTGGCCGCCTTGCTTCCTAGACCTTCCAATCATGCTTCGCCGTGTGTAATCACGTCCCATCTTAGAACTCCTTGACAATTTCCCGAAAGTGGTTTAGTGTGTTTGACACTGATTTCCCAGAATTAGCGAAACAGTAAGATGACTACATATCATTTCGTCACAAGCCTTACGCACAAACAGAATCTTTAGTTATTATGTTTCTAATTTAATTACAATATTTAAGCGACAGAACTCAGCGGTGGATCTAGTGTAAGACTAAAAAAGTGGAGAAGTACAGTATCGTGAAGTTTCTGTTAAAACTTAAGTGTTGATTATGTTACTTGCACGTTTCTCTTTTATACACTTAATGACCTTGCTCTCCTCCACCAATTTCGCCTAGGTTCTTGATCCGCCTTTGGAACAACAAATGTTGTTTCCGAGTATTATATTTTATGATTCATCTATGCCAATATTATAGTTCTTGAATTTTTTTATAGTTAGCCAATCTACATGTTTAATCAATAATGGTGGTTGTGATGATAAGTGCATAGAAGAAAATGGAGTAGTAAGGTGAAAACCTTTCAAGTTTTGATTCATAAAGGTACGTTTCAAAACTACATGCACACTCTTTATGATTGCTTCATATATAGCCAATTTTCAACCGATTTTAAAATAATTTTATAAATTCGTAATCAGGAAAGATTAAAGTTTTTGTCGAAATTACTGGTTGTCATAACTTTCATATTAGCAAAGCTCATTTTTTTCAACTTCAAATTTTATTTGAAGTTAAATTAATTGTATATTATTGTGCCCGGTAATACCTTTCCCTCGATACCAAAATTATTAAAATCGATTGAAAATTGGCTAAATGTGAAGCAACCATAAAAAGGTGCACGCAGTTTTGAAACGCACTTTGGTTCAAAAAGAAATTTCATCACAATTTAGTTAATTTTATGCGGATATTTTAAGTACAAAACTTATTTATTATATGCATTCATTCACTCATATGGTTTTTCCGTTAAATAAGATTTGCATTTCCTAGAAATAGAGAGAGAAGAATAACTAGAACATTACTTACAAATGAGATATTTTTATTTTATCTTCCCACTCTTTCTCAACTATTTTTATTGCGTCTGATCATGTAATGTTCATCTTTTTGTGGTCCACTTTTACCGACGCGATCCATGTCTTTTCTGGTTGGTCTTCCTGGTGGTCTTTCGTACTTCGATGTTGGATATTGAAGTGATGTTTGAATGAGAGTTTCTGTTTGAGTGCTTATTATTTTTCCGAAACATTGCAATCTTAAAAATCGTATATTTTAATCTCATTTTGCTATTTTAGTTAATTCATAAACTTTTTTCACTCTTGAACAATTCTGGCCAATTTAGGTGAAGTACATATGATGATTTTTCTTTGAAATGGATTGATTTTATCTGTACATGATTTTGTAAGGGTCCAGACTTCTGGGTTACTTTGTAAGATTGGTTGTACGTATAGTTGCAATGGATTTATTTTTGTTTGGTAGTGGTGATTTTCAAAAAAAGTGTTTCATTTTCTTTGCAGCATTAAATTGTTAGGGCTTCACGTCTTTTGATTTTCTCCTCCGTATCAAGAAGTGATCCTATCCGTACCCAGTTTTTCCTATTGGTAGTGTATTCTTCTGTTTTGCTCTCGTTTATTTCCGTTAGTTTTTAGTGTGGATCTTAAAGCGTTGGAGTTTTTTGGAGTCACTTCTGAGTTTATTAGTATCATATGTGTATTAAGTGTCTATATCTATGTGCTGTATTTGGGTTGTTTGCGCATAAATATGTTCTCTTGGATAGCCTGGTAAATCGCTTTCTAATATGTTTTGTTGACTATAATGGTGGTCATGGAGGCCGTTGCTATGATTGTTTTAACTTTTTTCGTGTAAAGTAGTGTTAAATGTAATATTTCATTTTTGGATGTTATTGTTCTTTCAATTGCTAGTTTTGCTGCAAGGATGTGCCCGGTTGTTGGTCATTTTTTTCTGTACGCTGCTTGATTGGCTGGTTTTTGATGATCTATACTTTCGCCGATTTGTTTTATTATACAGGCAGCTAATATTTTTCGAAGTGTTGATAGGAATATCATTGGACAAAGGTTGGTGACAGGTCCTTTCGATTTAATAGGTTTCTGTATTGGTGTCAATATACCATGATCGAATTCTTTTGGAGAATCCCTGTTTTTTGCTATACTGTTGTAGATACCAGCTGTGTTCTTATAGTATTTTACGGGTTTTTCTAGAATGTTATCGATTCCTGTATTTTTGTTCGTTTATAGCTACATCCACACAGCCTTTTTTTTATCTCAACGCTCGTGAGGGATATTGTATACTCGTAGGTTTGATAACTTGCATGGGTTGTGTATTTTTCCAAAACGTTAGTTTGAAGTATTCGGCTGTTACTGTTCATTGTTCTTTTTGGTTTGCTGTTAATCTATTATATGCATACACTGTTAAAATTGGTGTAATTAAACTATTGTTATTGCTTTTCAGTTATTTACAGATTTTGCAGTGACCATTGATCTTTTTATGGCAATACTATGGTTTGGTATGATTTTGAATGTGTACGAGATTTTGTTCCTTCTTTTTTTAACAAGGACTTGATCTCAAATAAGAATTGTACGGGTTTTCGCATGACGTTGATTGTCATTAAATTTATTTGACTTTGCTTTAAAGTTTCGATAATCGTAGCATGATGTCAGAGGACTTGTTTTAGAATTTGTAGGTGGTTGATTGGCCGTCTGTGTGTTTCGATATGCGGCATTCTTGATCTTTGTTTTTTTCTTCGATGTAAGGAACACGGATTGATCTCATCAGAGCGCAGTTAAATGTTTCCACAACGTCGTTAGTTTGTGGTCATAGCGACGTGATTCGATCGATGTTGGAGGATACCTTCTGATTGCATAAAGTGTTTCATATCATGAGACTGGTAATGCGGGCCCTTATCAGTGATGCATTACTAGGGTTGCTTTACATGCTATACATGCCAAAGGTGTTGGTATAGGAATCGATAAGCTTTAGTGCTGACGTACTAGTCACAAATTCTACGACTGGATTTTTAGAGTGTTTGTCAATAGTAACGAGAAAGTAATGGTTATTATGAGATAGTGGTCCCAGATAGCCTATATGTGGTCCACACCACTTCTTGATAAACAGCGTTCTGGATTGTTCTGGTGTTTTAGAGCACCGGTTGCTTGACATGCGATGCAATCTTGTACGGTATTTTCTATCATTCTATTCAATCCGAACGTTGGAATGTATCAATGCTTTTGTTTTCTGGATACCTTGGTTACACATGTGACCAATTTTGAATGCTTGTTGCTGAAACTTGGGTGATAGTACTTTGCAGTTTCTCTATTTGGAGAAAGTGTCATACGTTAGTTAATCTTTGATTGTTTCGGGCTAGATCTGCATGTTTAATCTTGGATGTTTGGTATCTTCGTTGAGAATGTTCGCATTATAAAGTAAGGATTTCAAAATACGTAAGTTTGTGTCATTTTCTGTTTCTTCAGATATGCCCTTTATAGTGAATGCATATGTAATGGCAAATGTTTTAACCATGTGCACATAAGAACTAATTTAGATAAATTTTGTTAAGCAGGCTGGTTTAGGGTGATGGCTAGTGTAATGTGATGTTTTGCCTACACTGCGCAAATGGTGAAACTGTATTCTTGTAGTTTGAGAGTCATTCTTTCGATATGTAATGGCAGAACATAATTGTGGTTGATAAGCAGGCTCATAAGTGCTTTGTGATCATTGTATATTTTGAATCTTTGACAAGAAGAGAGTCGATTTCGTTCGCACTCTTCGAAGTATATTGATGATATTACCCGGGCTAGCGTTGCAATACAGGAATGTTTCCTTCTTTTAATCAAAATAGGAGATTGTGGGTTTGCTTGATAATGCATTGATTAACTGTTGGAATAAAGTTTAGCATGTCAAAGCTCTCAGAAGCTCCGTCATGGTACTATAACTTGGTAACATCAATGTTCAATATCTTCTAAATTACAAAATCTTAATAAATCTTAATTAATGGACTTTTATTATAATTATCTTCTAGGTGTTATATAAAATAACATAAAATAATATAAAAATCATTTTGTGAGAAAAAATAAAAATCAAGTGTCAATCTAATCGTTATTACAGCCATTAAATTCCTTTGGTTTTATCTTTAGATGTTCTTGCAATCTGTTGGGAAAGCTGGAACCTGATGGCAAGTCTTGTAAATACAAACGAATGCTATATTACGCACATGGTCATCAAATCGATTTTGTTTACAATGGGACATACAAATTGTTCTTGAGTAATTTCAAATATAATCAAGTTAATGTAATTGCTCATGATTATCCAAATAAAAGATTATTCTATGCGACAGTTGGGCTTGGGAAATCTCTTGTTGGAGAAATTTCATTCAACGGATTTAAAAAACGGATTATTGGAGAATGTAAGTTTCTATCTTTTGGGTTGTTTTTTTAGGGATATTTGCATGAATTTGTGAATAGATGTTTCCCGAGTTCACGTTTAAACGCGTTACATGTGCTCTAGTCTCGTTTTCAAACAACCAATAGCTAGTATGGATGCACCGCAGAATTAGCAATTGGACCTATTCTTGCTTTATGATATAAGGTTGTTAAATGGGTACTTAACTTCTAACTTCTAAACGAGTTTCATAAGAGAAATATGAGTATAAATACGATTAAAGGAAACGTCTGCTATAGCATATTAATTGTCAAAAACTGGAAGTTGCTCCGTTTTGATATTATTATGTTCAGTGAATAGAAGAATGTCAAGTTTGTGACCTTATAACCATATATTTTAGTTAATGGGACCATAGACGGAATCGCATATTCTCAGAAAGCACGAACATTGTACATAGCCATTGTCCCTGTGAATAAAACTGAAAATGGAAACGTAACCGTAATAAGAGATATTGATAATAGGAAACCAAAGCATGATTTGTTTCGAGTAATGAAGTTTCCGAGAGCAATTGTACTGGATTCTTGTCGTAGGTAAGTTGCAGTAACCCACATGCTTGTACACATTAAATATACTAATTTTCATGAAGACGTGAACACATAAACAGGCAGTTTGGGATGGTATTAATACATCCCTCACACCTTAGACATTTTGACTAAGTTGTCTTAGTCATTTATGATGTCTTAACTTACACATTTTTAAGACATTACAGGCTTTTGCAATATTCAATTTCACATTTTACGCTAACGATTTCCATTCTTATCATTTTTTTGCACTCTCACTGAGCAAAAATTTGTAACTTTTGCAATCCTTCCATTATGAAAACTATACCTGGGGAAAAACCTAAATTTTTTGAGATTCGCAATTTCAAATAGTACAATTTCAAGTCAACTGATTTTTTAGCCCAACACGTTGCTTATAAAGTTTTCAAAACATTAGAAATCACTTCTTCCAAACTATTAAAAAATAGGCGCAGGAAATTTCTTGTCATTTCCCGAAATCCAATTACTATTTCTTATTCTGTAATTCCACAATTTTAATAATAATAATCTTATTCACAATTTTTAATTCTGTTATTCTTGCAATTCGCAGGTCCCATACGCAAATTGTTCCATAAACAATTACCTTAAGCGTACTAATTTTGCGAATTAATAAGTAAAAAATAAAAATATACGCGATAATGCCTGATATCCATGTTTCGTGCCAATATAAATATATACAGACGAAGAATTTTCCGTTATTTTGGTTTTTGTAAGAAGATATCAGTTGCAATTTATCCACTGTTGTTATCTGACCGTCGTCTTGTTGGTCTTGCCGCAAAGATTTGCCGAATGATGACAGTCCATACGCTAATGGCGACGGAGTCGATATGAATAATGCATTTGATATGTTTGTGAACATTTAAGTGGTGTATAAAAGATATAAGACAGTCGTAAATTTGGTTAATCCGTGCCGTATACTATTTAATATCTACACCTTTTGGATGAGACTAATTGTGCTTGTACCATGGCCATGTATAATGTTTATTTCAGATTTATATCTATTTTATATCTATATTTTAGACGTACAACCGCCCAAATGTATTTTTCTCTCTTCAAATATTCTTAAGAAAAGTTGAATTATTTACATAATGTTTGTGAAAGGATATTTTTGGGGCATGAAGACATCAAAACAAAGCCACAGAAGAAGATATCATTCATTTTCAGAAAGTAATTGAGAAAAAATAATAATTCGTTTAAAAAGTCAGGGATATTTCTTATTTAGAGCAATACAAACACGAATAATCTTTAAGTAAAACCATAGTCTCACAAGAACTATGGAAAAAAACACACTTATATAGGCATTGCCAAAATGGGGAAAGACCAACTTTGCAGTTATATGAATTGACATAGTTATGTCGAATAAAGTTAAAGTCTGAAGTTGCTGTATGATTAGAAAACTTAGAAGAAAATCCCCATATCTGTGCTTTGGCATAATCTCACAATACATTTCTAACAAAACTATGAATCACATTCACAAGAAATGGACATTTATATTTATTATTTTAGTGATGTTAAAGAAGGTATTATATTCCATATTTTTAGTTATATGTTTGTCTCTGATTGGGGTACTCATGAAATTGTACGCTTTGATCTACGACAACATAAGAGATTATCGATAATAACTACCGGTCTTCAATGGACGAATGGATTGTCACTTGATAAAGTTACTGAGAAAATCTTTTGGATTGATGCAAATAGTGTGGAAACTGAAAATGACAGGTTAGCTGTTTTTTAATATTGCTTGAAGTAACTAAGAATTAAAATTCATTTCCAATACATTCGTGTATTGCAATAGCTCTTCATTCCACTCCTATGGTCAGCTTATAACTTAATTACTGCTGGATAAATTACTGTTCTAACTATTCAGCTGTCTCGGCGATTTCAAGTGCGCTTACTAGTCGAATTAATTGTAGTTTCTGAAGTCGGAATTTAACCCCAACCCCCCCCCCCCCCCCCCCCTAATAACTAAATGTGGTTTTCACTACTTCATATATGCGCATAAAATTTGTTCTTTATTTTATCAGGCCTTTCTGATCCTATTACATCGACCAGGATTTCTTTTGTAAATATTATTTTATTTTTGAATATGCTTTCTTTTATATTCGGATCTTTTTCTTGATTTATATTCTTGTAAACATCTCAGAATTGAAATGGCAAACTACGATGGTTCTTGTCGAAAAACAATTTCCCAATTTTCAAACACTCATCCATTCGGGTTGTTATTCTTGTATGGTGAACTTTATTGGACAGACTGGACATTGAAAAGAATATACAAAACTAACATCATGAATGGAACGTATTCAATTTATCGCCAGTTGCAATACAGACCGTTGGGTATTGATTATTTTGGTGATATAAAAGAAGGTATATATAATATTTTTTGCTCAAATCATGTTCATGTTTGATGTTAATAAAAATATCAAACTATTGACAGATAAAACTGTTTTAAATACTCTCAAAACACTTTCATCAACTCTGTGAATTGCTTTAGACATTGGAGAATGGTCATCATGGGTTTCTACAAAGTCTTGTGCTGGTGATTGTACAGGACAAAAGGAAAGAAAACGAGTCTGTGAAAATCCACACAAGAAATTGTATTCACAATCTTGTTTAAAAACTCAATGTAAAACAACCTTTGTATGTCTGGATAGTGTGGGAAGATCTAAATCAGTTGATGTTGAAAGAATACTTTGTGATAAATGCCTATGCAAAGGTCAAGCATTACTCCATTTCTATTTTGCAATTATAAGGTTGTATAAGAAGCAAAGAAAAAGCTGTTCAAGACAAATGTGATAAAGTTATAGCCAATTACAAACATTCGTTGCTCATTAAATTACATGTATTTTACATGGAGGAATTTTATTTTAATGATCGTTATATTCTAGTTGATGGAGGATGGAGTCAATGGTCTGTTGAACCATGTTCAGTGACATGTGGTCATGGTACAATGAAACAAACAAGACAATGCAACAATCCAAAACCAAGAAACTGCGGAGCTGACTGTAGTGGTCCCAAGGAGAGTTATCCAACCTGTTTCCTAAGAAGTTGCACAGGTATTTTATAACATGGAAAATAAATAATAACTAAACCATATCAAACAATGGTGAATCCCCTAATAAACGACTTCCCTCTTTTTAACTCCTCCAATTAACTCCTCCGTTTAAGATTAAATATGTTTGTAAACCTGTTTGTAATGAGCAACACGTACCAGTTCAGAAGAGCGACCTGAAAAGTAACAGTGCCATGTTACAGAAACGCTGCAGTACAATCTGTGTGAAAATAAAATTAAACAAAAAGAAATCCGTAACTATAATTATTCATATCAGAGGGACGATGATTACTTTTTATTTAACTTAAATTTGTTAAACATCCTATCGGTTCGAACTTGGGTTCTTTTAGATTTGAGAATTTCCCTTCTTTATGCACTCATATATTATCTTCACTTTTTCCACAACAGTATGTCTGCTAAATTATTCTTGGAATTTAATTTTTTGATAGTTTTATGTTACTTTTGATCGGGTCTTACGTTAATAACAGATTTCTTAGTATACATCTGCCGCAGCTAACCTTTTACATACGAAGTATAACAACTATGAAAATAATGTGAAGCTTACCGTTTGATCTTGGATAAGTAAATCCATTCTCTCGAACTTAATTCTGATATAAATGGTGCAATTGTGAAAAAGTGATGAAATAATAATAAAATTATATTAAATAATAATATAACATTATTTCAAATCTCTGCGTTGTCGAATATTTTCTAACCGCCCACATAGTTAACATCATTCAAAATTCCTAATAGCTGAAGTTTCAGCTTTAGATATGCATGACAACAAAATAGTTTTATTTTTCAGTTGGCGGTTCTTGGGGACCGTGGAGCAAGTATTCAACCTGCTCGACTTCATGTGGAAGTGGAGTACAAACAAGAATGCGGACCTGCAAAGATTTGAATGAAAATAAATGTTCTGGAGAAAGAAGCATGACTAGAATGTGTATCGAAAGTCCATGCAAGTCAGGTATGCCAGTTCTCTGAAATTGTTCATTGCTATTCTATAAGTTGGTATAACTTTAAAGTTTCTTTTGAAATACTGGTAATGAATACTATGCTGAATGGCTGTGTGGTACCATATAATGCCACAAATGAAAAACAGAAGTGCTTGGTCTTCTAGCGATCTCACTACTGATTGTGTTTATGCACCCTCACTGAATTTCATCATATCAAAGTTATTTGAAAATTTCCTTGTCTGGAGGCCTATCGTTCTATCGTCCGTACTTTTAATTTAAATGTACTCCACAGTTGACTCCCAGCTAAGCAATTTTAAAATTTCCTTCTCAGTTCACGGAAATTGGGGACCATGGGGCAATTATTCAACTTGCTCGACTACATGTGGAAGCGGAGTACGAACAAGATTGCGAACCTGCATAAATGTTAATGGTGAAGGATGTTCAGGGGATAGAAGCATGGCTATATTGTGTAGCGGAAGTCCATGCAAGTCAGGTATGTTAGCTCTCTGGAATTTTTTATTGCCATTCTATAAATTGGTATAAAGTTTACTTTAGAAGTATTAGCATTGATGCTGAACGTATGTGTGTTCTCCTTTTATGCCACGAATGAAAGTGACTGACCTTATGACGACCTTATTACCGATTGTGTGTACTCACCCACACTCACTCACTCACCCACAATGACTTTCATTTTATCACGGCCATTAAAAAATATCATGGTCTGGATAGCTATCGTTCTATCTATTAATTTAAAAGTACTCCACAGTTGACTCCCAGGTCATATATTTTATTTTGGAGCAATAATCTCATTTGAACAATTCTCACTTGTCAATGTTTTCAATTTTAGAATCATCATCAAACATTATGACATATGTCGGTGCTGCTGGTGGATCTATCGTCATTATTGCTGTATTTGTGTTAATAGGCTTTGTTCTTCTTCGTGTAATCCGTCGCCGAGCTCGAACTCATTCACCGCAAAAATAGAAATGCCAAGTTACGTTTTGCCAAATGCCAACATTGACAATGGCGATTACGAAGTTATGCCATATAATGTTTTTAACCTTTACGATAGAGCCTGAATAGCAAGTGTGATGATACAATATGAACATAATAATAAACGATCATATTCTTCCATGCTGATCTCATCTCAGTAAATTATATGAAATTCCCTTGACACAATTCAAACCAAAAATCTATGAGGAGGAGTGTTTTCTTTAGGAATGGCAAGCGATATTGCCTGCCGTTTCAATAAAAAAACACTCTTCCACGGAGACTTTTTGAAGATTTTGCCCACTGGGTTAGATCGATAGCTAATATCTTTGTCCTTGTATTATCCTTTGGATTGTATTGACATTGTACTTTCATGTTTTTGTATTGAATAAACGTTCTTTAATTTTTGATATATTTTAGAACTAGATGTAGCGTTCTCTGAGTGTGCCCCTTAAT